>JAPQRN010000018.1:2447515-2465417 GCA_037367275.1 Coranthus polyacanthus
TTGATCATGACACCATGAAATTGAACACTGTCATGATCAAAATACTGGCACTTCATGCTATTCCACGGATCTTTTGTTTACTTACAAGAAAAACCAGAGGGCGTCTATAAAGTCAACTTAAGCTTCTCTATGGTTTTTAAGACGTTCAAATAAAATGTAGTTTGACGTAAAGTGACTAAACAAAGTAGCAAAGCAACAAAACACCTGTTATTTCACCTAAAAACCACACACAAAACTCCACATCACAGTGTCTACTCGTGCATAGGCCTGTCACAGATATTACATAATGACAAACACCTGATGAAAGTAACATCATTTTCCACAGATTTAGATTTAACTGATTTCTTGATGCTTGACATCTGTTTGTACCTGTCATTATCAGTCATTTCTTTGTATAATTCACTTTTGAACTTTGTATATTTTTTTTTGTTCAATGCCAGTAAATGGCTCTTCCTCCTCCTCTTTCTTCGTTAGGTGTACAGCGTATGTATAAATAAACTATTGTTAGGCTTATACTACACTAAAAAAACCAACAGAAATGTAATTATTTGTATGATAGTTCATCAACTAAAATTCTAATATGTTTTACCAACCCTCGTACAACTAAAGTTTCTGCTCATAGACACACGAATAAGACTTGATTCTATAGAAAAACACACTGTTATGGACAAACCCCAAACAAATGAAGAAACCCCTTCACTAATCTAAAAACAACTTCAGATTCAGAGACTGGATCTTCAGTGCAAGATCAAAACCAGGTAGAGGCATGATGACCCACATTTCATGGACAGTTATAAGCTGAAGTGTGACACGATGTGTTATGCTTTTAGAAATGTGAAGCATGAGGTTTGAGAGCAGAGATGGAGGCACCGTCTCTGCTCCTCTCTCTGTACTTTCATGAAGCCAAAGTAAAGTTTGAGTGGACTCCATGTAAAGCACTGAGATCTGCTGGTGAGACCAAAGACAAGTTTCCTGCCTAAGCTGGACAATAAACTTATTCTGTTCTGTTCTATTCAGCTTTAAAAGTATTTGCATTTATGCTGCCTGCAAGAGTCATCGTGTCCTGTTGTCATTGTCAAATGCCATTAAATTATTTATTTATTTATTTTTACCACAGCACATGTAAAGGTGTTTTGTTCATGATTATCTCTAGTGTGGTACTACTTTCCTTATACAGAGCAGGTTTTGACAGTCTGAATGTTCCTGGAAAGTAAGAAGACATACTTTCCTTCCTCCTTTGTTCCCACACCAAAAGCCTTGCTGAAGAGCTCCTGTATTAATGAACCTGACTGGAACTTTGCCTTATTTGTCTTGTTTTCCTCTGTAGACCAGAGGGGAAGGACTACACGGTGCACAGGCTGGTTTTGGGGACCCATACATCAGATGAGCAGAACCACCTGGTCATTGCCAGCGTCCAGGTACCGAACGACGACGCCCAGTTTGATGCCTCGCACTACGACAGCGAGAAAGGAGGTCAGTGCTTACCTGCAGCCTCAGACTGCTTTTAGTAGAATACTTTTTGTGCCTAGTATATCGTATGTTTTCGGAAGAACAGGGAATTCCAATACATTTTGAAAGTTACTCGGGTCGCTTTTTATGTCAGTTTGGATAAATACAAGAGCTGTTTAGAGACTGATCAGGTTGAAAGAATAAGTTGTGTCCATTGCTGTCTGAATGCTGAAACCGTGTCATTGTGTCCTCCAGCAGGTATGTTGAAGGCTGCCCTGCTCGCTCACTGCTCCTTTGGTGTCCTGTTAGAGGTAGTAGTAGCATGTTTGTTTGGCCTCTGCACATTTCAAGGTACAATCCAAGTCTAAACGCTTAGAAATGAAGAGACAAACTACAGTATACATCAGGGGGTAACGTCAAATACTTACTGATGATCTTTCCTGTTGTTTACATCAATCATGTGAGTTCTTATGCAGATTAATCTATTGTAAATGTGATTCGATCTTTGTTCGTCACCTCAGCTCACTGTAGATATTAGACTGGTAAAACTTCTATTCATAAGTTTATGGGACCTTGCAAAAGCTAAATGCATCATTAGTAAGTCTTTTCTAAGCCTCACCAATTGCTTATTTTTTACTGGATTGGACTGAAATCGGTACAAATGATTTATTTCTATTGATTTGATAAAAGCACTATTGTCTCAGTTGTAACACAAAGGTATTCTTTAATTAGTTAAATTTATTCCCACTGGCTTTAGGTAATATAACATTTTATTTTGTGACAGTAATGCATTTTCTGCCAACATGACTTGTAAAAATACAGTTATAAGTAATTTTGCATGAGGTTATTTTCCACCTTTGATGTACGCACGTGTGTTTGTTGTCAGAATTTGGAGGATTTGGTTCAGTAAGTGGGAAAATAGAGATCGAGATCAAGATCAACCATGAGGGAGAGGTGAACCGAGCCCGTTACATGCCCCAGAATCCCTGCATCATCGCCACCAAGACCCCCACCTCCGACGTGCTGGTCTTCGACTACACTAAGCACCCGTCTAAGCCAGGTGAGATCACAAAGGTGCATGTAGCCATGATGTGAACACATGTCTTCACTTTCATCATGAAGGTGAATGCAGTGTGTGTTTGTGTGTTTCAGATCCCAGTGGAGAGTGTAGCCCTGACCTGCGGCTAAAAGGCCACCAGAAAGAAGGCTACGGCCTGTCCTGGAACCCCAACCTCAGCGGCAACTTGCTCAGTGCCTCTGACGACCACGTAAGTGACCCGGACTAAAACTGAACGGAAAGCAGAGTGAATGGTAAAGGTGAAGCTGATGGAAGGATAGATGTATGTGAGCAGCTGTATGTTTTTACATGACCTCACAGCAAAAAACTCATCAAAACTAATCAAACGACACTATGCTGTACACTGGAACACGTGACAGAGATGTGAATGTTGAATAGAAGGGAATATAAACACACATTTAGGGATAGACTGATTATCATTTTATTATATTCTGATAATGTACGGAGACCACCATCGAAAATAAATGACAAAAATACATAACGACCAAAAAAAAAACTGAGAGATTATTAAAGTTATCAGTGACACCTGTGCTTTACCTGCTTTTAAAAGCTAAAATGCCTGCTGTGAAAAAGGTGTGAAAAACAATGTCGATACAGAATAAAAAGAACAACACTGACATAAAAACGTACAGTGAAGGAGTGATGTGTTTAAAAACTGAAACCGATGCTTTCTGATCCTCTGCAGACCATCTGTCTATGGGACATCGGGGCCGGGCCAAAGGAGGGGAAGGTTGTCGATGCCAAGACTATCTTCACTGGCCACACAGCAGTGGTGGAAGATGTTTCCTGGCATTTGCTTCATGAATCTCTGTTTGGCTCAGTGGCCGACGACCAGAAACTCATGATGTAAGAGGCTCATACAAACGGCTATAAATAGTTACCTGGTTAAAATCTTGTTTTTATGTGTAACTTCATACATTTTTCCGTGTGTTTCTCATTCTCCACCAGTTGGGACACGCGGTCCAACAATACATCCAAAGCCAGCCACGCTGTCGATGCTCACACCGCCGAGGTGAACTGTCTGAGCTTCAACCCCTACAGCGAGTTCATTCTGGCCACTGGCTCTGCTGACAAGGTAGGAAAGAGACAAACAGAACTGATGCTTTGTAGAAGGGTTAAAGAAGTCAAATGCAGCTTTGGGGGGGAAAAAAAATGTAAGAGACCCCTGGTTTAACTTTTTATAGGTGTGTTTTTGAGTAACATGAACATTTTTGTTTGTTCTAGAAACTACTGACAACATGTCTCCCAAACACAGTACTAACGTTTTAACTTGGGATACTTCAGAAATCAGTATTTGGCAGAATAAACATGATTTTTGGATGTTTTTGGTATTCTCTCCATCAGTCTTTCACATCGCTGTTGGCTGCTTCATGCTAGAGGTTTTCAATGGGGTCAGATCTGAACATCTAGGGAGCGTTCTTTCATTTTTTCCAGAGCTATGTATCTAAAATGTCTCATGACGCATAGTGCTTTGCAGCAATAATTCACCTGAAATGATCAAATCTGCTTTAGCTTTAGTATAAAAAAACCTTATACAAAAGCATATTTTGTTTCTTCCAGACTGTTGCATTATGGGATCTCAGGAACCTCAAACTGAAGCTCCACTCCTTTGAGTCCCACAAGGATGAAATTTTCCAGGTAAACAGACTGTTTCAGGTTTTTACTGCATATGGCAATGTACTGTTAATTTATTTTATTTTTACAGCTTTCCAAAGTGTTAAAAAGACATATTCTATACAGCAAACCTCATAAGAGTAATGATAAAAACATTTCACTGTGTGAGCTGGTGCTGACCTGCCGCTGTCCTCCTGTCTGCTCATCAGGTCCAATGGTCTCCTCACAATGAGACCATCCTGGCCTCCAGCGGCACCGACCGGCGCCTCAACGTCTGGGATCTCAGGTACAACCTCTCCATCGTAAAGAAGAATTTTAGACTGTGATGGGAGATAAATATGTTCCCGTTCTAAAGGAAAAGCCAACACTGTAAGAATAACTGTCAGGCTCAATAAGCAGCTGATTTTATTTTCATGAATACAGCCTGTTTTTTCATCTCCCATGTGATCCAATACAACATGTCTTTATCTTTTAGAAAAACTAAAGAGGACATTTGTATAATCATGTATTTTGATGGAATGTGCCGGAGATGTTTCCCCTCAATCCCTGTCACGAGTGTAAAGACTGCATCATCTATGCTTTTCAACATTAATGATCATACAGTGTGACTGCTTACAAAGCTGTCAGAGGCAACATCAGAAAATGTTCTGTTTTGCTGTTACAGGAGGAGGGTGTTGATCTAGTTTAGCAAAGTGAAACTGAGATGTATTATGCAATAACAACAGAGTTGTTTTAATTTGAATGGAGTGACCTAAGGCCAAATGTTTGTTGGATTTTTAGTAAAATCGGGGAGGAGCAGTCGGCAGAAGATGCTGAAGACGGCCCCCCAGAGCTGCTGGTAAGCGATAACACTATCCTTGTCATGTGTAATGTCCGTCACTCTCACCTTCAGATCATAAAGTGCCCTTCTAAAAAATACTGTAGAGTTTTGTCTGGCTCACAGTTCTAATGGCAATAAACTACACTTTTACCTCTGGACGTTGTTAAGAATGTCTACCTGTAATGTCCACCTTCTCCTTCCCGTCAGTTCATCCATGGCGGCCATACAGCCAAGATCTCCGACTTCTCCTGGAACCCCAATGAACCCTGGATCATCTGCTCGGTGTCCGAGGACAACATCATGCAAGTGTGGCAGATGGTGAGTACGGCGGCCATAAGGGCACTACATGCTTGTTGCCAACAAAGAAAAACGTGTCTGTCTTGCAACTGACGTTACTGGTGCTTCTTTTGAAAGTTATTTAGCATTTTACCCTGAAGCAAACAAAGGTTTTTCTTGATCAAATTACTGCTATATTGTGAAGGTAGATGCTGTAGTCCTTTCTGTCTATGTATCCCTCATATTTCAGAACTATTTTTCTAGAAATATGCTATTATTTCTCTCACTGATATAAACACCATAGAGTGTGTAGCAAGGTGTGAAACCTTGACGAGCGTAGCAACAAAAAGCTGAAAAATAAAACTAAAGATGTGTAATTTTCATTTTGTTAGAATGGGGAAATTGGTATTGAGGAAAAACAACCTGGTATTTAACGTTTTCGAATGATACTCAGCTCTACAGTTGTCTGAATAATACACGCGGGCATTAATGTTTACACATTTCATCTTCCTCCTTCCAGGCGGAGAATATCTACAACGACGAGGAGCCAGACACCCCTGCATCAGAGCTGGAGGCCCAGGGATCATAACCAGGCTCTGCACGAGTCGTTCTTTGTCCTGACACCACCCCTCCTCCATCCCCCTAAAAAAAAAAAAAAAACCCAGACCCAGCCCAGCCTGCCGTTTCCCTCACCGGCTTAATCTCAAGTGCAAAACGACAAGTCTGCTCTCCGCTGAAAACAAATTCGGTGGCGAGTTGACAGCATGGACTCCACCTTCGCTAACACAGTTGGATTCAGTCTCGTCTTGCTAACACTTCACTATGGCCCAGGTACCCAAACGCACTTAAAGCACTTGGAATAGTCCCCCCAGTGGTTCACAGTGGATAGGATGTAGAATCTTTTACCTGCTCAGGTGGTAGTGTCTCCAGTGTTTGGGGAAAGGGAGTGTTTTTAAAGGCTCTAAGAGTGCATAACTTTTTACGTGCACAATTCCAAAGGGCTCATGCAAGGAAAACAAAGTGTTTTTACGTTTTGACTTAATATTAGTCAGAAACCACTAGGTCTTAGGCTTCCATACCGACATTGAAATATGTTGAGATACCCAGACAGTGGGACAAAGATTACCTGAGCACTGATATGCTTTTGGGACTGAACTGCCAGGTGTTAACAGTTAAAAGATAACCGCGCTGGTCCAGTCCAGGGAAGCTCCATCGTATATTACTTTTAATCTGATTAACACTTTTTTCTTGTATTTTTTTTTTTTTTTTGTCAAATACATTTAGTGGACATGTCACGGGCGTCCGTTGAGGAAGCATTCCCTGCTGTGTTTCCCTCTCTCGTCATTGTATTGAGACTTTTTCAGGTACAAAATCTCTTCAGTATTTAGCTTGAGTGAAATGTGTCGGACTAAATTAGTGCACTTAAGGGAAACACAGGTATCTTTTTTTCCTCTCCCCCCTTTCTGTTGTTACATAATGTGAAATTGTCATGTTTTGTTTCTTGCATCACAAATTGCAATAAAATTTTTTTAACTGTTCAAAATTACGTTTCGGTGCGGTCACTTTTCACATTTCACCATAACATATGTAACAGAAAAGTGCTGAAGTACACCGTTGAGCGCTTTGAACGCCAGTAAGGTAGAAAAATACAACCTATTGATCATGGAAGTATAACAGATCAGATCTGACGCTGGGAAAAGGGGTACACCAAAAATTGCAAAACACGCACTATAGTCTTTATCTGTCTCAATGTTATGATCCCTGTGGTCTCCAGTGTCCTCACAAATACACTGATCAGCATAGAGTTTCTTCATGATCATAGCTTCTGGACGTGTGGTCATCAAGACAGTCACCTGATCATTAGGACAGTCACATGGTCTTTGAAACCTGTGTTAGCCTAACTAAATTACACATAATAATAATACTACTATCAGCAGTCTTCTTCCCGGCTTCTGCTATAGTGATGACTGTATTTCAAGCGGTTGTTGAATAATTTGAAACGACCTCTGGGCATGCGCAGGAGCGGCTGTATTTTGAAGAGATTTAACCGGATGTTGCACTTGCCCCGTGACAGTCCCCGCTAGCTTGACAATAACCCTGCTACCATCCACAGTGAAAACACACAGGTAAACGCTCTGGCTATTTCAGTATCATTTTTATAACTTCAACTTTGTCGTGGCGACTTTACGCGAATCCAACGCTTTGTGTGATCTACCGGTGTCATCTCCAGCGCGCAGTCGTTACATTTAATATCCCACATGTTGGATTTTCCGAAGTAAAGTTCACTTGTAGTGTTAGCCACCAACTAGCTAGCTTGTAGCACCAGATTAGCACTGCTAACAATAGCAAAGTAATGTTAGCTAAGGCTGAGAATTTGGTTTTACGTTTCCACTGATCCGTTCTTTCGCACCAAAGGCAACACCTGACATGTCCGGGTAAGCCTTTTTGCGTCGCCGCTTTTCACAGCCGTTAAGGCAGATGCAGAAGCCTGCTGTGCGTTTAGCAAAGAAGCTAACGTGAACAGGAACCTGTCCGCGCCGTTCTCTCGAAAAGAACGTCACACCAATCTCCATTTACTATATGATAAAAACCCACGACGCCCTTATTCATCTGCGAAAATAAAACGCTTGTTCTACACGGACTATCCCTACTCTTAACGTTACGAGAGTAGCCGTTAATTTCGGCTTTAGTTTAACGCTCCAGTCGGTGCACATTCCTGTGTTTGTTCAACTTTTTAAAAGTTGTTTTAATGTTTTCTTTGGACTAGTCGAGATCAACACGTAAATCCCACCAAACATGACGCCAAATCAAATCGGACTGTGCGCTGCTCGTATGTTTTGTGTTTCTCCTACGGTCCAGCTGTTTGGTTTTCTTAAGAAACCATAAACCAGAGTTTTCTTCACGTTTGTCGAGCATCGTCTAGTAAAGCAGTCGAGGCTAATGGTTACATATTTCACATGCTTTCTAGCTTCGGCGTAATTATGAAAGAGACTGTTAAGAAGTGTTACCTCTAATATCATAATAGCATTTCGGAGGTATGTCTCCTCAACTCTAAGCTCTAACCACAGTCACGTCGTAGATGTCTTTTCTTTTTTTTTTTTACCACTTTGTTCACTTGTAAACACCGTTCAAGATGTCACATCCAAGTGGCAATTAGGAAACGTAAAGTCCGAATTTATGAAAGCTTTGACATATCCTGCTTGGTGCTCAAAGTACAGTAGTGCAAAGGAAAATAATGAGCCAAATTCTGCTGTTAATGGAAATCAAATATTGAAATGCGTTAGCTGTATAGTGTTACACCGAGTACAGCATTATAATGTGCTTATGGCAAACTTTGCAATAGAAAACCCACTGTTAATGCTTTTTTTTTTTTTTTTTTTTTTTTTACAACTCCTTACATACCTATACCATATCTTTACTAGTGTATTAATTAGCCTGCGAAGTAATAGGCCGTTCTTTGAAAATACAGCTAGATGCCTGTTTCTTTAGTATTGATTTATGCCAATATGGGTCTCTTTGGGAACCAAAACAACACCTGAACCTCTCAAATTCACTCAGGCAACAGGAAACGTTGGGAAACATCTCATCCATCCGACCCGGCGTGAACGCACCATTAGCAGCAGCAGCAGCAGCAGCAGCAGCGCTGGACAATCACACAGTTGGACCCATGTTAACTTTAGTTAGTTAGCTGTATCTGAAAAGTTATTACATTTCCCTCAGACAACATACACACCAGGTGGCTAACCTACTCAGAGGACTTACACTGATTACTTCTACACTCTGTCTTTCTAGATGAACTTCCGTAAGTAAGCTACCTGTCTTTTGGGTCGGTCTGCTTTGTAGCTTTGTAGCTTAGCATAAAACGTTTCGCGTTAGCGATACTCAACCTGTCGGGTAGCTTTTAATGAAGGCTAATACTCGGAGACGCCTGTTAAACATGTAACTAGAATACAGAGATGATGAAGTAAATGTTAACTTAATGTTTGTGGGTCTGAGATGAATGACAAGGTTAGTTTAGCATGCGACACCTAACGCTAAGTAGTCTGCGTCTAGTTTGGATATATGACCATAATTTAATCTTCAAAGTGGTCGTAGCGGGTCGTTTATGTAAGTGCCAACGCTAGTTTTAGGCTCTGTAAGGCTGACCCACGGAGAGACTGTGTTTTTCTGTCCCAGGCAGCAACATGTCAGGCAGCTCCCACCACTGTACACACGTGGTTGACTTCTGCTGTCTTTCTCTGGAAATGTCTCACCGCATTACTTATTCAGTCAGTCCTAATGTGGCAAACACATTTCTCCCTTAAATGCTATAAAGCTAAGAAGACTGTGCTGCGCCAGTGCGCGTCTGTCATGTGTGCTTATGTGGGTTTTGCTATACATAATGTATAGATCTATATATTTCCATGGTTGTTTATTTTTCCTGCTTGATTGCTGTTTGGTGTGCCATTGTGAGCTGTGTTAGGTTATGGATTTTGTTCTCCTTTGCATAACCCTCTTAGTGATTACTGCCGCTTGTATGTCAACCAGAATAAACAATAATCCTGAAAGAATCATTTTTCCTGGGGATATATGGAAGCGCTTTTCCAAATATTTGCGTTTAGACTCTTGGATATATTACTCAAGCAAGACTTCCTGGATCATGTTTTAGTCTGTATTCAGACCATTTTTCTTCTATACGGAAAAAAAGCAGGCCTTTCATTACATTGAATGAAAACCTGGCTATCTAATAATGCAGTGGGCTGCAGCAAAACAGTGCAAGATTGTCTGAGACAAACGTTCAACCTGGCTTAACCTTGAACTCAGCACTATGCTATCCAGCAAAATGCCATGAAAGCACACAGTGCAGGTGGATTACTTTAAGTCAGTATTTTTTCTCATTTTACATCATTAAATCTCTGTGCAGTGTTTTCTTGTGTTGAAACTAACAGATCTCTTCCTCCAACTGGTCGGCTTCAGTTATACTTTATGTCTCGCCTTCCCCCCAAAAAGTGTAGTCCTTTGTCTTAAAACACTTAAGACCTAGCTGTTAAAGAGTTTCCTGTTACTATAAATTAGTCTGTGTGGTTAATGATGTTTTGATTCTTACCGTGACAAACATTTTGTCTTCTAAGCAATGTCTGTGATATTTTTCTAACATCCTTTTGTGTGTTTTGAATTCGCAGCTTGTGATCTCTACTAATGGAGACATCAGGGGTTTGTGAGATTGATGTGGCGACGAGGAGAATAGTGGGAGGCAGTGATTCTCCACCTGAACTGGACAGCCCCTGTCAGGTAAACCACATCAACATGTGCTTTTTCTGTGTGTGTTGGTTTGTTGACGTTTCCAAATTCATCATGCATTAAATATTAGTTCAGTTGATCAGTCTGTAAATTGCAAAGTTTTAATAATACTACAGTATTGCATTACCGATATCAAAAATAACTACTGGATACTTGGTTATCTATTGAGGTTAGATACCCAGGTTTACAGTAACATAGAGGTGAGATACAGCTGTTCAAATCCTCAGACCAGTTAAATTTTAACTTGGAACAGTAAACTAAATGTGTGAAGTGACTAATATTCAGCGAAGTTATGCAGGCGCTCAAAGCTCACCTGGTTGCAACGGAGACGCAATATCTGCTTGATAGTTATTTGTGTGTGTTTTCAGGAGGAGGAAGGGGAGTTCGGGTTGGGGTTGTGCTGTGCTGAGGAGGAGAGGGGGGAAACTCCAGGTAGAGAGGACAGTCCCAGCGACGTGGGGGAGGCAGACCTTGACCCCGGAGGCGAGACCAAGACTGGCGAGGATAAGGCTTTTGGTAACTGCCACTCATTGCATAAATATGAGGGAATTTCTGTAAAACCCATAACGACAATATTCAGTGTTTCCATTTGTTGCACAAAGTAGATTCTAAAAAGTCTGAATTGAATAGCATTCAATTAGTACAAAAGCTCTATACAGAAATATACTTTTATTGTCTTTTATAATGTTGTAGCATAATCAATGTTGGACGTAAAGCACCAATGTAACTCCACTACTTCTGGCAGTAACTAATTTAACGAGGTGTTTTTTTCAAATTAACAACACACTTACAAAAATTGAAATTGTGCTCGTTAGCTGTATTTGTCTCGACTGAAACTTGTAGCCTAATGGAAACTGTAGAGGACAGCCTGTTCCGCCCTAGTTTCCTGTTTATGATCTAACATCACCCGAACTTACGGTGATAAGACTGAATCAAGAATGAATCCGGATCAGACTGGTCGACTAATGGCTGAAAGTTCAGGCATCGTGAGCTCATTGACTAGAAATATGATCATAGTAAAAGAACACATGTCCACAAAGCAAATTGCAAAAGTCTTACTTTGTTGATGTTTCTGTTCCAGGGAAGGAGGTTGTTCTGTTGATGCAGGCCCTGAACTCCCTGGCCACTCCTGAGGAAAAACTGGCTGCTTTGTGCAAGAAATATGCCGATCTGGTAAGATGAATACTTCCATCTGAACAGTGAGATCAAAAAAGACAAATGCAACCCCTCTGTGGTCCGCAACCATCAGTGTGGTTGTCAGTGTGGCTTTATGGAAGTTGGCGTATCATTTTAAATGAAGCATTGTGGGGCTACAGAGATGCCCCGGCCTACAGATTATATTATCCACACATAAGGGAACATGCTTATTTTGTACAGACCCCAGCAAAAATCACATCAGTATTTTTGTATTGTTTTCAGGGCAGGTGAAAAGCAGAAAACCTCTCGAGTCTCTGAACAGTAGTCTCCTGTAGAAGTGTAGACAGGTTAGGTTGACCTTTTGCTTTCTCTTCCACATGCATTTGGGGGTTTGTTGAAAGCCTGTCCTTAGCCCTGACATCTTTTTGGCATGACGACGGTTATCGTATCTGATTTGATAAAATCTGTTCATAGTAAACTGTACTTTTCCTAGAAAAATACAGTTTACGATGATGGCTGATAAGTATCTGAAAGTAATTAGATCCTCTGTGATTTAAAACTATGAAAAAAGTCCAAGGGTGGTTGGAGGTGGACACTTTTTTTTATAGGTACTTTACAGGGTCTATAATTATCTGTGCTTGTCCCAAGGTCAGAATGGAAAAAAATACATTGAAAGTCACATCTGCTACTTTAAAAAAAACAGAAAACATGGGAAAATAACTGTGGAATTCATGAAACTATATAATTCACTTAATGTGTTGCCACAGACGTGTTTACTTACTTTAATTGAAAACACATAAAGCAGACTGTGCCAAGCTGAACACATCGTAATGCGATCTCTTTTTGAGTTTGACCTTTGAGTGTGTTGTGTGTTCAGCTGGAGGAGAGCCGCTGCATGCAGAAGCGACTGAAGGCGCTGCAGAAGAAGCAGTCTCAGATCGTAAAGGAGAAGATCCACCTGCAGGGAGAGCACAGCAAGGCCATCCTGGCCCGCAGCAAACTGGAGAGCCTCTGTAGGGAGCTGCAGAGGCACAACAAGACACTGAAGGTACAGTTATTGTCAGGGCTCGTCCAAGTCATAATGCCCCTTAGATGACCCACTGGAGGGACGTGTTTCTCTTCTTAACCCTGTCCATTCCAATGGACATACTGTACATTCACGAGGATGTTTAGACGTATAATTCCTCTCATCTGACTACAACTAAATGCTCAAACTTATTTGTATGAAATCTATAAGCCAATCACAGTGTTCCACATCGGCTAAAGTGGACCGTCGTAGCCATATCCAGTTTTTTTTTTTTTTCGTAAGCATGTCCAAAAGTGAGGCAAGGAGGAGGCGTAAGTCACATCTATTATTCATATTATTTAAGTATGTAATTTGTGTAGAAAGTAAATATGATATGTTTATGTTACGATTTTATACATGAAAAATGTATGGTTTTCACTCAGGATTAAAAAAAAAAAAATGTTTTGGAATGGATGAGACATCTGAATGTCACTGGAAGGAGAATGAGGACGTGAAGATACTGTTGTGATTTCTAATGATGCAGTCAGCTTATAATGCATCCTATTCATTATGTATGCAGGCTCATTTTTGTTGAAAAAGGTCTCTTAAGAGTTTTTATTGTATTTTTTTACTATTAGGTGCTTTCTTACATTCAAATTCTCCTTCCATTGGAATAGACAGAAAATAATATCATGAAGTGTTTTAATTCATTTTCAGTGTAGAAATCCACCAAGACAAGATTCTGAATGTGTTAAAGAATGTCTGTTGCTGCTTTTGTGTTCTGACCACCTCACGTTTCTCTTTCCGTCAGGAGGAGAATGCCCAGCGCTCCAGGGAATACGACGAGCAGAGGAAGGAGGCCATGCTCCACTTCCAGATGACCCTGAGCGATATCGAGGTGCAGATGGAGCAGCACAGCTCCCACAACACCAAGCTCAGGCAGGAGAACATGGAGCTGGCGGAGAAACTCAAAAAGCTTATCGAGCAGTACGAGCTGCGGGAGGAGGTACTGTGCGCCTACTGTTAAAGATAATGTAGATTTAAATGGAAACATAATTTCTGCTCACAGCAGGGCATGGCACATGTATACAGCCTAATTGTAGTGTGACATTTGTCCCACACGCAGCACATAGACAAGGTGTTCAAGCACAAGGAGCTACAGCAGCAACTGATGGACGCCAAGCTGCAGAGAATCACTGAGATGATGAAAGAAGTGGAGGAGAAGCAGCAGAGAGAGAGAGACTTTGTGAGTACATCTTCAAATACCCAACAAAAATAAAAGCTCTGGATTCAACCGTATTTCGACTCATGGTAAAAGAACTGCACCGTTGACTATTCTGTGACTACACCTCAGCTGCTGAAGGACGCCACCGAGTCAAGACGGAAGTGTGAGCTGATGAAGGAGCAGGAAACGCAGCTCAAGCAACAGGTAAACGCACGCGCAATTGTCAACATAGCAGAGGATATATACTAGACACTAGAAAAGACAAACATTTAAGTTGCTGCATCTTGACCTCTCCTGTAGACAGTGTTGGAACAGATACTTTAGTTGTGCAAATAAATCTGGTTTTCAGAATAAATCAAGGAGTGGGTCTTTATAGATCCACTCTAAATGAAGTTGGTCTAAAATAAAAAATGTTTTGACGTTTGATAACATGATTTTGATGGGCCTTTAAAAATGGATTGGATAATGAAGTTAACAATGCATCTATAAAACTGTATCAACTTTAGTCTTCCTTTTAAAAGTGCTTTTGGGAATTATATTGATCACACTGTAACAAAACTACAACACAAATCCAACATTGAACCAATAACCACTCACGCAAACTGTGCAGCCCAGTCAGTATTTATGAAAATGGAATTAATCAGTGTGGTGTGTGGGCTAAACTGGTGTCTCCTCAACAAAATATTAGATAAGGGAAAGTAGAACTGTACAGTTAGTGCTTGGCTGAAAATAACACATTTGAAACCTGCTGCACCTTGTTTGTACAAACGCTTAAAATTAGGAACTTTGGTTAAAAAAAAAAAAAAAAGCCACATCAAACACCTGCCATCACCCAACAGTGTTTTTTATTTACATCAGGAGCATCACCACTTGGTCAGACTTCATATCCTTTGCACTTTTTTTTTTGTTAGTGTGAACATATAGACATAAGTCTGAAATGACGTTCATAATGGGCTTAAAAAGTCTTTAACTTGTTGAAACCTGCAGAAACCTGTAGGACAGGGTGACTTGCCACCTTCCCTGTATTGTTCCCTGTTTTAGGACACCCAACCACCCAAGTAGCTCACCGTCTTGTCTCTTTATCTGTTGTGTCTCAGCTGTCTCTGTACATGGACAAGTTTGAGGAGTTTCAAAGCACTCTGGCTAAAAGCAACGAGGTCTTCACCACCTTCAGGCAAGAGATGGAAAAGGTGAGGGGAAAGACGCCGCTCATGCACCTGTCAGCGACTGTTGCATAGCGTCACCTGTTTGTGTGTCGCTGGTTTCCTCTGCAAGCTGTTAAGATTATGTGTTTACCTTCAGATGACAAAGAAGATCAAGAAGCTGGAAAAGGAAACGACACAGTGGAGGACCAAATGGGAGAGCAACAACCAGGCACTACTGCAGATGGCAGAGGAGGTGACTTTACAAACCACACCGCTCTTTACGTTCGTGTAGTGTAATATACAGTGAGAATATTTAGATGTATAGTACATCTGCCAACTGGACCTCACTTTGAGGTTATTAGATTAAAAACATTTCCTGTCTTTCTGTCAGTGGAGTAAGTAGATCAACAGCAGATTTAGGTAAATGTTCATTAAATTGTACTATGTCAGTTGGCGTACTGCTCTGTGTATAAATACACTCGGTCAGGTGGAGGTAGTATTAAGAAGTGTGTGTGAAACGTCCAGTGAAAACAGAGGACAGATAGACGACGGACTGAAGATTCAGTAACGCATTGTGTTATTGAAATGACACATTCATGACAGTGATGTTGACAGCATGTTGTGTGTTGTGCAGGTCCAGCATTTTAGAGTTTGGTTTGTTGAACTTGTCTAGAAACCAGCCTCCATGTATATTCAGTCTCTCTTTGGGTCACCTGCTTCACCTGCAGGTTCTTCACCACAGGCACATGAGACAATGACTAAAGTTTCCCTCCTGGTGGGGCACGTCCTTAGACCCCCCTCATATCTTTGTCACCTTTTTCACCTCTGATGTGTTTGCATCCCTGAAACTAGTAAAGGGACCTGAAGTTATGAAAATTAAAAAGAACTTTGATGATTTGTCATGTTATAGAAAACGCTGCGTGACGGCCACTTCAAGGCCCTGCAGGGGAAGCTGGAGCTGCTGGAGAGGCTGTGCCGAGCCCTGCAGAAGGAAAGGAACGACCTCAACAACCGGCTCAGTCTCCTCCAGGAGCAGGGAGACGACAAAGGGACCGAGGACCTGCCTCCCGACGCACAGCCGCGGGAGTCTTCGGCCGGGGAGGAAGAGGAGGAGGAGGAGGAGGAGGAAGAGGAGGAGGGAGATGAGGAGGAGGAGGAGGAGGAGGGCTCGGCACAGGGTAACGACCTGGAGACAGAGTGCATCCACCAAGCTCCCAGACCACCTGAACTGGACCTCACACCAGCTGCAACTGACAAAACCACTACTACAGCAACGCCAAGCGGCCAGCCTGCAGAAACACCAACCACGCAGCAGGACTGAACGAGCCGCTGTGAAGGCTCCACCCACACACCTCCAGCCTAGTTCTCTAAACTAGTCAGAAAAGCATCTTCAGTGGAGATAGATTTCTTTTCCTTTTCTAAATTCTAGACTTGGCTCTCCAGGTTTCTACTTGGAAACTGAACCAACATCTTTTTGTGCGATAGATCAAAAATTAAAGTGATTGTATCAAGGATTCTGTTTCAAAAATTTTGCCCACGTTTACATTGGTTGTAATAATTGGCTGTGGGGTGAGCACTTCGTACTCCCTGTTTTCTACTATATCTGTATTTTCATAGGAAAACTGAAGCTGTTCAGAGTCCGACTGGCCTTTTATTTCTCTTTTCATGTCTCCCCCTGCAGTGTCATCTCTCATTGAGAAATCTAGTTTGATTAAAATGATTAAATCAAGCATAATGTTGGAGGTCGCTCTGTTTAAAGGTGTTGAAAGAGGAATTGGGACCAGCTTAGAAACAGTGCAGAGTTGGGTTCTTTGACAGGTGCACTGACGACAGGGTATTAGATCTATTTAACAACATGACTTCAAAATGAATCCACACACTTGTCCTCTTAGCTGATTGTAGGACTAGCCGACAGGTTTCTGCAACTAACCTGCAACATACTAAGCATCCGGGAACATGCTAACCTTAGGCAGCCACAGTGCCCACACGTCCGACTCGCATGCTAACTAACACGGCTGTCACGCTATCAAAAAAAAAAAATCCAGTCTCTGATCATGAAATGGAAATAACGGACTTATCTTTCTAACTAGTTCCATGACCTGTTAACCTGTAGGCATCTGTAGGCTGTTGTTGAGCACTTTGTTAAAGCTCCAGTAGGCAGAAATCAGGAAAAAAAACCTTGTATTTGAAAACGAACACCCTCATCCTTCAGCTCTCCCTTCTCTGTCCTGAGCATCGACTGAATATAAAGATGGAAGGCACAAAGCCGTTTCATGCCACCATTTTAAAAGCGAAGCCAAACACGTGATGGGTCAAAGTCTTCTGTCATGGGCCAGATTTACTAAAGACTGACGAGAGTCTAAATGAAGTGCAGAAGTCTAGTTTCCTCTCAGACAAATTGGTATATAGGGAATCGTTGTCCAGTGACATTAAAAAAAAAGAAGCCTACCGAGGCTTTAATGCTAAAATGTGAGAACGAGCAAGCTGCCCCCAAAAAGTCCAACAATCTGCTGTTTAATGATGAGAAAATAATGGACGTAATCAGTGAGATGTTTGTTTGAACATCATATATGAACAAAACCTGTGAACTCACTTGCAAAATGCAACTGCTGCTCCAGTAAAGTCAGCCTTTCACTCGAGTATAACAAACAGGATGTTAAGTCTATACGGTCTGCGTCGGGCTGCCCGGCCGCGCATTTGCTCAAACGAACAATGAATTGTTTAGTTTCAAACTGACTTTGAATTCTGCTTCAAAGCTGGCTTGTTCACTAACGCAACACTCAGTTCAAGAGTTACGTTTTGTTCGAGCAACTCCCGTCTCAGCACCGTCTGCGAACCACAGTTTATACTCTGGCAGAGCATCCGTCGTGAG
>JAPQRN010000018.1:2491299-2502284 GCA_037367275.1 Coranthus polyacanthus
GCACGTTGTGTCATTTTGTCAAATTCAAGTACACGAAACATGAAAATAGAAGTAAGAGAACAGACTGAGTTAGAGTGTTGAAGTGTTTAAGTGTGCTATATATTCTCGTGCTCAGCTGCAACTGATCATCCACAAATCTTGGCTTAACAGCTTTGCTTTTAGCCCTCAAGAAAATGCGACTTTCAGTTTGAGTAAGAGTTGTTAAAATCTGCAGCAATTTAGAAAATGACTGAGCCTTAAAAAAGTGAATCTTTACAAATCGAATTAGACTTTTTTTTTCTGTGAGTCATTCGGCGTTTCACTGCACCTCCTATTCTCAGAACACCATTCCTTAACACATGCGGAGTCATACAGAGGTTCATTCCCTTCTCCTTGTATCATACATTCTGATGAAACTCAACAGGCTTCAGAGCCAATCGCACGAGGGAGGAGTCAGAGGAGGAAGTGACTTGATTCATGTTCCAGACGCCGTCGTAGCTGCTGGGACATAAGAAGATGAGGAGTCATATTTACCTAAAAAGTCAGATGTGAAGTACGCTGAACCTCTGAAAGCCTCCACAGCAGAATCTGAAAAAACCTGTCACTTGGAAAGTTGTAGCAGTCGCACATGAGTGTGGATGAGTGTGTGCATGTGTGGACATAGTTATTGAATAGTTGTGAAGGTAGTTTGACTGTTCATTCACAGCCTGATGATGTCTGTGCAGTGTGTTTAGTTTAGTTGATTGTCTTGTCTTACATCAGTGAAATCTCGTGCATTGCATATTATCTGTAATCCCGTTTTACACCAAAAGCTATATCTGTTTTGTTTTTTTTTAAAACGTAGGAAAGCCTGCGAACAGTACGAGATGTTCTGACCATAAATTATCTTGTCTTATCTATAAATTATCATCTTGTTAAATAAGAACTCATATACTCTACTAAACCATGAAACCAGAGACTAGTGTTTACGCCGTTTTCATCATTTTCTTCTCGTCACGACCTTTACAAATAATTTAAAACCACACATCATCTGCCTTCTTCATTTGCCTTTAAACTTGAAAGAAATGATGATAGTGACATTTATCGGCCGATTTTCATCATAACATCTTTGGCCATATCGCCCAGAACGATAAATAACGTTCCTACTTGGATCTTTACCCAACGTGCGTCACAGCATCGAACAGGTTCATCGCCGCCGATCGGAGCTGGAGTCAGTACACGCTCGTGATTACTGCAGAGTCGTTTGACCTGGGAATGAATGCCATTTGTTGCGGATTGTACACTTTCACACTGAAGACAAAAGCCAGATGTCAGTGGGTTGTGTGTGCAGTGTGTAAGACTGAAGCGTAACACCGAAGCACTCGGTTGGGGGGGGGGGGTGGACCTCACGACTGTGACCGCTTAAGGTCACGAAAAAAAAAAACACTGCTTCAAAATCGTAAGAGAAATGTTTGACAGGACTGGTGCAGGGTTGAAAACTAAGAAAACTGTGACAAGTGAATGAATCCTGCGAGTCGGATATAAGGGGTGTGGCTCTTATTTTTCTTCCACCGTGTGGTTTGAACCTACAACACAAGCCAACACCACTGAGCACGAGGCTCCTCGAGAGCTGGTTCTCATTTAGAGAAAAGCGTACACATGCTGACTCACTGCAACACACACACATGTAGACACACACACGTAGACACACACAGACAGAAAGTTGGGCGAGTGCTGGGGGAACTCCTTTGTAGCAGCTCTCTCTATCTCTTTATGGTCTCATCGATATAAATCAGTGCTGCGAACCTCCTGTCGCCCGTGGTTTGTGTTTCTGTGTTGGTCGTGACCCTCTGCTAACGCTGCTGCCGCACACATTTGCGTTGATTTGTGTATGCGGGGCAGGGGTCGGGATAGAAAACGGATCCTCGGCTCAGGGTCACATGTGGTCTGATGATTTGTTTGTAATGTTTAATATATGAGAGTGAAGTTTAAACATTAGTCAGAATGCGGGCCGTGTAGCATATGGTCAACGAGGACAAAGAGTTTATTGCCCCGTGGCTCGACTGACTGGCTGGCTGTGCATTTTATGGGCCCTGTGATGACAGAGGGTGGGGTTCACATGGAGGTTGGGCAAAGAAAGGGGAGAAAGAGGCAAAGTGAGCAGCAGAAATGTGAAAGAGGAAAAGGAATGTCAGGGAAGAAAAGGATATGCTACAAAAACTGTAGTAAATACTGTTTGGACTACGAGCAAAAGCTGTGCTTTTATGAAGTGACAAAGTACATCAAGGTAAGAATAACAGCGACTTGAAACGGGTCTGCAAGGGACGATTATTTCCATTACTGATGATCTACTCTTATGCTTTCTCATTTAAATTGAGCGAAAAGCCTCATGTGACGTCGTCAAATGTGAAATGTGAAAACAACAGTACGTGACCCAGAGATGTTCCACCTGCGATCAAAGAAAAGTCACAACTGTAGAAAAACATAGAAGCTGGAGCTTGAATGTTTGCCTCTTTGTGCTTTAAAAAGTGACTTAAACAATGAATCATACTCTAAATATACCTGCCTGCCTTTCCTCTTGAATGACTGAGCAATAACTCAACAGTTATTTTGAGCTCTACTATGAAATTAGTGAAATGAGTCTTTATCCGACTCAACAGAACAAGTCTTTTTCCCATTGAGACAAATACGGAGACTGGAAAAGTTTGGAGGTTGGAGCTCGACAAAATGCTCAAAACTCTGATACTTTTCGACAGAACCTGCTCTTTCTCCTATATATTTATCTGTACATGTACTTTGTTCAGACACTGTTATATAAAGAGCTATGGGACTTGCATTTATCAAATGACAGTGTTTAACTGTTAGTATCAGTATTTGCAGTTTTGGCAGATTGAAATATCCCTGACTATGTTGAAAAAAGCCCTGGTGTTTATGTCCTGCAGGACGTCTGACACACACTAGACTGTAGGTCAAATATAGAAAGTGGGTCTGAGGCACTTTTACATTTGCGTGAACAAATTCAGCTAAGAAAATACTGATGAATCCTTGATTTGCATGTGAAATGTTACTGTGTAAACCCTATCATGTAAGTAAAACATCACACACACACCGTTAGGTTTCCATGTACGTACATAGGGGACATGTCATTGACTTGCGCTCATTTCCTGGAGACTCGAATCCTAACCTTCCAACAAGTCATAAACCTCACATTTTTTATTTATGTTGCAAGGATATTGCCAGCAGAGTCCACATCTCCTCATCTGGAGAGGAAAGGGAGTGTATTTGCATATTTGTGTGTTTTTTCGCTGACAGGACTGAGTGCTGATGGATGCATGTGGACGTACATCGGTACCCTCCTCACTCCTACAAGGTGGATAAATCCACCCTGTAGGAATGTGTAAAACACAGTACTGCTCGTTATTAGCCTGTACTAACTTGCACTGGAACGCCCCCTTTTCAGGACCGGAGTACAACAATTCTTTTGGGGTGTGTGT
Organism: Coranthus polyacanthus; assembly: GCA_037367275.1. Taxonomy (NCBI): domain Eukaryota; kingdom Metazoa; phylum Chordata; class Actinopteri; order Kurtiformes; family Apogonidae; genus Coranthus; species Coranthus polyacanthus. Next base: position 2,494,752 of record JAPQRN010000018.1, read on the forward strand.
GTGTTTGTGTGTGTTTGTGTGTGTTTAACAGCGCTAAAGGCATGCAGATTCTAGGTCATGAATAATACAGTGTGTGTGTGTCTCCATTGCCATCTGGAGTTAATATATCAGACTGTGTTAAAATGAGGTAATATTTGGTGTAAAAGCAGTGTCATCCGTAACGTTTGCATCACCATGTGACTCCCTGTGAGGGTCCTGTGTGTGTTTTAATGCCCTCCAGCACTTTTCCACTGGTGCAGGTTGGCTGGTTTTTAGCCTCGCCTCGCGGAGTCGACCTGCCTTTTTACAGCCTCGCAGCAGGAGGTAAACACACCGAGCTGCCGGGGTCCTGCTCCATACGAGTGTGTTTGTGTTCGTGATGGTCCGCGGGCCTTTGACAGCACGGGGGTCTGATCTGAGAGGCCGTGGCAGTGAAGTGAACATCAGCAAGTACGTATGATGGAAAAACAGAAACAAGACAGGACGGCGTCATGAGCAGAAGCTGCTTCACGTATGCACAGAACATGCGTTGTAATTCTGCATCTTCACCGATGTCTGAACGCTCTCCTCTGTTTCTTGGGGACTTGGCATTTACGCCTCATAAGCTGCGGTTTAATTTCTCTTCGTAATGTCACTCGCGCTACAGGATTTGCACTTGTTCCACCTTTCTGCCTCTCGCGCCAAGATTTAGCAGGAATGTTAAGGTCATAATGAGACCAATCCTCTGACACACAGAACACATTTATTTACGCATCCGTCTATTGCAGCACGGTGCGGTGAGAAAGTCAAACTGTGATTATTGTGGTGGTGGTTCGAGTCTACTTGCTTGGTTGTCAAGGAAAATGCACAGATTACTGATGATTTTTAAATGTGTGCTTTTTCACAACTCAAACATACAAACTTGAAATTAGCATAAAAATACAATAACGTTCTTTTTGCCTGTTTCACACGTTTCACTCTCGTTTATATAATCGCTGACATTGAGATTGCGATTCAGTTCAAATCGTGCAGCTCTATATCTGTCTATTCATTAATTTTAAGTGTTAATGTGGATGTATCCTGTGTAGGTTTGTTGATACCGTGGTGTAAAAGCTGGTAGTTACCATAACATGTGCATTTGCTTAATTAACTGGACAGAAAATCTCAACTATAAGTACTTTTTTTATGTCTCATTTATGTTTTTTAACAGGAAGTACAGTTTGATTGATGTATTTATGTCTAAAGAGAGACTGCTTTTTTAAAGGTCCTGCTCCTTTTTTCCTCCATTTCTTTTGCTCAAATGGGAGAAATCCAGCTCCATTATTCATTCATTTTATTTTCAAATGTAGACTTTTACACATCGAGTTTCAATTATAACAAACTGCTTGTTCAACCAAAAAACCCTTTTATTTTCAGGGTCTTTTTTAAGGGTCATTACAGCTGCTCCTGCTGCTGATAATAATAATACTAATAATAATAATAATAATTGCGTAATAGCGTGTACTGTGATACTGTGAAACTGTGATATTTTCTGAAATGGTTATCATACTGTGAAAATCTGATATGTTGCATCCCTAATCCTGTATTGTAAAGATTTAACCGTTCTGTTCAAATAAAATTAGAATCAAATCAAATTAAAAGAAAATGACGCAACATTTTAGTCAACAAAGCCGAATTCAATACATAGACGATCAGAAAAATGCATCCAGAACCTGCATCGAGTTAAGTTAACTATGAACACACCGCACAGGTTTTCTTCCAACAAAAACAGTTGACACAGGAAGCTTGTTTCCATGATATCAGGTTCTCCTGCACGAGGACTTTTGTTTTGAAAATTAATAAAACCATCAAAACAATGGAAACCACAGGCCTTTCGGCTCCGAGGCTGTTCTGTAGGATCGCTGTGTGGACATGGCATTGGAACGGGAATGCACTGCAGTCCTCATAGAACCGGAATAACATCAGCATCTCCCGCACACAAGAAAAAGGCCTAATTCAGAACATCCAAATGGAATATGCTGTTTACATGGCACCTGTCAAATTCAGGTACAGGTGGAAGAGCAGCGCGCATGGAAACGTACTCACTGTCAGTGGAAATACATGCACTGGTAGCAGCTGATGAACAACGCGGGATAGAAAAAGCTGCCAAAGTGTTTCCAGTCAGTGTTTCTAGAAAGCATCTTAAACTCGGCATGTTTCCGGGAGACAGAGTTTGTGTACGTTTACGTCACGACTTTCACACAGTTTGACTGACTGAGATAAAGGGAGCAAAAATAGGCCAAGGGAACAGTGTGGGATGTAATGCTTTGTAGATCGATCCAAAGTCCTCATTTACTGCCAGCGTGTGAAACCTCTCTTGTCATCTTGAATCTCGACTCCTCTAAACAGCGCATTCATACTGAAGCAATGTGTCAACACTGTAGCGTCGGTGTTTCTGGTCGACGCGCATTCCCACATGTGGAGCTAATTTAAGTGGAAGTATGCTTAAAGAGTGCTTTTTATTTAACTCCTAGAAGTGTTTAATTTCTGCTTGGCCATCCGTGACACCGCCGCCTTTGCCTTGATTGTGTTGAAAGGCAAAAACATCAGCTTTTCATTTTTCTTTTACATTTCTGTGGTGAACCGTTCACCCCAATATTCACCCCGTCCTCTCATGTTTCTTTCCCATACTCGACAAAGATTTGGGATTTTTCTTGAATAGGCTGCTGTGTTTTGGTTTTGTGTCTATATGTGTGTGTGGCTGCCAGATCCAGCTACTGTCCTGGTGTCTGACTGCGAGATGACCTGGAGGTTTTGAATTGGAACTGGAGAAGCAGTATCAGTCGCAGTGTGGGATTTTGGCTCATGAAGTGGATTTTGAAATGCAGCTTATCTGGCATAGAGGTCTCTTGTTTTAGAAACGGCAGCTATTTATATCTGTATAGTAGTTTGGGGTCACTGAATGACGGCGATCTTAGGGTAAAGGATACTTTTTATTCTTGTGACCTTGTGATTTTTCCAGTTCAGTGTTTCTGTGTATTTTCTTAATAAAAAAAAAAAAACGAGTGGAAAACACTGGAAATTTTAAAGAGATGGAAAATAAAATTAAGTAAAGACACACTGGTGTCTGTCTGGTTTTATGTCTGCAGTTTTGGTTTAGATCAAACTGAAAAGTCTGAAGGTCTGGTCCAAATGAGGTGTGAAAGTGCCCTTAAATATGACTCAGATTGAATTCAAATAAACAAACTGAAAAGACAAAACCACCAGAACAGTGTGGACCTGTGAGGAGACAACACAGAGAGACAACACAACATAACATAACACGCCACACAGAAAAGCCATATTCCCCTCATGTCCCTCGCGTTGTTTTCTGTCACTGCAGATCTGATCGATTCTGTTTTCAATCCATCATCTTGTTGAGTCCTCTTCTTCTGCAGTGATTTAGTCCGCAGTCGGATGACACGGTATGAGCTCGATGCGGCGGACGTGTCCGTTCGTGTCGGAGAGACAAATGGACGTTTGGTGCGACAGTCGATCGTTTTATCTTCTCGTGCGGTGTGAGGCCGTCAGGATGCCTCACGACGTCCTGACTGAACGTCTGCCGTGTTGGAATTCTCTGCAATCACAAGCCACGGAGAAGAGATCATTATTCTTGTTGATGGTTTTCTTTGAATGATTAACAACTCACACTGTCCTGTTTGTTCAACCCGAGAACAGCGACACTGTTTGTCTTTCTTATTTCTTATCTTCTTTCTTTCTTATTTTCTTATTTAGGTTTTTCCCAACACAAGGCAGCCAGTTTCAGAGTATAGAGAGTTTACTTGTTTCGAGCGTTACACAACAGACAGACGGGTGGACCTTTCAGTCTGGGTCAGTTCGTGCTGACCTTATGTGGTGTTTAATGTCCAGTCCGGTCTCTGCCTGGTCCTGTCATTGTTTTGGGAAAGAGAACTGCAAGAGAAGTAGTTATTAAATCACAGGCTGAATATGGTAGGCAAACCTTAAAATAGCGCTGCGTGCTGTGAGGTAGATTTATCTTATAATGCACTTCATCTTGTTTCAGTTCAGTTCTCTTCACAGACCACAGTTCACTTCAGTTTCATAAAGTTCACTCACTCCCAGCTCACTCTGCAGAGTCTGCAGTCCCTGGTTCCCATATCAGTCTCCTGCAGCTTCAGTGGTGGGAGAAGTATTCACAGCCTTTACTTAAAAATACCAGTACAGCAATGTCAGAATCCTCCATTATAGGTAAAAGTCCTGCATGGAAAATCCTACCCAAGTAGAAGTGCATAAACCGCAAAATGTAGTTACATTAGTTTCAGCAAAAGGCCTGATTTGGTTCCTCTGATAAATGTATTATTCTGTCTGATATTAGATTATTAATAGTTTTAAGATCAGTGTTGTTGCAGTGTGTTACTGGAGATGGAGCCAGTTTGAACTACTTTATATCCAGTTTTATACACAGAGACACCAGATAAATCTGAAGCCCCATCTCACGGTTAATGTTGTTTAAAATGTCTTAAATATAGTTTATGATATCCACGGTCTCAAAATGTCTGGTAGGAAGGGGTGGTATTACATTTGTTCTGGGGCAGAATGAATGAGCATGTCTATTTAGGTTTTATTTTACAGGTATTACCATTTCCACACGGTCTAAAACATATTTGTTTGTGTGTTCGATGTGAGCGAGCAATGAAGACTCAACTATGAGTAAAGTCGAGCTCAGTGGGAATTAGTTGGACGACGATGTTTGTCCTTTTAGGGGCATCAAAAAGGTCTTAAAAGTGTTTAAATTTGTGCGGTGGAGACAGAGGCTTAGAGGTGGTGGAAAAGCAGTGGAAGAAAAGGGATTTAGACAGATCGATGAGTGAGTATATAGCGTGATAGGCACAAAGAAGTGTAGAAATGTTATAATGAGTGGTGAAAGCACCCTGCCGAGAAAGGCTGAGACGACAAGTGTGAGAACAAGAGGGTATCAGCTGCGCAGCGAGTGTCGGATCGGGCTTTTCCTCCCGCTCAGCCGTCTGGAATAATGATCCACCTAGACTCTCTAGACATGTGTTAGCTACAGGATGATTGTTCACTTTCTGCCTTCTGATTCATCCACCCCCGTTTGTGCGCTTAAACCCATTTGGTTTGTGTTTGACATCGAGCTGCTTCCCATTTAGCAGTAGAAGAAGAATCCGTCTCAGTCATGTGTACCAGCTGTCTCGACTCTCTGTAGTTGTATTAAGTTCTGATAGCAGACGGGGGGTTTTCCTTCCCAAAGGCAGCTCCGAGTCTGCCAATGATTTCCTCAGACTGTTTCTGTTTTCTAAAGTTAGATGCTTTTTTTTTTCTTTCTTTTTTTTTTTTGTGATGAATCATTTTGTCCTGTTTGGGGGGTTACTTTTGAAGTGTAATAGGTTACAGATTACAAGTTAAAAAAGTAATGCAAGTATTTCAATTACTAAATGCAATGTAACTTATTACTTTTGATTCCGTTTCTAACAAATATTCTAAACTTCTTTTAAACCTCACAACAGGACTCGACACTGATTCGTTAAAAGTACAGTAATGTTAAAGCGCTGTTCTCACTTCAGAAGGAAGGTATCTTTACATTTTCAGCACTGAAAGGCATTCTTGTCCAACGGCAGGATCACCGGTCTCGGAGTTGTCGGTTGGTTGCAGACAGACGTGACAGACTCACGTTTCTTACTGAAATGTGCATTGATTTAATTGCCAGACAGGAGGCAGTACAAATTCAAACAAGATTAGAGTACCGTACATACTGCCAAATGAATGAATGAAGCCTGTCGAGATGCAGACGGCTCTTTGTCAGGCGTCCTACCCTTTCAGTCAAATTGTTCCCAATGGCTTTGGACAATGACTTGCATTGTCTGGAAATCTGCCAAAAGAAGGCGTTCCTGCACAGTGAAAAGATGCAAAGCAACAGATTAGATGTTATATTCTTCACTTAAATAGGGCTGGGTATTGTTAAAAAATGTTCGATCATGGTACCAATACTGATAACTTGGCTTTTAATACTTTTAATGATGCTTTTTTCAACACCAGTTGTCCATTTTCTGTTTCTACTACTACTACTGTTTCTACAATTTATCACAACCTGACATTGTCTGTTGAGCTGATATCATTAAATAAAAATGTGTAAAGGCGTGTGTTTGTGCCACATCGGACTTAATAGTATCTAAGCAATTTGTTGATTAAAGGATCAAAGTTTGGCACCAGGCCTTTTACTGAAAAGAATGTTTACATCTAACCCCTTTGTAATAACCAACATTCTCCTTGGTAAATGTAATTTAATTAAATATTTTTTCTCAGTAGCTGTGACAGATTGGATTCATTTTGCACGTGTCTCCTGCTGCTGACTTACATGTGTTCTTGTTGCATGTTTGTTTGCAGGATGATCAGTGACTGAAGAGGATAATGCTTTCTTAAATCTCGACGCCCCACCCCCTTCATCCTCCTCCTCATCGTCCTCCTCTGTGCCTCCATCATGAACCACACCCCCAGCCCCCACCTGTCCGAGGGTGGCAAGTCGACCGGAGGCAGCCTGCTGTGCAGTCTGGGCCTGGGGTCTGACAGGGGGATCCGCTCCCCAGACAGCCTCACACACACTCCCAGCCCCACGGGAGGGACCCCCAGCTCCAGCCCCCCGCTGCTGCTCTCGCCCGGGCTCGGAGGCCTCGGGCTGGGACCCATGGGGCCCATGGGCGACGGAGCCGGGGCCGACTGGGAGAGCAGGGAGGAGCTGAGGCTCAGGGAGCTGGAGGAGGCTCGGGCCAGAGCGGCCCAGATGGAGAAGACCATGAGGTGGTGGTCTGACTGCACCGCCAACTGGAGAGAGAAGTGGAGCAAAGTGAGTTATCCACGGATTCATGGTTATAACTGTAACATTACAGTTTTTTCTGATCGCTTACGTACTGAAATTAGGGTCTATTTTTGCAAAACTCTACACACTGATCACAAACCCTCACAACAAAAGAACAAGACATTATGTCTCCTGCAAAATTCATCAAACTCGTTTTAAAATGTGTTTTTGCAGCAATGCTTTATACACAAATCATCATGAATAAACACACAAAGCTCCCGCTACACACTGATAACATCAATGAAAAATATTTGTGGCTGTTGCTTTTTCTGTGCAGGGCAGAGGACGGAGGTGTCCAAATGTGTAAAGTATGAATGTAACCTGATCATAATACATTATCAGTATAAATGAGCAGATTTTTTTTTTTTTCTCAAAATATTCCAACACACTGGAAAAAAACAAAAACATTTATGCTAGAAGAAAATGAATAAAAACATGCCAAGTGTTGCCTTTTTTGTGGGTCTTGGCACATCACAAGCATGCGATGTTTACAGTTTTGTAAGAAGTGTTACAAAAGTTATAAAACTGCAAACTGTGTAAAAGAGAGAGTTGTTTTTACAGTGTTGCAAAAAGCACGCTATTAAACTCCGAGCTGAGTGTAAAGCAGAGTTCATGCGTTCAGTTTGGAAGTCTGGTAAATGCATTGGCCACAAGTGTTAATGGTTTCAGAGACAGGACGCCAAGAATCACTTTAGTGTTTAAGCATTCAGAATAATAACTCATAG
>JAPQRN010000018.1:2506874-2525313 GCA_037367275.1 Coranthus polyacanthus
ACACACACTCAATGAAACCCAGCCTCATCTTTCTCTCTTGATGTCATTATGAGAGTTGGTCAAGCCAGCATTAGCTGATCCAGCATTTTTCTATTTGTGTTTGTTTCTGTGTATTAAGTTCAAGTTTGAACCTGTGTGTGTGTGTGTGTGTTTGTGTGTGTGTTGGGGGGTTGTTTTGTCTGTTACCTCTATGTACTTGTAAGACTCGGCTGCTCTGTTGCGCTTCACTTCCTACATCTTTGCTGCCAAATAGTCCCACTGCCAAACTGTGTGTGTGTGTGTGTGTTTGTGCTTGTGCGTGTGTGCGTGTGTTTGTGCGTGTGTGTGTAAGAAAGAGATAGAGAGAGAATGAGATAACATCGAGGCATGTGTGTTAAGTTTCCACTGTGTCATCACTATATATTTCAACAGACACCTGGGAACACACATAAAAGCATTCGCGCACATACACACACACACACACACACACACACACACACACACTGAAACACACACACTGACACACACACTGAAACACACACACTGACACACACACTGAAACACACACACACACACACACACACACACACTGACACACTGCTGTTCCTGCTGTAAAGATGAAGGTTTGTTATTAACCTTACCGTAACTCTTCTTTTAGAGGAGCCCCTCGATTTTACAGATGGCCGTTCAAGCAGGAATGTTCACCGTTGCCTTGATTAACATTTTAATATGTTTAATACGTTAATATGTACACATGAATATGAATCATTCAGCATATTCTGATTGCTGTTGAGTGTCTTCGATTCTTTGTCTTCAATATGTGTTCGTTTGTGGAGTAAAGCGTCAGCAGTCCAGATCTGTTTAAGTTGATGAGGTTTCACTGCTTTGTATCAGAGATTGTGTGTGGGTTTATCTCCTAAACTTCTTGTATACCAAGTCCACATTTTCATGTTAGGTTGGGAAAAACATAAACACACAGTTAAATCAATATGTTTTTGTTGCTTTTGCGACATGTGACCAAAAAGTTGCACGATAACCTAAACGGGAAGCAATCACAGAAGACAGTGAACTATCTTTGAAGGGTAAAAATGTAGCATCCAGCGTTAAGGTGCATTACAGCCACCTACTATGTTTTAGAGTGGACTAGAGTTAATATTCCCGTCACTAAGCCACCGTGGGTGAAAGCAAGGGTGAGGGTGGAGCAGCTTTGCCACAGCAAACCTTTAAATTTGGAATGAAACCAATAACTTCAATGATAAATTAGATGATCATAAGTTCTAAAATTCAGTTGAAGCAGGAAAGGATAAGGTTAATCACAACTGTTTCTGCGTTCTGCTACATGCCAGTTAGCATCATTTGTCAGCTATAACGGGGCCTGTCTGAAACAGGCAGGTGATGTATGAGTTTTCAAAGAAACAGTCTACAGGGTCTGAAGCATCTGAGACCAAACTGCAGCAGCATCAGTCAAAATGCTTTCAAACAGTAAAGGGAAACGCTACAAGAAACCAAGTCCGACGTCCTGAGGAGTTCACGGTGTTTAGTCTACCTCCTGTCAGTCTCCTTCACAACAACATATCAGTTAAAACCAGACTAACTGGCCTATTGTAAAGGATGAAACCTTGATAGTGACAAACCTGAGCTGCTGAATGCACCGGGGAGCATCATACCACGATCCCACATTTCTCACGCTCTCACCTGATTGGCTGGCTAATTGATTGGCTGTCAGGTTGACTGATGATGTTGGTGCTCATATCCAACATACTCAAGGTAAGGCACTGATGCGACACCCAAAAGCTCTCCAATCAGCATTTCTCAGTGAGCGGAGAGTGCTGGAGTGTGGTGTGTTCATCTATCATTCTGATAGTAACTGGTACAGCTCCCTCAAGTCTAAGACTTGACCCCATTCAAACGCTCTATTAGTGAAACTGTACTGTCGGTGCACGCGATTGATTCCTCAGCTCTCCTGACCTTCTCATGTAAGCTAATGGAAATGAACGATAACCTGCGCTGCTATTACAGTGAATGTCTACGTTACTGTAGTTGAATGACATGACTGTAGGCTATCCTGACGATCATACGGAAATGAATGGATGTTTTATGTGTTTGCTGAGCGGCACAAACGGCACACATTTCCTTCAGTATTTTACCAAACAGTTTTTAGGTTATAGTCCTAGTTCACACACAGAATATAATTAAAAACAGATACCCAAATATTGACTATATTCTGGCTACATATCTGACAATATTCTTTTTGGGAAAACACTTAGAATATAACATTCATTCTGTTGCTTTGCGTCTGTTCACTGTGAAGGAATACCGTCTCTTGGCAGATTTCCAGACAATGCAGGTCAGCAAAGCCATAGGGACAAATCTGAGCGCAACACCATCAAGGGTAGGACGGCTCACATGGAGCTGTCTCGACGTCTGTACAGGCTCCATTCATCTGGCAGTGCATGCTCAGATTTTAATTCTCTTCACCACCTCTTGTCTGCCAATCAAATCAGTGCACATCGCTCTAAGAAACCTGAGTCTGTCGTGACTGCAAGCTCCCATAACCGTGATGTTTTGGCTTCACTTTTCCGTAACGGCATGAAACGATGTCATGTCATCTATCTCTATGTTTAGTCTTTTGATTTGGACAGAGAGGAGGGAGCTGCAGAAGGAAGTTGTGTGTTTTAAAATTCTGGCTTTCTGCCCCTGATTCCTGCCTCTGCTGCTTTAAATCCAGTGCTCTGGCGCTCTCTGTGCCAAACCACCGACTTTGTCCTCTGCACTGATCTGCAAGTGAAACATTAAGCTAACTGGTCTTGATGAGGGTCATTGTCTGGCAAAAAAAAAAATCTTTTAATCTCCTTCCTGTCTGAAAATAATGAAATGAAAGCATAATTTACTGCACAGTTGTAACAGCAGATGTGGGTATGTGCGTTCAGGCTGCTGTGATAACGTTCTGTCTCCAGCAGTGGAGGACAGTCGCTCTGCGTTAGGAGTTCGGCATTAACACTGAGGAAAGCAATCATTATCAAATCAGCATAGAGCTATTTGAGAGAGTTATTTTCACTGACCCATCAGAGGTGAAGTCTTATGACGTATTGGTCTCAGCTGTTAGTCCTGGAGATCGCTGCTCCACTATTCGCCAATAGTCGTCCCTGGAAGTTCATTCATTTGTCTACAATGTGCGCAGGCACCTGCCTTTTCTGAAGATGAATTAGATATACGATGATACAGGTGATAGACTGTGACCTCACAGTCGACTTCTGACTCTTTCTTTAAAAAATTGGGAAAAGAATCATGATTCTTAAGTATGTGATTTTTTCATGAACCCCTACATTCCAAACTGCATGGCGGCTGCACGGTCAGTGAATGTGGTTTTGGTCCATCACGTGCTGGACTGGACACAGTCCCCTGGACACAATTGACTCGTCGGCCTGGGCCACATTTATGTGCAGCCCACCCCACTGCACAAAGCTATTTACTACCTCCCTGTATTTTGACTCCTATCCACCATAGAGCATAACCACTCATCAGAAAACTTGTGGCATGAGTCAGAGTTGAACTTCACACCAGAGGTGTGGACAGGGAGGGAGAATATTCCCCTGAGGAGCCCCCTGTGGAGCTCACACCTGCCGCCAAACACACAGTTCTGAAGCCTCACAAACTGTCAGGTAGTCTGCGATCCATGATGCCACCAGGGCTCACACCTACCAAGGTGGAAAAATATTATTCACACAGTTCTGCAGCGTGTACATCATGGCATCATCTGCACTGACATGGACAGATGTGGAGCTGTACGAGCAGTGTTAGGAAACAGGAGTATGTAGATCTCAAACGAGAATCAAAAATAAACAGGCTAAATAGATGAGGTACTTGAGTATTGGGAATAGTATGAGAATAGTATAACCAGTATACAAGTCGTTTGTGTGGTTATTAGGAGTATTACGGTAGGAGGCGGGTCCCGTTGGAGCGTGGTTGGCTGTCTGGGCGTGTTTTGTCTTTGTGTGTGTGTTGTCCTGTCGGGCTCCTGTCTGCTCCGGCACGGCACGGCACGGCACGGAACAGCTCAGCCCATCACCGCGCCGGCAGAGGCGTCACAGTCAGGCAGAGAGAGACGGGCAGCCGCGTCAGAAACTAACCCTCCGAGTGGCAGCGATTCCCCCGCGGTCCCGGTGGATTTTACTGTGGCGTCTGGTCCTGGAGCCGGTAGAGTCACTGCAGCAGCGGCAGCGGCAGCGGCGGAGGAAAGGTCAGCAGCGGAGCGGAGGATTAAGACAGCGGAGGCAGAGAGACGCAGGGACACCGTCCGAGCACCAGGACCCCGCCCGGCCGCACCTTCTCCCGCTGTCCTGGAGCTCACCGACCGCCACAGCTGTCAAGCAGGTAACATCCACAGAGGGATGTCTGAGGGACCGAGTCCATGGATCACTCATTATCTGCCAGGTCCCGTGTCATTCCATAATATTAACCCAGAGGTTGAATAATAATAATAATAACAATAATAATAAAAACTTGAAACAATGGATGATTAATAACTACAGGCTAAATAAAACACCAAGGATAAAACGTAAAACCAATTTGTTAATTAAAACTTAAAATGCAGCAGTGTGAGAATAAAGTCCAGTTTAACTCAATAAAAATAAACCTAAACAATTACAGCATAACTGTTTTACTTTTGTATTGCTATTCCATTAAATTATTAGTTTTCTAATAACCAGAAGGTTTTTAGTGGTTTGCGGTCTCCTATATTGGTTTTTATTTATTATTTACAAAACGTATGTATGCAGCCTATTATCTGGCCTATATTTCTTTTTAAATTACATTTCTGCAATACCCTTTAATGTGACCCCTGTACATGTTTTAAGGCAGTAACTTTAAAAAAAAAAAAAAAACCTATTTGTCAGTTAACCCATTAGCCTCCGTAATGACAGACATGAGCAGCAGTATTGAAAATCAAATACAATTGACAGTTTTTAATGAAAAGCAAAACAAACAAATAGATTGAGACTGTCGTTCTCGTCCTTGTATGTCTTTGAGTTTTGAGGTGTCATTTAAATATGTCATCTCCAGCGCAGAGATACTGTGATGGACACTTCTGTCTATGTCGAAGGCATTTTAAGGATCTTATTAATAGCTAACTGATTAGTGGAGAAAATAATGAGCAGATAGTGAAAATAATTGCTAGGCTTAAAGGTAGTATTTCCTGTTTTGTACTCCAACTGTCCTGCAGACTCTGATTTAGTTTTAAAAAGTTAGTGTCTCTAAGAGTGACGGTATCCACAGTCAGTCTGAACTGGATTTTCATCCGTGCTTATCAGTGTCACGCCAACATCCTTAATGACTACGGTTCAAGTTTAGGTAAAGATATCACATCATCTTAATTATCTTGAGAGGAAACGATGCTGGAGCTCCTCCCCCCGTGGGATTTCTCCCCTGGCCATTCATTAAAAGCACATACAGTTCTTTTTTTTTTTTCCAGCAGTTTCAATAAAAAAACACCCTTACTTTTTGGTCGAAGTGCAGAGCAGCGAGTTTATAGCAGTCTTGAAGCACTTACTCGGTCACTTTATATTACTGTCGCTCGATAGTTTTCTCCCGGGAGTATCATTTCACTGGGGTCTTCTCCCCCGACTGAAAATGGAGCTTGTGTTTTAGTGCTGCTAATGAACTGCTGGTCTGTGTTATCTCAGCAGCCATAAAGTGATCCTCCTAATAAGTGAGTTTGATAATGCTGGGGAGCAGAGGAGGAGTGGGCTGGGAGGAGAGAGACGGAGAGGGTATCCAGGGTGAAGGATGAATCTGTGCTCACTCTCACCACTGGGGATGAGTAACTGAAGTCTAATGAAGGCGGCGCATTCTAGTGTGGTGACTCCTACGACGAGGCTATTAGCAGTCTAAACACGTTATAAGGGATGTCACGATCATGAAACTTTAGTCGACTGGTAATTGTAATCCAAATAACTGCGATTAAGCTTTTGTTTGCCTTTTTCTGTTCGTTTTATGCCGTCGTGGTATAAGCAGACCAGTAGTTTAATAAATCACACACACTTTGTGAAGGCGAGCCTTTTATTGGCATTAAGCATGAACATGTACATAAAAATTGCATTTCTGTTCGCCTTGTTTGTGCTTGGAATGCAGTCAGTAAAAGAGTAAGTAAAGCGTCTCAGGATAAACCCAAGACATGCCTTTTAAACCTAACATTGTCTTAACTGGTCGGGTAATTTAACGGGTAATTTGTGTTGTTGTATTTGTATTGTTTTAACGGTTGATTGTTAAGCACCTTGTGTTGTTCTACTTATTCTCCAATAAGGTGCCATTAAACCAGAGCAAGGGGCAGCGGGAGACATGCTCTGCTGTGATTGGCTGTTGGCTGTGTCTGCTTAAACACTCACATGACAAAGCACAAAATATATTGTGTGATGTATGTACAAGATATAGAAGCACGGCTGAAATGCTTGGTTGATTGACAGAAAATACATATGTTTCATGGAAAAAATGGCAAATTTTCACGGTTGCCGCTTTTTTTAAATGCGTGAATTTGCTGCTTTTCCTTCAAATTCAGAGGTTTGGGTTTGTTGGACAAGCATTGTGAGTTTGTGAGTTTGTGCTCTGAGACTATACATTTTCAGATTTTTTTTCATGCATTCAGTCAGGGCTGTAGAATCACAATTCAGAGGTTTTTGAAACTTATTAAGGCTTCCCATCATCAGCAACGCAGCTTGACAAAACAAGCAACTGACCCGTGTGTTTCTGTTGGATGTGGACATTTGAGCTATTCAAGTTACCTGACGGTGAAACAACCAATCACAGCGTTCCCTGAAACGATGGAAAACAATGTGGAGACAGTGATGGAAAGATGGCACTTCTGTCTCAACCAGCTGCTTCATACAGGTGAATGGAAACCGTTCTAACCATTATGTAAAATGATCGCTGCCAGGCCTAGCTGTCATGAACATCTTCACAACAGCATGTGTGTGTTTGTGTTCTCATGTCGACTGGAGGCAACGGTAGCTTGTGTCTTTGATTAACTGTAACCTGTGCGACTTTCGCCGGTGATGTTTGATGAAGGTGGACGTATACACGCTTTTCCATTACTGAGCTCACCTACTCAGCTAATGGATCAGTTGTCGCAGTTGTCATGCATGTATAATCTATAGCACTAATGGTCCACACACACACACACACACACACACACACACACACGCACACGCACACGCACACACACACACACACACACACACACACTAATGGAGAAGCAGAGTTTGTGTGACAGCTCTACTGCACAAAAACCATTTACTGAATGGTGTACATGAATGCTATTACTTTATTTGTATACTGTGTGTGTTCATGCCTGCATATGCTCATGCATATTGATATCCCAGTTTGCATCTGTGTTGATCCTGCAGGTTTGTGTGTGTGCTCGGTCTCTAGGTGAACGAGGAGAAAGGGGACTCCAGTGGGGAGGGGGTGGGAGGGAGGAGGACGGAGGAGCGAAGATGAAATGAGGAGAAGGAGGTTGAGAGCAGACCGAGGAAAGGATGGGGAGTGCAGACAGAAGATGAGGACGGGGAGAGGCTTCTCTCCAGTGTTTTTGCTGTTCTAATTTGCTTTGACAGCAGCTCCATTGGCTCGGGCTCTGAACAGGCCTTTATGGTGTAGAGGAGGGATAGAGACACTAAGTATCCCCACTGTCTCTGTTTCATGGTTTAATTGGTGCTGCTTCAGTAAGTTTCAAGTTGATTTCATTTATATAGCTCTTTAAAAAGCAAACAAGTTTTCTTTGCTTCACAAAGACAAACATACATTGCGTGTGTACACATATAAGAATACACGCATATACAAAGCCCTGGAAAACATTGAGATACCTGCTGTGCTACTTGCAGAGCTGCTGCTGAAAACTATAGCGCCCGGCTGCGGACTAGTGATGCTACATGTAGCTGAGCTTTTAACGTACTTTACCTTCAGCATACAGGACTTGTAGCTATTTTCAAAATCATGTAATATTCACAGTAACAAGCGACTTTTAGGTCACAGTGTAGGAAACCCACATGCTACATTGCATTTGTTAATTATTGAATGTTTCTTAATGTGAAAGTGTGTTTAGCTGTCACTGCTACTTTCTATAAAACGTATTGTATTTTCATATTATGAAACAATACAACTACTATGCAGCTTATGCAGTAGTATTTCAGTTTAGTTTTAGTTTAGCTTAGCTTTATGAGTGCATTAGGAGTCTTTTTTTTAGTTTTAGTGTTAGTTTGAGTTTTTCGGGTGTGATGAGGAAAGCCTTGATTTGGAGAAGCTGAAAATGGTCGGACGTCGGGCTGCGCGATTTGGTGAAAGAGTCATATTGCGATTATTGTTGGCAACACTGATTTGTGATTGCGTTTTCGATTTGAGTCTACTTACTTGGTTATCAAGGAAAATGCACCGATTACTCATTTTAGAATGTGTATTTTTTGCAGCTCAAACATACATCTGTGTAAGAACACAGTACATCTCTCTGCTCAGTGTCACTGTATCCACAATATCACCAGACGAGAGGCTGTGTTTTGTTTTGTTTTTTTCCATTTCTGCAATTAGATCACCCTAAATCCTCCTAAATCTGGAACTATGAGTGGAAGTGCAGCCTTTTGTGATTATATAATTGTACCTATTGATATTGTGATTACGATTCTACCGGCAATTCTGTTTTGTTTTGGCTCATGCAGAGCTCATTGTAGTTTTCATGTTTTTGAAAACTGTCCAATTTATTTTTTCACTGCTACTTTTAGTCACAGTTTTCTTTAGCTACGAAGACCCGGCGCACAGAAAACTTGCTTGGTTTGGAGGGTTTTTTTTGTCTAAATACTCAAGTGTCTGCTTTTATTCTACTGCTTTACCTTTTTACTCTCTTTAGTAAGAAACATTTTAAACATTCGCGTACAAAGACGTGTCCTTGTGAAATGCCTTTTTATGAGCATTTCTTCACGGTGCGTTTTCCTCTTGTCCTCATTATCAGAAGGGCTTTTGACTTTAGTGTCTGTCTAAATCAAGTGGACTGGAGTTGAGGTGTCCTTTAACTACATACACCACCATCACCTCTGTCTGAATGTGTGTGTGTGTGAGTTTACACACACATGCAGTCTGTGTTTTTTTTTTTTTTTTTTGGGTGGGGGGGTTAAAGACACACTCGGGGCAGATGGATGATAGGAGGGCGAGAGTGAACGATCAGGATAGATGGATAAGGAGAGACCAGCAGACGAGGGAATGACACAATATTGTGACAGATGGCTGCAGGACAGAAGATAGTATGTCATCATGTAGCACCCAATGGGCGTCATATGTCAGCTGTCATAGCAGTATGTACACCATCCACCCTCCCAGATGGTTTCTTCTGGAAATGGAACTGCATGGTGAATATTAATATGTGCTCAGACTGGTGAAGTACAACTATTCTTCACAGCAAAACAGTTTCAGAAAGAATTGTACCGGAGATGAGGGGTGGGAGATAATGCAAAGCCAAAGACAAAATCTTTTCTCATGGTTTATGTGTTTTTTAATATGATGGGAATGGTATCACGACAGGGTAACTGTTCTGTAAATTCAGCTATCAAATGGTTTGAAACCTGTGCTTCATCACCGCAAACAGCTAAACACAATGAAACAGCAGAAAACGCGTGACGTGAGACAGCGCTTGAGCTAAAAACAAAAGATTCACGACAGTAAAAGCTTTAACACAACAACAACACTGTCAATGAAAAGTGCAGTTTAAGTCCAGCTTGAACGACGAGAGCGATATTTTCGTCCTGACGTCCATATCACGTTACCTTCTGAGGAAGCTGGATTCATGACAAGTTACAGTAGAAACAGTGCTGCCCAATCTCTAGCAGTGAACACATTGTTCTCTTAAGGAAAAGTACAAAAGTACAATGTGTTCCTTTAATAGTTTTTAATGCTGTAACTTCTCATTTGTTACCTTTATTAATACAGTGAGCTTGGACTGGCTGGAGATTGTCACTGCTGATGATTAAATGAATATAGTTGCCCTAATTACAGTGTTTTTTTTCAATAATATTAGGTTAAATACGTAAATATATTTAAATATGTACATGTATATAAATTGCCTTCACCTCTTCGGAGCTTGTTAGCTTCATTTAGCTGTGAACAGTTTTGGTTTTCTGGTCGCCATCTTTACTAGTTTAAACCTTACCCCTCATTATTTTTTGCTTCTAAGCAGCAAGTTCTCCAATGAACCCGCGTTGCAACAGTTTGTCGGTACCGGATAGAAAATGTTTGTGACAAAACAAAACATAGTGGAGCGTTCGTCTGGTCTGAACGGGTTGAACAGTTGATATTCTATGCTCATTGTGCATTTTTGCTTCTTAATTCTTGTTAGAGGACAAATCCTCCTCCCCTTAGGTCTTTTTTTCTTCACTCTTTGAGTTTCACACGGTTAAGCTTTTTTCACGATCCTCTGCTGAAGTGGAAAATGTTCTCTCTTTTTCTTTTTAAATCACCTAACTTTATATCTGTCCTCTTTTTATGTCGTTAAAACTTAGGAACAGTAGCTGCATTTAAATGGACCCTAATATTCCAGTCAGAAGAGGCCGGCCCAATAAAAAGGAATTGGGAAACGCCCAAAGAAAAGAGTCATTCAAAAGTGTTGAATGAATTGAATTTTCTCAGTCAAGGTGGGAAAACATCTGCTCCTCCTTGTCTTATGTTTCCAGTAGATCAGACTCTTCACAGTGGACAGAACATCTTATTAAATCACTGTATTATTAGAATCCATGTAAACAGTTCCGTTGGATCAGAATGACTTCAGGCGGGTTGAAGAAATATTATCCCTGCGACTGCAGCTGGTGTGAAAAAAGCCACGTAACTTTCAGATGCGTATATAAAAACCTAGAGCTGTTTTGGTTGGCATCATATGCACAGTTTAGTCAGTCCGATCAATGCAGAGGAACGATGAAGCGCCGGTTGTTTGAGTTCTTTATCCTGCTTAAACAGACTCATGAGTAAACTCCTCGACTTCAGCTGTAGTTGTAGTTGAGCTCTCAGCGGCTGCTTGTTTTGATTTTATTTCCTCATCAACTAAATAAGCTTGGCAACGTAATTAAATGAATGAGTTGGTGGTTTTGTGTGAATGGATCATAATCAGTACAGGCAGCTTCAAGTGCAGCAGCTGGAGCACCAGCGGGATCATGGGTACGGCGTGTTTTTCTCTGTCTGGGGACTGGAGCTCGGAGCAAAGGATTGTGGGTGCAATCTGGTTCTGGTTGACTGGCCTTGACAGAGAGGAGAGAGAGAGAGAGAGATGGCCTGTAATTAGTGCTCAAGGCCAACTCACTGCCACATTCCACATCTGTAAATGACTCTCTCTCTCTCCCGCCCGATGTGTGTGTCTATGTCTCTCGTCCTCCTGCTCCATTTTGGTCAGACAGTCTCCAGTTGTTTCCACATCACAGCGTCCAAACCTCCACAAGAGCAAAGAGACAAAGGCGTTCCTCCTCTTCCTCTTCGTCTTCCTCTACCTCCACTTGCTTTTCTAATCCTCCAGCTCCTTCTTTGACACCATCTGTTGTTCTCTTTAAAATGCAGTGTTCTTATTAATATTTTTATTCACAACATCGCCCTCTACTCAGGCATCCTCATCCTGGCTCTCTCTATACATACTGATATACGGGACCGATATTTTCATTTTCAGTCCAAAATTTCAGATTGATGAACACAGGCCCGGAAAATAATTGAACCGCTGAGCATCGGAAGGATGACAAGGATGCAAAGGATTTACTGTCGTATGCAGAAATGAACAAGTGACTGTGTTGTTGTCCTGTAGAAAAATATACAAGAAACTGAGACGCTAAAGAGGTAAAAATAAATGAGAAACACATGCATCCATGTATGTATTTCCAGTGTTCCTTACGTTTCTAGAGGGGTTTCTTAGGTGCTGTGTCTTTTTATTATTTGACTAAAAATGATACCTTTTGTATAATTTTAGACCTATATTAATACAATATTTCTAAAATGGCTCAAAGAAATGGGGAATAGATGTGCTCATCGATGAAGTAAACACACAGTTCCACCTATTCTATTAATAGTTGTTCCCTCACCTTTAAAAAGCTTATTTTTGAGAATTTTGGGCTGATACGGTATCTTTTCTGGTAGAGAAATCTCAGCAGAATTGTTCTCTTTCTTCAGGTTAGGCGCTAAGCAAAAATGCTTAGGAAACTCTGCATACTTAAAGAGGGTAGTTGTGTGCAAAATGTGTGCAATATCACCAGAGGAGATCAGTCGTGAGCTGTATTCAGTATATGTTTTAAAAGCACAAAGCTTTGACATTAAGCGTTGGAGTCATGAACCACAGAACGTGTAAATGAACTAGTAGTTTGACCACATTTTGCAGGAGCTTGCTAATAGTTGAACTACATTCATATTTGCGTAGTGATTAAAATTTTCGAATTTTGGGCCATAAAGTGATTTTCAGACGCGTCCACGCATCTCCATGAGAAGGTCTGTCGATCAGTCGGTGCCCGTGATGTTTGAGAGGCGATAACTCAGCATCATATTGACAGAGGGGCTTCAAATTTGGCAGAAACATTGACTTGGACTCAAGGATGAAGATTTTGTTGGCCATGGTCCCACCTGGACTCTAGTTCTGAAGGCAGGTGTCTGAAGGACATTGAACACGAAACCAAAGACATTCATTGCACTTGAATAGTTGGGGTTTTATTCTATTGGCTTATGTATGACTGCCATGTGACTTTTTGTGTAATATTTTGTTTCGTATTGCATGTATATTGTGAGTTTGATGATTTTTCTATGAAGTAGTAGTTTTTCAAAGTAACTATAGTTGACCAAACTCTCCCTAGGGCAGCTTTGTATAGTTCGACTTCTTCTAGTATCAAGTAATTGGCAGCTTGCAAAGCTCTGCTTCCAAACTAGCTTCCACACTGTTGACATGTACTGCCTTGGTTTCGGATTTAATGACACCGCAATGATTTTTTCAAGGCAAAAGTTTTAGAGGTATATTATAAAAGTATAAATCCTAGCAGGTAGCACTGTGTTTCATCATAAAAACCAAAGCCGGCGCACGCTGTGTCCTCAGCATTGTTCCTTTGTTTGTTCCTTTGTTTGTTGTATTCACACATTTATGTTTGGGCTCCATATGCTGCAGGATTTTGTTTGTTCCATCCAGCCCCAGTACAACTGTATGCTTACTGGCAGCGCTGCCATGGCCTGTCACACTTTGACAGTTAGCAGAGTGGGCAGGAGGTGTGTGTATGTGATCGCTGACCTTTATTTTTAATCCATTAACTTGCTGTGTGTGTGTGTGTGTGTGTGTGTGGGCTGAGACAAGTTCCAGAATGATCTCTGCAGTCCAGATTTAAATCTGTTTCTGCGACTATTTGGGCATCGTTATGATACTGTGATAAGGAATGACATGCAGCGCAGTTCTAGCATAATAGGCCTGTTTTATTCCTACAACCCTGATGATGATGGGATGCCATTGATGCCTGTGCGATAAAGCAGCTGCAGCCTGTGTGTCTGTGTTTGTGTAGCATGACTGCAGATAATAAGTGGAATTTAAAGGAATGTTCAGGCACTTTGGGAAAGCCAGATGAAAAGATTAATAACATTTTTTTTTTATCTCCGCACTGGAACCTTGTAGCCTTGTTCAACACAAATACTGAAAAAATAAAAACACCTTCCTAGAGCCTGACCAGTATTGCTCTTCTGAAGCTGAGAGACATTTATAGTATAGAGTTTTTAAAAATCCAGTGCTACGATACCAGCCAGTATTCATTTTCTATCACTTAAACACACACATACACATGTTAGCGATGACTGTGTCCGTCCCACTTTGCTCCGAACTGAAGAATCTGAACAACTATGAGATGGGCTGCCGTGAACATTCGAAGTTCCCAGAGGATGAATTCCATATGACTTTGATGATCCCTTGACTTTTCCTCCTAATGCCATCATGAAGTTTCCATTTGTTGTTTAAAGGGGAACGTATCAGTAACTATTAGATGAATTACCAGTACACGTATGGATGAATTTTAATAAATAAATATAGATCATTTTAAAAGTTTTAACTGTTGGATAAGATGCTTCCTCATCTCCATTTTCCTCATCGTACTTGCAGCTTGACTTCAGAATGTTTGCGATCCTTGTCTTTCACATGCAGTTGACATAGTCCAGTGCAGAGTATGAAGACCGATGAGACACACAGTTTGTAGCTGTTGCTGGTCCTCAACCCTTGTCCCTTGTTGAGCTGTTACATACGCAGTCAGGCATATAACATATACATTTTTAATCCATAAAATAACAATACACGACAAATATAGAAGCACAATGAAATAAATAAAACAGAAATCTGTAGTTAATATGATTTCCGCTGGTAATGCATTCCACAGGTGACAACCCTTTACGGAGAAAGCTCATGGTATAAATTTAGATCTAGGAAACTTTCTCTTTCAGCAGGTGAATGTAAAAACATCCTGACGGTGTCAAACTGTCAGGCGTCTTTCTGCACCGTGAAGAGGGAACTGTTTTATGAGAAGAACACGCAGTCAGGCACGGGTGGCTGGCCGTGAATGCCGACGTCCCCCGGATCGATTAGGGGACCTCTTAGCCATTAGCGCGGGTCAGCTCGCTTTGGCCCAGCTGTACCCAGATGACCCATGGTGCCTTTTCCACTGCAGCCTCACAGCAGGGGTTAGCGGCACTGAGCTGCATCATTGAGTGCTGCTTGCTAACAGGGCAAGTGTAGTTAGTAACAGGGCATTATATGGTATGTCCAAGAATTACAGGCCATCCCTTTCTAGACGTATTGAGGTTAAGGGTTGTTTAAGCTTTTACGGATTTCTTCCATTTGACCAGAAAATGGAAGACCTTGGTTCTCATCCAGAGTAACTGGTAAGCTGATTTTTTTTTTTTTAACTGGAAAATTTGGATTAAAGTTGAAACCACAAATAGCGATCAGTTATACTGATGAAAGGCTTATATGGATTAAAAAGTCTGGGCCCTAATCATTCCCACTGGTGGATTTTTAAAGGCTGATATAATAACAATAGTTCGGAGAAGGTAAAAGCCGATCAGTCAGCCGATATCATCCCTGCCTCTCCCCCAAAAACCTGACACTGAAAATTATGCATGTCTGAAATTAACTGTTTCAAAACAAACTGTAAAAAATCGAGCTATTATTTCCCACTTCAGAAGCCGAATATCAGCCACTGTCGCTGCCAACTTCTGCTGATGCCAGTAGTTTGTAAAGTGTCCTGTCAGTGCTCATTAATCTCTGTCTCTAATTCCTACAATTCCAAACAAATGCTGTTTAAATGATTTGCTTATCCTAATCAAGTTGTCCGCTTGAGCGTTCATTTTGGCTCTTTTCGTACCTGAGGCTAGTGCTGCGTGCACTCAAAAACCATTTTCTTTCAATGAAAACTGACAGAAAACAAGCCGCTCTCGTTAAGTGGATTGATAAAGTGCAGTCATGTGACGCCCCTGTGCTGTGGGGAAACAGCAGAGGAGTCAGCAGGGAGCCTGACAGAAGGCAGTTTTAGAGTTTCCATAGGGTTTCTGTGTTTGAGAAACTGTGCGGGGAGGCTGCTGGAGGCAACAACCAGGATGATGCTTCATTCATGTCATATCATTAGAACCGTAACTATGAGTGAGAAAAACCTGTGAGTAGGAGATATCAGGAAGCTAATGTAAAGGTAATATAACAGGTAATATCTATATGTATCTTTATTTACCACTACCAGTAGCTTAAGGTAAATAAACCCCACAATCACTAATAACGCAGAGTGTTAGACTTACAGATGGCTGACAGACGTGGTCACTGTAAGTGGTTTCTCCTGTATTTTAAAACTATGGGCCACAAAGGGACTATTTTAAATTATCCAGGACATCTGAGTAGTTCATGTAAAATGTATGGGCTTTGTTGTAAAAAATGGGGTGAAAAACTCTAGATACAGTAACATCTAGCACAGTGTCTCCAAATGTACAGGGCGTCTAAAGTTCAAGAAGACCGCAGAAGAAGAAATATAGCAACATGGTAAAGAAGGTACGCAGGTCTCAGGTGTTTCCTGCACAAAGAGGTTCTGTACAGAAGGGGGCATCAAAACGCGAACCCGCCTCCGTTCTTTCAACTGCGCACGGCTGGTGATACCCCAAATACTGCTTCCAATGTCTCTTAAATATGTTTCTTGATGATACTATTTGTCATTTGCAGATAAAGAGCAACAGACAGTGATTATCAGGCAAACAAAAGAAGACCATTCACCCGGAACATTCCTGTTTTATTGGGCAGGGATTGAAAGTGTCCTATTGTTAGTGTACCCAGTAGTGGCTTGGGTGTTTGTTTTTTTATTATATCCTTTATTTAATCAGGTGAAAATCCTCATTGAGATTAAAAATCTGTTTTCCAAGCGTGACCTGGTCAAGCAGAGACACTGTTACAACAATGAATAAAGACAGAACAAACAACTTTCACACATGTAAATGAATAAATCTATGTATACAATAAAAGAAGATCAAGATTAATAAAGGACAAGTTCAAAACAATTCTTGTGCAAATTCATTGAGTGCGGGGGGGGGCTAGACTCTAGTCTCTGTGAGAAGAAATCAAAGGTGATGCTATGGTTGAATAATCTTTCGTTTGTCTGTTAAAGACCATGTGTTGCTCTTCATCAGGATGAGACCAACGTTAAAGTAAAAGTCTATATTCTGTGAAACTGGAAATAGAAATTGGTGTAGCGCTACTCCTTCTCTTTTTTTTTTAGGTGTCCTGTATAACCATGAATATTTATTGATTATATAAACCTCTCCTCTAATTTGATTGACTATAATTATTTAGTCACATCCTTCACAAAGTTGTCTCAAGACAATAAAGTATCCAGTGAATGAATGAGACCTGGGGAGAGCGCAACAGTTGGCTTGATGTCAAAATCAATGCGGAAGTCGTTAATAATTAAAATGGTTTTGTATTTGATGCAAATCATAAAAACTAATGGAAACACAGGCAGCGGATCAGGTCGAGGTGCAGCTTTGTCTGTAATTACAACTGACATCTGTATTTTTTGGTGTTAAATGTCACTTCACATCCTCATAACACTGATTCACTACTCCTGTCCAGGCGGCAGCAGCTTAATTATTAGGAGCAGTGTGATGCTGTTAATATCAGTCAGATTGCTGTATGTGTGTTGTGTAAATATATATATGTGTGTGTGTGTGTGTGTGTGTGTGTGTGTGTGTGAGAGAGAGAGAGTGAGTGATGAAGATGGGAAGAGACAGAGGAAGAGTGTGTCCCTTCCTTTGATCTGTCTGAGGCTGCCTTCTTTCATCTCTAGGTTTATTCTAGGTCTAGTAAGAGACGATACTGATGTTACCCCGGCAGCCACACACACACACACACACAGACACACACACACACACACACACACACACACACACACACACACACTCAGACGCACAAATACGCACACATGCACCACACACAGACACATATTTCCCCCAGTAGTGTACTCCTGTTTGATGTGTATCCACAGAATTGCTATGGAAACACTGGGAGTGGATTCCTGCTTTCCACTTACACACAAAGTCTTTTGTTCACAAGCCTGATTATAACACACTCACCAGCAACACTGTAGGCACCATCCAAAGTAGAGATAGACTGATTAATCAACGCTGATAGGACTTTTGCAAACTATCGGCGTCGGCAGAACTTGTGTCCAGTCGTAGCTGATGGCAAGTGTTAGCCTTCTCACCAGGGAAAATAATAGCTCAAAAAATAAAGGCACAGCTAGTTAATCTCCAGATTTTTTGATTTATTCATTAACATGTTTATCACTTTGACTCGGGTGTTCAGTTCAACAGTTATGCAGTGTAATCAGCTGTTAAAACTCGTTACTGTTGTTATTTTGGCCTTGACTGTTGATCGCCCTCTCATCCGTTGTATCTGTTTGTGTAACGTGTTGAGCAGTTGAGACAATGACCGAAGGGAATACGCGAGTTGTATTTGGTAAGTCCTTCATGTGCCGAAGGCCTAACCTGCACAGGCTGTTGGGTGTGTTTATTTTTTAAGTTACACAGACCCACGTTGTCCAACGCAAACATACTCTCGCTTCACATTTGGTTTGTTGGGATCTAGTCACCCTGCGGCCCGCGTGTGTGAATACTTAGATCGATTTATGACACTTTGTACTATGTAAAATAATTTCACCTGTTGTGTAGATGTGTGTTAATCTCTGTCTTTGACCAGCACACAGCACACTTGACATGCATCTCTTTAATTTCTGTAGACAGCTCTGTGGTTTGTCCCAGCACCGACAGATGGTGTTCATTGACCGGTGACCTTTTCCATCCTTCTATCCTTCCAGTTTTTTCCTTTCCTTTCCATTCTTCCTTCCTTCCTTCCTTCCTTTCCTTCCTTCCTTCCTCCCTTCCTTCTTTTATCCCGTCTGGTTAAAACCATGTC
>JAPQRN010000018.1:2538234-2561862 GCA_037367275.1 Coranthus polyacanthus
TTTCAGTTTTTAGTTTTGTTTTTACAAAATAGAAAATGAAAATCAACCTGTTTTCAAAATCTTGCTCATCCCTTTTGGATGATGGTAACAAAGAAAAATCAATCTTTCAGTCTTGACAAAATGAAAATCAAGGTGAACTTGTTTTTGTTTTTAATGCCTGTTTCTGAAGAGAAAATCCAATGATCAAAATGGAAATGGACCAAGCGGGTAACTCCAGCAGCAGTGCACCATAATTGATGCAGAAATGAAGAGATCAGAATGTTTGAAATGGAAATGTAACCAGACAGAAGGACAGAATGAGCCGCTTGGCATGATGGGTAATCGGGCTGTGATTAGACATCAGGTAAAACCTCATACCTTTGTATTTTCTGGATGCAGTGCCTCCTGTGGACACTACCTTCTGTGATCCTTTACCACACAATTATAGCTTTAAATGATGGCTACACACACGCACACACACACACACGTATATGAAGCTCACAACCTAAAATCAAACACACTGATTCAAAGAAAGAATAAATACTGTACATCACACCACAAAGATACTGCATGTCACGCGCAGCCATTCTGCCCTCCATGCCTGTGTCTGCCACGAGCATGAATAATGGACGATAATGTTGTGCTCCTCATGCACTCTCCGATGAATAATATATATATATATGACCATTTCTGCTTCTCGCTCTCAATCTCTTTGTCTCTCTGTTTCTTAGAGATGCCGAGGAGGGAGATGAGGCAAGACCTTTCTGACGGACAGTGAATGAAACCATGGAGTGAAGGAAAAAACACAAGAGGAGAAGAGAAACCAGACAGAAGGCAACAAAAGGAAACAGGAGGAGGAGAAAAGGAAGGAGAGAGATGTGAGGGCTGTTTGATGAAGGAGGAGAGACAGAGTTAAACAGCAAAGGGAGGGAAAAAAATACACATTAAGTCCCAAAAGGAAGGAAGAAGGAAGAGAAGAAAGATCTGGATGGTCTCCACGGTGACGGTGTGCAGGTTACCTCCACCAAAAGATGGCCTCCAACTTCAACGACATCGTCAAGCAAGGCTACGTACGCATGCGCAGCCGCAAGCTGGGGGTGAGTGTTAAAAAAACAGGGGATTTTACCGTAAATCTAATTTAAAATATTAATAATGAGACGTGTATTCACAAAAGCTGACACTATACGTATCTGTGGTTTGCAGAAATGAACAATGGCGACCCTTCTTCCTGGCAATTGGGTAGTAATGTAATGGAATTTAACATACAGGTGTTCTTTCACTTTCACAAAATTTCTGTCCATTGTTTTAAAATGTTGTCAAGGCACAAACGGTGCCATTAAAAGTCTTGCTCCTCGGAAGTTGTATTTATTCATATTCGTATTTAAAATCATTCAGACACCATGAAAAACCAAAGGCTTTTAGGTCTAAATAAACACCTGAAGAAACAAATCCCTCCGTGTGCTGGGCAATCACAGAGGGATTAGGCTTGTTACTAGGTAAACAAATGGTGCCAGGGAGCTCTGTATCCCTCAGTAATTGTGTTGATGGCCTTTCAGTCTGACTGAATCTAGACTCTGGAGTGACACGACAACCGACCAGTTGAAGACGAAACAAGTTCTGTCAGTTACTGATGCTAGTTTTCTGATAATAACACCTGAGTTTTATTAAACATCTGCTTCGTTTGTGAGTTTTTTTGAAGGGAAAGGTTTTAAGGATGTTTTTACTGATGTGACAACTCCTTGTTTTATGGTGTGTTTTTCATCAGTGGGCAGACGTTTACAGAGTTTGCCTGTGTATGTGTGACTAATTAATGCCAGCCGTGTTTGTTTAACATCTACATCCTCTTTAATTATCACAGAGCCCTGAGCCAGGGGCCTGTTTCAGAAAACAGGTTTAATGAACTCTGAGGTTAACCCTGGACTCTTTGAGTTGACGGGAAACTGAGTTTTCTTTTTCAGAGCAGCTGATCAGAGTTAGTTCAGTAAACTCCGAGTCTGTTCACTCTGGGTTGAAAGCGTGTCTGATGAATGTAAAAAGACAGGTCATCAAAAGGCACAGCTGCCGTGTTAATTCAAAAATATACGCATGTGTTTGCGGACTATATGCACACATTCGTCTTGAAAAACTAGCTGCTGTAAAGAGTAAAAAGCTTAGTGTAGTGAAAATAAATCAATATATTGATATTAATCACTTATTCAGCGCTGGCCATACATTCATCCTTTTATTTTACATATAAATCAGTAGCATGTGGTGTAAATTTAAACGTACTAACTTAACTGCAACACTTGCTCACAGTGAAATATTCCCATTGTGCTGTAGGTTATAAAATAGCTGCGTTTTCCCTCAGTGCGAATCTGCACATCATGGCAGATGGTTCATTGATCATGTGTCTACAGTACCTGTGAAGTGTTCTTCAATTATTTTTATTTAAACAGAGATTCACTTTTTTTGTCTTTGACAGTTTCTGTGCAGGTGAACCGTCCTGACGAGCTGACAGCTGTCTGAAAAATGCGTAGATTTTATTCAGCGCTGAGTGGAAATCTATCAAGTGCAATGTGTGAATGTGAGGGCAGAGATCACAGTTCAAATGAATCACTGCAGCGCATAATAGTGCTGCCAATATTTCATTAGTCACCCAATTTTTATAATGAGACACTATCAGTCATTTGGTAATTGCTCACACACTCTGAATGTTTCCATTAGCATCCGTCTGAATCCGGAGGCAAAGTAACCACGTTACAAACTACAGGAGCGACTGACCATCAGCAGCCTTTTGTTCTCTGCGCTGCTGTTAAAACAAAGGTGATCTCCCTCCTAAACTCTAATGAATCTGCGGATCAGGCGTGTGTCCGTGCTTCGGAAGTTGTCGTATGCGGAAATGGAGCAGCCAATCAGAGAGCAGGAGGGGAGGAGGCACACAGAAAATCAAGGTTTGTTGAAGAAAACCTTCCAGCGAGCAGGTTAGACTAGACACTCGGTTCTACTTCTATGGCTTTAACCTATGGACTCTCTCCATACTGGCCATACTGACATGAGCCTTGCATAGGTGGCAAAAAGGTTTAGTGGTATCTCGAGTCTGTCCTGTGGAATAATTTGCAAAGTCTGGTTTTCTGGCCCGTGTTAGACTTTTCATATACCCAAACCACGTCCA
Source organism: Coranthus polyacanthus (assembly GCA_037367275.1). Taxonomy (NCBI): domain Eukaryota; kingdom Metazoa; phylum Chordata; class Actinopteri; order Kurtiformes; family Apogonidae; genus Coranthus; species Coranthus polyacanthus. Next base: position 2,541,365 of record JAPQRN010000018.1, read on the forward strand.
CGCGACGGCGGTAGGGTCTCTTTTAGGTCCGAGCTCCTCATTCTGTTGTGTCTGGTCGGAGTCCGTCTGCTGTTCAGAGTTACCTCATTCTGTGTCACGTTCACTCTCCTCCATGTTTGTTTGCGTTGCCGTCGTGCTAATTCCCCCCCTGCATCTGTGTGGAAGAACGTGAAGCGTCATCCAAATGTTGAAACAATATATATCATAATATTGCAAAGTCCTACTCACTATTTAAAAAAGCTCAAGGTGTGATTAGTCAGGAAACTTTGCATGAGTGATAATCATTTGCAAAAATCCTGATTTTTTTGTTTTGTTTTTTTCCCCCACACTTTTGCACAGTAAGGTCAACTTAAAGTGAGGATCCTTGGCTGACACGGTGGTCACATACAGTGGAAACTAAGCGGAGTATGGTGGACATATTGCAGATGCCACCAGAGGAAAAGAAAAAAATACAGTATGTCTCGCTGTAATTTGTTACAGTAAGTAACAATAACGTAGATCATATGAGAACTAGTATTACAGTATACTTCACAGGGCTTTTTATGAAAAGCAGGCAGATGTTTTAAGACTAAATATGAGAATGAATAACCTCAGGATGTGCATACTGTATTTTGTGTGATGTCTTGTTAAACAGATGGAAGATCTCCGTCCTCTGTTGTGGCTGCTTTTGCCTGTGGCTCGAGCTACATAAACTGCAGGGGGAATGCTAATCTGAATGAGCGTGACTCACATTTAGATGGTGTAGGCAGTAGAATTGTCGTATTTTTTTTTTTTTTTTTTGTATTTGCATGACTTATATTATAGAAACGAACACAAATCAATTTGAGTCAGGTTCTGTTCAGCGGCTCTCTTCAAATAATGCCCTCCGCTATCGCCGCTCACACAGCTCAATGAACGCCGCTCTCCGAAGGCGCTGAAGAAATTCTCATTCGTAAAGTCGTTGAAAGTGTTTAAAGTATTAATAAAGCCAAGTTTCTTTTGCTTAAATTTAAGCTCCATTAATGGCCTAAACATAGCCAATGGGAAATACTGTTGATGAGTTTTAGTGTCTGACCCTCAGTGGCCATGCTGTTTTATTCCTGAAGTGCTTTGTGCAGAATGTGAGAAAGAAAGAGACAGAAAGAGAGAAAACGTCTTTGTGCATGCATAATGCTCAGATCCAAGCCTGATCACTGGAATACAGAGAACAGATGGTGGGAAGTGTTGCCGTCTTTAAGTGTGTGTTCATGTGCACACGGACAAAAACAGTCTGTTTGCCTTGAGGCTTGATATCAAAACCCATATGATCAGATTTGTGAACATTTAGACTGAAAAATCTGAAAACTTATGCCTTGAAGCCAACATATATTCTTGTTCGCCACAGGCTGAACCCTACTGACTTTGTTGGTGACTTATGTAATATTACTATTAGGGGGGTAACAGGGTGGGGGGGGCTTCTAGCTTTTATTACATCAACTCCAAATTGGAGTATCATATCAAGAACCCTAAAGAACAGTGAAGGTAGATTCACTTCATAAATTAACGTTAAACAAATACATTTTACCAAGTTCCTGTAAATGTGATGATGTCGAATTGATGTAGATTTTTTAAGTGTATATGAGGAGGTGCTTGGTAAATAAAGCTTAAGAATGAATTCATAATACAGTACATTGTAATAGTTTGGGTCCCGGGGAGACACCAGATTTCTGTCTTTAGTGTCGAGCTGAAACAGTTTGGGAACCCCTGATCTAGTCGCGATAGTCACGTGACCGGTACTTTGCCTAATGTCTAAATGCCTCCAAAACTAATGACATTCCCATCAGCTAATTTGTTGCTAATTAACAAATGTTAGCATGGCAACACTCACTAAGTCCTCCTTGAGAGAAACTCTGTCATGGATTAAAGTCTCAGAGTCCTGCTGCTCATCCAGCACTGGGACACAGAGCTGTGCAGGATCCCAGCGCTTTGTGTTAAAAGAAGCAGGGCTTTGATATAAAAAGGGCAGACAGTAGAGTCAATGCAGATTATTTCTCAGCCGAGGTCCTGTGAGGGTAAAGCTTGTCTCCTCGTTCCAGCCCTAATTTTGGTTCATCTGTAGAAACTGTCCAGGTGTGATGCGGGGAGTGATTGTTTCATGTCCTCCATCATGAAACCGAGCGACAGAGGTCTTAAGATCTATAGTATATTCTTTTTTTTTAAGTGGTTTATTAACATCTTGGTGGTAACATTAATCATATTTAAATCAAGCCTTGGGCAGTGTTATTTGTGAGTTTGGAGAAATTAAACAATTTAAGAGCGAAAAAAAATAGTAATAATTGGGCCCTCAGCCATCGTTTTTATTTGAATTTCATAATATCTCATCACGATCGAATATTGTAACATCTTATGAAGCTACATGACCATTATCATGTAGATTTCAACCAATGAAAGTGAAGCCAGTGCTGTAGTATCGTAAAGTGTAATACCCCCAATGACCACTAGATGCTGGCTCCAAAAAAGCCTGGCTCCCATTGACTTCCATTGAACTTCTCTCTAAAAACAGAGATAGAGAATCCAATACATTCAGTCAATACATTTTTTCCAGGGGTGATAATGTGCTGATTTGTTTTATTTGGACCCTTCTGGTGGTCCATCTTTAAATGACTCTGTAAATGACTCATTTTTTTACCAGACAGCTCTACTGTAGTTGTGGTTGATAAGTTACACTAACAAGACGGTCGACTGGCTTTGTTATACAAATGTTTGATAAAGTTTACTGTTTTACTGTGTCAGTAAGCTAGTGTTTGGCATTAGCTTACCCATCAGCCCTTGCGCTCCCCCAGCTCCGCTCTTTTGTCCAACGATGCTTGTCTCATTTGAACTGGTCCTTGTGCAGCCATGAGCCAAGGGCCCATAGTCTTTAAGTTAGGAAATCTGGTGTACTTTTTTTGCTGGTGATACATTTAAATTTAGGACAGCGTTAGAACAGTTGAGAGTCCAATTTGTCTTTGTGAAACCCTAGAGGCGAGCAGTTTCACTCAGTGAGTTAACACAGTGTTGAAGGAAACTCTAGGCGAGGAGGGCATGAATACAAAGAGAGGCCGAGTTAAAAAGAGGGTTATCGAGGGTTATCCGAGTTAGTCTCTGGATCCTCAGGGCAGAGAAGACTTGCACAGCTGAGGTCCTCCTCAAGGCTCGATAGATAGCCTACCAAAGTCATGCTTAATTTATCTCAACAGGAACAACAAAGGCAAAGGCAAAAAGCCCCAGACATGCAAAGTCTCAGTGCACACTGACTTTAACCAACCTCAGGGTGCTCTGATTTACCACTAGAGCGTCAGTCTTTCCATGCAAACTGTCCGTTTTTTTGTTTCCTGCTTTCGTTTTATCAGTCCTCTGAATGTCATTAACCATTGTAATGATGAGATTGATACTGATCAGTCTCCGGGCATGGAAAAGAGACTTTCAAACCCCCACACCCCATTTAACCAGCCTGTCTGATTAAGCATGAAGCCTTTAATGGATAAAAGACTGCAAGACTAAAACCATATGCATTTGCCCCATCTGTTCATATGCATTTAGCTACAAAGAAGGAAATTAATATGTATTTTTCCTCAACATTTAGCAAGTAGCGTAAAAATACATTTCCATCTTTTAAAAGAACAAACTGAAGCGGTGACCGCCATCCAGACTTTGAGATTGTGCGACTAAACTAATGTTAGTCCGCACAAGTGTATATTCAAATGTGTTGAGAGCTGTACTTAAAGCATAACACAGGCTTTTGAATAGTTCACAGACAGGATTTCCAGTAATGGCACAGCCTGGTGACGTTAGATTGCACTTAATAATGCATTCATAAACAGGTTGAGGAAAAAACTCTTTGCAGCCTTTTTAAAGGTCTTGCCGGTAGATATATGTTACGTTTAAATACAACCGTAAGTTATTCACACAGATTAATAGAGGATAAAAGCTCCCTCTCAATTCCCAACAGTCCTGGAAGAATCTCACTATTTTTATTAAATGTGACATTGCCTGAAGCCTGAGTAAACACAGCGACAGCACATGTGTAAGTGAGACGTGGAGGCCTTATCTGAGCTAACAGGAATGATATATCACTTCAGAGACCTGCTCTGATCTCTGCTTATACCTGCAGATACCTGGTTAAGACAAGAAGATGAGTTTTGCAATCATACCCAGCATAATGGAAATGATCCCCGTGGATGCACTGAATGAAAATGGGTTGGATTTAAGGGCTGCACAGAAACAGGAACGCCGTAGTCTCTTTCATCCTGATTGGCTTTAAAGGTGCACTGCAGAAGATTGTCTTATGTGAAGTCAGTTCTACATGAGCTCAGTTACTGATAGTCTCGGTTGGCTACATCCATGATAACAGCCACAACACACTTATGTCTATGCAGAGGGTTTGGCTCTTCAGTGCCACTCTTCTGCTCCTCTTCAACACTAACAGTGGACAACGCTCGCTGCTGTTAGCTTACAAATGTCAGTCAGCTGAGGTCAACAGATGTTTGGCTCACAACACAAACGTCACGTAAGCACGAATCTTACAAAAACGTACACAAATCTTACAAAGAGAAGCTTTAAAATAAGAGGATCATTTCTGAAAACAAAAGTTTATTTCCTTTGCTTTAACCTGCGTGGACCAGTGTTTACTTCAGTCAAATAACAACAGCAAAAAAAGCCATCACGCCAAAACTAGCAGAAATCTGTATCTACATTTTATTTTTTTAAGAGGTGAGAATAATTGTGCTTCAGATGGTGGATTGTGATACCACCTCAAAAGATCATCCGTGTACGATAAAAGAGTTAGCAAACAGTCGCCTGTCTACATTTCAGACACGTAACAACATTTGTATTCAGTTTCTTCTGGACACTTAATGAATGTAAGTGCAAAATTTATTGTAATTCACCAATTATCCATGGAAAGGCACAGAGGAAAAAAAACGGGTAAAATTCCACATAAGAAACTCTCCTTTAAAAACAGGATGATCTTTTTTAGTCTAGTCTAATCTCAAACTCACCCTTCCACATCCAGTTTTTTTTTTTCCCCCATTCAGTCTCAATAACCTGTGAACACATTTTATGTGCCTTGAAGGCATCATTATGTAAGGAGCACTCTGAGACTAATAGGTTGGCCCGTTCTATAGAGACTGAGCTCCCTGATCTGGCATTCAGCATCACCTCTCCTCAAAGAGCATGCTTTGGCTGCAGGCATTTTGACCTCGCTGCTCTTCCACTTTCAATATCCTCCTTCTCCTCCTCTCCTGCCAAGCACACTGCTACTGCCTCTGCTCATCTGCTGCTCCTTTTCTCTGGTTTTACACATAGCGTCGTGGTCATTAAGATGCAAATTCAGCTCACTCATTTAGGACTGATCTAGCCTTAGAGTTTTATGGTGCACCGCACACGATGGAGTTGTTTTTACATTTTATGTTAAAAGATTTAAAGGATTATGGACTTTCGCATAGAGCCTGAATCTTTCAGCCATTACTAACAATGTCCCCCAGCCCAACTGTTTCTTTAGTAGCTCGTTTTACATTCAGAGCATTAAAGCTCAATAGATACTGGGTTCTGTGATTATGAGAGCCGTTCCTCTCTGTTGACGGAGGGACACCGGTGTCAATAGATTTGTTGTTAAAAGCCACATACATTTGATTTTAGATTTGCAAATTTCACGACTGCAGTTCTGACCTGTCATACGAGTGATTTACATACACTTTACCGTTAATCACTGATGTAAAAACACTTGGTTGATCTGAGAATTCAAATACCTAAACTCTCGGTGCCGCCGTGTTTCTGAAGTAGCTAAGAAAGAACTCCCTTTTCTTGTTTTTCTGGCATTAAGGAACATTTAATATCGCCTTATCCAAAAATGCCCAGAAAACGGACAAAACAAATACTGGTTTTAATGAGGGCGGTCCACCGTAGGGGAAGGAGAGGTGAGGGCAGGACCGTGCAGTCTGCAACCTCACCACTAGATGTCACTAAATATTACACACTGAACCTTTAAGTCAAAATCAATTTTCAATCCATACCTTGATGGCAGGAGGGTTATTTAGACTCACAGAACCATTATCTAATAAAAGAGAAATGATTATGAGCCGGAGTGTGTGGCACGTTGTTACTCCTCTCACATCTAATACAGTACTGCTGCCAGATGACCTTCCGACTCTAACATCTGAGTGATCAGCCACATCCCATAATGCAGAGCTGTCCACGTTCTCTATTGCAGATGGATAATACTTTTGTCAACAAAGCATTAGCAGTTAGTCAGTGGTGTGCAGCACATGTTGGTCAGCCAGATTCTGTATGACAGAAAAGGGGCAGGAGACAGCGAAATGACTCTAAATGTGTTTTCACCTCCACATTGATAACTGAAACACCCAAATGATCACTCAAAATCATTATCTTCTTCCATAGCTGTTAGCGCTGACCTTGCTTTCTAAGAGACGAGCAGCCCAAAGTCATCGCCAGAAATAGCAGCTGGACTATTACAGAGCCACTGTTGCTGAAAGGAGTCATATGCTGCCATTAGTCTGGAGCCTTTAGGTAAGAGCAACAGAGGTGGCAGCCGAAGGGTTAATGAAGCAGGTAAGGTGAGATAAGATCAAATCAAACTTTAATGATGTCTGTGGGGACATTGGGGAGAGAGGGGACACAGCTTTCCCAGAGGCACTGCAACAGCACATCGATCCAGCTCGCTCAAAGCTGATTGTCCTGCTGGGAAAAGATGTGTCTAATCTGATGGGAATAGGTCACACTTGTTTGTGCAGCTCGCCGCCCTGTCTGGGAATTGAACCCCACTCTCCTGCGTGATTGGCGGGTACAGTACTGCTGAAGAGGGATATTATCAAAATACCATCAGGATGCATTAAAACAAGAAACTTGATCGTAATTTCGACCAGTACACCTGAAACTGAGCTCCCAGTGTTCAGCAGTAAAGGTTTTACTTGCCTGTCAGATAACTATCGTGACACGTTATCAATTCCTTCGGGCTGCAGCATATTTCTAAACGCTCAGGGCACGACACAGACCTTCTGCTCATGTTTGAGAACTGGCCTTTATGGCTTTAGAGTTTGATTGCCATTGTCCGACTGAATTTGATATTTTACTTGTTGAGGATGTCCGTGTGGTTTAAGTTTACATGTAATTAGTTGCTTTTGTCCACTGGTTCTACAAAGTGAACACAGTCGGGCTCGTTGACGTTCATGTCCTCTCAGTTCCACACCTCTACAGTTCTGTACCATTTCACAGTGTTTTATATTCCGTGGTTTTACCTACATTATTACTTTATTATCTCTCCCTGTGGTCCTGTGTTTTGTTCTGCCTTTTCCTCTCTCTCCACAGCCTCTCTGTATGTTGTTTGACAAAATTTAATGGGCTTTTTAATTGTAAGTCAATTTGCCACAGCTGCTAAGTATATTGCCTTTTGTTCTGTCTCTGTGAGTGTAGTTGTGTGTGTGTAATGCAATTACCACTTCCCAGTGATTCACAGTACTCCTGCATCCGCTAATTCAGCTCGCTGTTTTCGTTCCTATTTCTAAAAATAATCAAAACAGTGTGAAGTAGCAAAACATAACTGAAACGTTATTCATTTGCATAATAATAAGTAGTGCAAGAAAAATATCTTTGACGACTTGTAAGCTGTTACGTCTGTGCTGTAGGTGCGCTCACCTTTTAAAGACATTTTCTCACATAGACATAGACAGCCTCACACTGCGTTCGACATTTAGACAAATGTGTTGCAGTTTTGACCAAGTTTTGCACCAGATTTTGAGAAACTGAGATCCAGCCCGAGCCAAGATCAAATTCCACTTAGTGGAAAACTTGTATCAGTGTTGCAATGCGTCCAGTATCTGAGTGGATCTGAATGGTTTCATTTCTTGTTTGGAAATGAAACAGAGTTTATTTTAAGAAAATCACCCGCCAGTAAGATTCCTGCTATGAACTCACAGTTGTTATGTAGTTTGATTTTTAGATATTTGACAGATTAGAACATTTCCTTTAGTCTGTCTATAATCCAGATGTTTTATTTTATATTAGTGCCTTAGGTGGAAACATGTTTTAATATTTATATAAAACAGTCTAATATAGCACAAATGGTTTTGATTAAAGCTGCAGGAGCGAAATCAGGGGGAAAAAAACGCCAGAATTTGAAAATACACACCTTCCTGGTGCAGCTCTCTCCTCTCGGTCCAACTCAAAAGACCAAATATGAATACAGATTAACCTGGCACCGTTTGACGCCGATGTGGAAAAGAGAAGGCACTTTTCTGAGCTTCTGTGTGAAGCCACGGAGCAGAGCAGCAGAGTCATGTCTGAGGAAATCTCAACAGCGATCGGTAATCACAGCTGTCAGTCTTGTATTTAACCCCTCACCTGTCTGAAAACGCATATGATTAGACAAACTCTACATCACGGAGTAGATTTTCCACAGTCCACAGAACTGGGTAGACTTTCCTCTCAGACCACTTGAAATACAATAGGTAATTATGGAGTGTTTGCCTGATGACGCCAAAAAACTATTAAGCCCTGCAGCTTCAATATGATTTTACATTATTTCCTCACCCATTATTATTATATTGTTGTCCAGCTGTTTGTTCTGTTAATTGAGTGAATTATCTAAAAGTTAATTAATGGAAAAATATACCAGAGTTTCACATCCAGGAATCAAGAATCATCCATTTGAAGCCTTGCAAAACAATGTGTCTTTTGAATAACTTCCCTGTTGTTTTACACCTAAAAGCTTTTCATACAAACCGCAGCATATGCACATGAATATGCAAACTCTGCCGGGACGCCCCCGTCTATCGCGCTTTTCTTTTAGTCTCTCGGTTGTTTACAAGAGCTTTTGCTGAAAACATGTGAAAAGACTGTGAACTGTGTAGAATTGAATTAGGGAGTTAGTCTGTTAAACTGGTTTTCATCATTTTGCGTTCAGGATTTTTTTGGGCACGTGAGAAATCGTGGCTCGATGATTCACTGGAGCCCATGGTTTACTCACTGTTTTATGGTGGAGTGCCGAGGGCGGCTGCTAGTTTGATCCGTGACTATATGGGCACGTAAAAAAAATCTAGTACGACGACACGTTCTGTGTTGTATGTGCTGTATTGATAGCGAGGCCTTCCTTGTCAGTAATACACATTGCTTACTTGCATAAAAGAAATAACCGCCGTGTTGCAGACTCGGAGGAACGAGGTCGGTTCTCTGGCGGGTCAGTGTCCCCTGGTTCTCAGTTGGACTTTTCCAGAAGTCTGTACTGACTTAGATAAAGTAAGTTTGGCCAGTTGAAATAAACACGTAGTTCTGAAGCATGTAGATACGACAGATTTACAATATGCTAATAGTCCATTTGTCCTGGTTTAAAAACCTTTCTGCTGACTTTTTCTTTGTCTCCTCAGACTCATTGCAGTCATTCACCTCATGAATCCTTAACGTAAAGCTTTCTTTTATTGATGTTTTGGGGGCTTTTGTTTTTCCGTGGTTCCACACCTCAGACCACATTTTGCCAGGGGTTTTAGTTTTAGTCTTTCAAATTTGACTGGGTGGTTAATGACACATTTTTATTACTGTTTTACACAGACTTTAAGTGAATGAACACCTTCTACAGTCTTTAACAGTAGGAGCAGTACTGAAGTATAAAAATGTACAACTTATCCTTCCAAATCCTCTTCCTATAATCTTTCCTTCTTACCATCTAGTGTGCATAATAATGTATTCTGAAAGCCCACATTCATATTTTGACATTTGGAAGCTGAGCAGACACTTGAAAATGTATGAACCGATAGAAAATACTATTGTGCCATTAATTCAGGAACAGAAGGGCAAATGTGCGATGAAAAAGGAAAAAGCAGTAATTCAACTGTCATTCAAAATACCATGATTTCCTTTAGGTTTAGGTTACAATATCACCACGCCTGATGTAACAACATATTTTCTCATACTTTCATGTGAACAGAGCCCTCAGGATTTACAGTTTCTAACTGTTTCCCATCATTTCCAGCTTTGAAGCTGTGAGAAGACAGCATTTAGCACTTTCTATCTTCCACCCATCCACACCTCCTCCCCCTCTGCCTCCTCTCTCTGACTTCATTTAGCTCCCCTCACTGCTAGTTTTTCTGCCGAGACCTGATCACTTCGAAAACTGAACGGGGAGGAGATGGAGGGAAGGAGGAGGATGATAGGGAGGGTGGGCCACAAGGAGATAGCAGAGATGAAAGCAGTAGAGACGTAATGTAACTCAGAGTAGAAGTGAAACGCTGGTAAACTGACACTTCCATTACTGATTGAAATCCTGCAAAAGAGGAGTGAGATCCAGAGAGCCCTGGACTGCTCACACAATCACGGCTGTTGCACCTCAGGCGACGTTTGTGACACTTTGTAGAATGTAAGAAAGCTCCAACAACAAATGTACTCAATACAAATAACTCAGTAATCTCCGTCCAGTGTTCTGAAGTGGTCTTTTAAAACAGTATTTCATTGTGTATAAAGGATGCTAAGTATCCGCACTGTGAAAGAAGCCTAAACTCTGTGCTGTTATTATAATCCATCTCGCCAGGGGAAAGGGAAGTGAGGATGCAACAGATGTAACTGGTGAAAACAAAGTAATATATTTTAATGAGTGTAATTTTCAAAAATAATCTAGTCATTAGAAAAATCGACAGAGGCAGGCAACAACAGAGAACAAAAGGACTAACAGATGCTGCTCAAAACAACAACGCAAATACCACCAAAACAGGAATCCTGACTCAGAGCTAATCAAACATTCCCTAGTTCAATCTAAAATACAAACAACAAAATGCCTGCGCTAAATTCCACGTACCTGCCAAACAAACCCCTCTACGTTGCCAATGGAGGCATTTTAACTAAAAGGTAGACGCGGCCCGGTGTCAGCAGCATCAAATCAGCAGAGGTACAAAGCTATGAGTAATCACCAACAGGTGAATACAGGATCAAGAGGCACAGCAGTGAGCTGCTCACATTAAATCACGTCCGCCCCGACTGATGAATGTCATTACACAGGACTGGGGCAGCGGTCCAGTTTGTCACAATGGGAGGTGGGATGTGAGGTGAGAATGATGAGCACCGGTCCTGGGCAGGACATATATGACGTATATGACAAAGTGGGAAAAAAAAAGGGTTAGTTCCATGGGGCGGCGGCGGCACCGAAGGCCACCAGAGGCTGTAACATGCACTGCCAGGCCTGAATGATAGCGAACAGTAAATGAAACAAGAACCTTAAATTCAATCAGATACATTCACGATCCTTACATCACAATCTGTTCGTGCAGTTCTCTCAGTTACTAACAGTTATGGACAAAAATGTGTTATGTCAGGTCATAACGCCCTTGACCTTTGACCTTTGGCCACCAAAATCTAATCAGTTCATCCTTGAGTCCAACTGAATGTTCCTGCCATATTAGAAGATATTCCCTCAAGGCTGAGATGTTGCATTTTAAACATAATGGGGAGTGACTGGCCGACGGACAGACCTTCTTATAGAGATGCGATTTCCGTCCGTCAAACCCCATTGTTCTTTGGTTGTTGTACAGCTCTTGTTTTGTTCTGTCAGATAAGGCTTGGTTTTGTTATCATTTTGCTGTCACTGACTGAAACAAAAGCAGGACGTGACATTATGTTGTGTGACATATGTTTGTGTGTTACAGATCTATCGGCGCTGCTGGCTGGTGTTCAAGAAGTCATCCAGTAAAGGACCGCGACGTCTGGAGAAATACCCCGACGAGAAGTCTGCCTACATCCGAGCCTTTCCTAAGGTGTGTGTGCATGTGTGTGAGACAGGTGTGCTCTGGCACTGAATTGAACCAAAGATAAAAAAGTTGATGCACACAAAAGGTTGAAAGCAGGCAGCGTACACATTGAAGTCAGACTCTTTTACTTCTGAGCTCAGCGAGGATCGACAATCCCTCTGCTTTTTTTTCCTTCACGTTCACTCTTTTTCTTAGCACTTGCTCATATTTTATTCTTCATCATCATCACCGTTCCTTTACCTAACCTTCTCTGTCATCTTTTACACTCCTTCAGTTTGTATCCTTCAACTCAACGGTAGATTTGAAGTCAAGTTTGAAGTGACTTTGCTGTGTTTTTGCAGTTTTTTTTGCTGTTACTACCACGAGCACTGTGATACAAACTGTAACATCTTCTCTGTGCAAAGTCAAGTCTACATTTACAGAAAGGTTAATACTATGATGTAACACAAACCAGTTAACGCCACTATTTTCCCAACAGAAACGTGTCTTTTCACATCTCTGTTGTCTGAATATAATGACTCTCACAGCTGTAAAGCAAGGAAACGACTACACTAAGAATGAACCAGAATTTATTGTAAGCTTAGGAAAGTGCAAGCTGGGTTATTAAACTTTATTTTTAGCTGGGCACACACTTTACATTTTTATTGGCTTACTATATTTTACCTCACAAAGACACACACATTTGAACCTTTCTGCAAAAGATTCTCTGATGTCTCAATGTCAGCCATTCTGAGCAGACGAAGCATCAAACAGCAGGTATGTAAATTTAAGATTAAATTCAGGCGTATTCCCTATAGTGTCTGCCTGTTATTAGGCTACAGAAACGCTCTATGAGAGGTGGAGTTACATTTGCTCTTTGATTGATTATTTTTTCCTCGTGGGGGGCAGCGCAGCAAGCTGTAAACACAGCACCGAGGTTTGTGTACGGTGGGAAATAGTACATGTTTTTAAAAGAAAATGCTCATCAGTATTACCAGGAGCAACTACCAATATTGAAACAAGAACAAATAGACTAATAGTTGTTATTTTGATAAACGTGGTCAGTAAACACAACCTGGGCATCAGTTATATACAATTATATATACTGTATACTGTATATAAAACACTAAGTGCTGTATACTTCAAGGAAATCCCTTCTTTAACAATTAAAGCTGCAGGAGGCGGAGCTCTCTCGTCTCGGTTCAAATAAAAATACAAATATATAAATATAGATGACCTGACGCCATTTCACGCCGCTGTGGAAAAGTGAAGCCAAGGTATCACGGTTATGGAAGCTGCCATGTTGCTACTGAGCAGCGGTAGAGTCACATCTGCGATCTGTAATTAAAGAGGTGCAGAAGTGTTGTTTCCTGTCACATGACTTGAATTACAATATGCTGGGAGGTAATAATGGAATTTTTTGTCATTTTCAAGATAAAACATGACACAGAAATAGTTTCCCTTATTATAAATATATGCATTTTTTTTTTTTTTTTACCAATATGTATCCCACCCAAATAAACTCATTTTGAGTCCTTCTCATTTATTTATTTTTTTTATCACTTATAGTATATTGACTCCTTTTGAGGATTCCAAAAATCAACACTTTTATCTCCGAAACATTAAGACGCCAGAAAATAACTTATTTGCCTTTGCTTTTTGTGATTTACCATTTTCCAAGTCAAGAGCTGTGGATTAAGTCTGGTATCTGTCCTGTCTGTCCTCCCGTTTTCCATTGAAATCAGCCCATTTTAGTGGGTATGTTGTTCTAAAAAGGAAAGTGGATCGAGTTACAAAAAAACGTTTTCACTTTGTTTCCATTTCAACCTGTTCTAGGTGACAGAGATTAGCAATGTCAAGAATGTAACACGGTTGCCTCGGGATACCAAGAGACAGGCGGTGGCCATTGTGTTTACTGACGACACCTCGAGGACCTTCACCTGTGAATCAGGTAATGTATCACCTCTATATATTAAGCACATAGATTCTCAGCTCTGTATTGTGCACATTCATTCACCTGACCCTCAAATAACCCACATCCTACTACAGTGTCTCCTAATCCCACCTGCACATCAAAGCCTGTGCTGTGATGAATATATTAAGCTTAAGTTCACCTCCAGCTCTGAGGAAGGGGATGTGAGGCAGGAGTTGCTCGGTGAGCTCCCCAGGACAGAGGGTATTTTGGAAGTAGAGGATGTTTCCTCTCCAGATTCCCCTGAAGCCGACCTTAGTGTGGCGGAGGACCACGGTGTTCCCGAGCCGGATCAGTTCACTTCCAGCTCCAGTAACGCCTGGAGCCGAAGTTCTCTGAGCTGAGGCAATGCCAGTGCAAGAGGGGAAGGTTGCAGTGTCTGAGAGATAACGCAGTGTGTGCAGTCCGTTGGTACAAAATTGAAAAATACTAAGTAGAGGGTTAGCAAAAAATTGTGTGAACTGTGAATGATGAGTCTCAAACAGCGTATATTTGAAAATGAGTGTGATGTCACCCTCCACTGATGACATGGCGTCTTAGTCCCTCCCACCTGAGATGAGGAGTCGAGTCAACAGGCATTTAACAAAGTGAGACATCCTGTCATCAGAGCCGTCGTTATAAATAAATGTCAGTTAAATATGACGTGCGGCGCAGCTGCATCATCTGTCCAGTATTTTGTTACAGTGGACTGTTGTATTTTATTATCTCTGTCAAATGAGCAGAACAGTGTTCATGAAAACAGATATATTACATTTTAATTCAATTTACAATAATGTGGCATAATGTGACGTGTATGTAGGGATGTCATACTTTTTTTTTGATCATGCATTTGATCATCTTAGGGCACTTTCACACATTTCCAGTGCGATCTGAACAGAATTTGCATGTGTGAAACCTCCCCCCGGCCCGTGGTGTGGACCAAACAGCCGGTCTTTGGTCCGACCAAAAGAGGTGGTCTCAGTCCGGGTCAAAGTGAACCATGGTTCTGGTCATTGAGAGTGTGAAAACACTTTTTGGATGGGTGGGAGTTTGGGAGGAATTACAGGAAGTTACACAAAGCTGTCATCAGAAGAAGAAGAAAAAGACAAACAGAAGATGGAAAAAGTTAAACATGAGAAGCAAAGTCAGACACACGTCTGTCTATAAAGGACACGTAGATGATGACGACAGGATGTAGAAGTCTCCTCCCACGACTGCAGAGTGAAAGCAACAAGAAACAGGACCAAATGTTTACAATGTACAAAAAACATGAACTTTGGTTCAAACTCTCAGGTGAGAAAACACCCTTAAATAACTAAAACAAATTAGGATCAAGGACCTCTTTCATTTGTAGAGTCTTGCTATATACTATTCCATCCATGTGTCACGCAATGTCACTGGTGACAATCTCCCAAAAAGATACGCCTGTGTATTTTCACTCACAGCTCCTCTGGCAAGTCTCCTCTCTCCTTGAGATGCATTTAAGGGATTGAGACATCCTTAAAGATGCCGCTCTGAGGTTGATTTCTGGGTCATAAGCTGGAGGACAGAAGAGACAAAGAGGCACAGCATTGGCTTTGCAAGATTCATGATGATTTAAAACAACAGATGCTGTGTTGAGTCGTTTGCAAACCACGATATTGCCCAATTTAAAGGTAAAAGAAAAACATGTTTAAGTGTGCAGTAACTATTTTAAATCTTTCTCACTCTTTAAAAGCTTTACCACTAACGTAGATGAGAAATTTTACCCCATGTACCGACTCTATCCATTTTCCTCTCTTATCTTGTTGAGGGTGACAGAAAGGTGCAGCCTATCACAGCTCACATTGTGCTAGAGGTGGCTACAACCTTCACAGGTAATGCAGTGACGCAGTTCCCCAAACTGTGTCTGATGAAGCAGGCCACCACCTCGTATGACAGCTCCAACATCACCGCCTTATTTTGCAGACACGCGGAGACCGTTTCACTTTGTTGCAACACAGAATGGCTTGCTTTTAGCACTTGGTAGCTGTGATGTGATTTTTCTCTG
Source organism: Coranthus polyacanthus (assembly GCA_037367275.1). Taxonomy (NCBI): domain Eukaryota; kingdom Metazoa; phylum Chordata; class Actinopteri; order Kurtiformes; family Apogonidae; genus Coranthus; species Coranthus polyacanthus. The sequence continues at coordinate 2,557,068 of JAPQRN010000018.1, forward strand.
TCTCGCTGCAGAGCTGGAGGCAGAGGACTGGTTCAAGACGCTGTCCATCGAGTGTCTCGGTACGAGGCTCAATGACATCAGCATGGGAGAGCCGGACCTGCTGGCAGCTGGGGTTCAGTGTGAGCATACAGGTATAATAATCCACACACACACACAAGCAAACCTTTGTAACCACAAGCCTATAAAATATCTTCCAAAAAAAGTCATGTTCCATTGTATTGTAGTATTGTTAGTTAACTATTAGTTTGACAGAGTATTTGTCTGAAAGCTGCACATGGTTTTGTCCACTCGGCAGCTGGGCGACCGAAAATAGCTGGTCTCTGAGCATTATGTTGCTGAAGCTGCACATGCATTCAAACCATGTACTGTAATTAAAAAAAAAAGAGAGAGAGAGAAACGAAAGACAGCAAGAAAAGAACCAGTGTGGAGGAAAGCTGCTGCTTATGTAACAGAGTTGGTTATAGCTAATATTATAATCTCTGGCTTTCTTTCCTTCAGCCACAAATCCCACCTTGAGCTCCTTCATGCTATTTAACCAAAAAAAAAAAACTGTGAGTGAACATTTTGTGCAGAATAAACATAAACATCTGTCTCAGCATTATTCGATTTGATTCAGCAATCTGAGCAGCTGTGATTAGTAACTAGTAACAGTAACTAGTTTGACATGTAATTCTTCATTATTCATTTTAGACTAAATATAATAGATCCTCTGGTTGCTTTATTTGGCATCACTAGGAAGGTGATTGACTACAGAAAAATGTCATACCTTACCTTTTTTTTTTTCCACTGCTACTCTCTTCCCTCCTTCTCCTCCTCCTCCTCCTCCTCCTTATTCTTGTTCTTCTTGTTCTTGTTCTTCTTCTTCTTCTTCTTCTTCTCCTCAGAGCGTTTCAACGTGTTCCTCCTCCCCTGTCCCAACCTGGACATCTATGGGGAGTGCATGATGCAGATCACCCATGAGAACATCTACCTGTGGGACATCCACAACCCTCGCACCAAGCTGGTCACGTGGCCGCTCTGCTCCCTGCGGCGCTACGGACGCGACGCCACCCGCTTCACCTTTGAAGCCGGACGGTGAGAATAGAAAATGGAACGACTGTCCTCAGATGTGTTATGCATATCATGGGCTTTCACACATACTGTAGAGTTCACAAAGTTCACAAAGTTCACGACGACACATCCTTGGTGAGGTCAGTGTGGATTCACGATGAAAAGTCTGACCTTTATGGAAACACACGTATGGGTGTATGAGAGTATGGGATGCACGTGTTCCACGACAGACACCGCTATTCACGCCTTAAGGCCGATGACCTGTGATGACATACTGTACGTGAAGTTCTCAGCTCTTTACACTCTTCATCTGGCTAAGAACCCCTCACCCAACGGAACTGAAAACATCCAGGTTTATTGGGTTTTCCTTCCCCCCTGAAGCGACAGTAGTTAAAAACTCACTGCCTTTGCCTCAGAACTGACCTCTTCATGGAACAAACTGTCTACCTGTGTCACGATGTCCCGCTGTGGACAGGGTCTGGTTTTGGAGGAATTTGGAAAATATGAAATTGTAATTAAATACTTGAAGAGCTTGTATTTGTGTGTTTGAAATACTTAAAAGACATTATTTAATATTTTTAAACCATGGAGAAAAGAACTGTACAATTAGCCTAATCACAGTCGGGTCCAGTGTCTCTGGATGTGACTCGGTCAAATTAAACTGTGCAGTGTTGGAGAAAAGCAATTCTGCTGTCTCCTTTGAGGTAGATGGGTCTTGATGTGTTGTGCTCTGCCTCCGCAAAGTGATGGTACAAATGAGACACCTGTCGCTTTTACTCTCATTACATCTCCAACTGAGATTAGGCTGTTTACGTGATTTAACCGCTGCTGGTCAACACGTCAGGTGAAATTCAAGCTGAGGAAAAAGCAGGCTGAGGTGCTGCGGAATATTTTTCTAAGGCGAGCAGTGAAGCCTGTGAGCACCCTGAGAACGCATACCTCCAGCAAGACCCTGCAGTATGGTGATTCAGTAAGATGCCATGTCTCACAATGTGAAAAAGTACAAAAAAAAAAGTAGTATCCACCCCTTTTCATGGATCTACTCCAAAATGTTGTATTTGTCCGTTGCCCATGCCCTGCCCTCCCACCACGTCTCATGAAAATCAGTGTCCATAACTTTGGATCAACAGTATATTATTACAATATTTAGAAAATAGCTCAAAGAAACGTGAAACAAATCTGATGAAGTCAGTGATGAGTAATAGTCAACCCTCACTTTTAAAAAGCTTACTTCTAGAAAAATAAAAACACAGGTAGAGAAATGTCAGCGGAGTCTTTTAATTCTTCAGGTTAGGTGCTGTGCAAAAACGCTTTGTCATAATGGTCGTAAAAAGCCATCATTTAAACGTCACGGTGTGCTGAGCTGGGGATTGACCGCGACATGTTATTACGCAATGAGCATGTTTTCTGTTTTTTCGATGTATTTCTTTGGTATTTTCTGCTTTACCAGCTATATGTAAGTAGAGATAGAGAGGAAGTGGGAGAGAGAGGGGATGACTTGCAGCAAAGGGCGCAGGACAGACTCGAACCCCGACCTCTGCGGGACATGGTATGTGATCCACCAGGTGAGCCACCAGGGCCCTCCTGATGAACACGGTTTCACCTCCGTCATGTACGTCACCACTGGTCATCTGCCTTAAGGTGTGAATAGAGGTCTTTAGAGGTTATAGTCATTTTGTTTACACACTTACACACACACACACACACACACACACTATCGGGGACGTTGTGTTCAGCCCCACAAAGAGATTGATTGAATAGATTAGACGATGAATCAATGCCGGGCCAGACCTCCTTATCTGCTCCTCTTTAATAAAACCTGTCGAGGTATGATTGGGTCAGCATGCAGATAATGGAGTGTGTGTGGGTTAGTGTGGGTCTGAATCAATGTAAAAGGACAAGACCGCCCTCTGGGGGTGGGTCTGGTGTACTGCGTCAGCTGTGTCTCGATTGTTTAATGTTTTAATTTAAAACTATTTAATCTCAATTAACTAACATTAATCATGGACATTCATCACGGTAATGTGCAATAAGTAGAAACTAACAGACCATTAAAAACAGTGACTTGAGAATTGATGATCAGAGAATCTAAGTGATTTATTTGAACAAAACAATCACAGCTACCAGTGCAAAGCGCTGGGTTAATGTGCAAGACCAAAGAGGGTGAATGGAGAGATTGTGTGATCCATTAAGTTGAAAAGTATTCATTCTGGACAAGAGTTGAATAAAGTGAAATGGATCACAGTGGACACTTAGTCGTTACGACCTCAAGGCAACCAATCACTTCTCACGAGCTCAGAAAAACAGGCCTGTTTTCAGCTTTGTGACGATGCATTTTTCACCTAATCCAAGAGGGTTTTTAAAGAGTTTATTCAGCTTAAGACGGAGGAGAATTTTCACACTTTAGCCATCGGTTTACCACAACCATTCAAAACCAACACATTTGGAGACACGGTTTTCACTGAACAGGACGGGGAAAATTAGTGTCAGCTTTCTGAGCGGAAATAGGTGCTGCATTTGAATTCAGGGGGGGTCGCGTCACATAATATTTGACCATTATGTGATATTAGCAAGAAAAAGGTTCAACAAATGTGCTTATAGATGAGGTAAAAGCGATGTCCTCAAGTAATCCTTAACATTTTTGTGTGCCATAAAAATGATAATGACAAAATAACTGCGGTTAAACTATAGTAGAGAACGTAGTAGAGAACTCTCAGCATATTTTTCTTCTCCTTTTCATTTGCCTTAGGAGCTATAAAGAACACAGTGTTGTAATAGTAACACAAGTGGTGACAAGTATAAATTCCGTACTGAAATGTATTGAAGTAGCAGTACAAAGTATCAGCATTCAAATGAAAATACTCACGTATAGGGACCTCAAAACTCTACATCTCTGACAAATTAGAGTGAAACTTGGTGGAAATCTTTTACATATTTGCATGAGTATTTTTAATGTATGCGTAGCAGCTTTAATACCAACTGCCTTAAACTTGAGTTCTTGTCTCGGTCTGAAACCACACATTAAAGACGGTCTGTTCAGTGTAGGAGTGGTAGGAGGACGAGCGCAGTAAAGCACAGTGAGGCAGGCCTGGCTGCAGGTTTTGGTTTCTGTCTTCATGCTGAGTTTCTGTCGTGTGCAGGATGTGTGACAGCGGTGAAGGCCTCTACACCTTCCAGACCAGAGAGGGAGAACAGATCTACCAGAGGGTTCACTCCTCTACACTCGCCATCGCTGAGCAGCACAAGAAGGTCCTGCTGGAGATGGAGAAGAACAGCAGGGTGAGGACCCGCCTTACCGACAAACGCACACACTTATTAAATTAAAATTGCCTTAAAAGATGGAAACTGTATGGATTGTTCGGTTGGTTTTAGAATTTAAATTTTAATCTAAAGTACACATTACTGCATCTAGTTTCATTTTAGTTCATTTTAGGACTATGCTTATATAATATACGCATTATGAGACAATGGATCCCTGGACACAACTGCTACCTGAGTAAACACCTCCCGCACACATCGACAACTTCAACTTCAAAGTCAAAAATGTAGTTTAAAGTGTTGATGTTTAAGATGAAGGAACAAATCATCATGAGATTCAGTCTCTTTAGAGTTTTCTGCCGTCATTTAAAAACTGTTAGCGTCGGACATAAAAAGTTTAGATCATTTCTGAACCTTTTTTACAATTTTGTTCAATTGTTTTAAATAACAAGTAGCTATGCTTTAATGTTTGCTGATTGTATTTTAC
>JAPQRN010000018.1:2586914-2600749 GCA_037367275.1 Coranthus polyacanthus
GTGGACTATGTGATAGGAGTCCTCACATCTGGCAAACTTTTACTTTAAAATCTGAGTATTTGACAAATACGAGCGGCATATTTAACATTTTGTGGAAGCTACTGTATAAACAGTCAAATGAATGTCAATATAACTACTGAAAATACACAGTTATAGGAGTAGATGTAATTGCTGACAACTATTGTACATTAACCAACACTTAAAATGGCGTTACATCTTCTTACAAATATATTATTTACTGTGTGTTATTAGTGGTGGAAAGTAACCAAATACTTTTACACACATTGATGAAGTATAACTTTAAAAAGCTCTGACATGTATCCGTCCTATCAGAATAATGTCATATTCTATAATAATATAACACTAAACAACACAAAGGAGCCATTCTGCTTTTACTTTTCATACTTTAAACATGTTCTTAAAGGCTCCTGTTGTGTTGTGTGTTTTTTTTCATCATGGTATATTATTGGGTAATAAGCCATTAGTCTGGGTAATTTTAGATATGTGATTAGACACGTACCACAGTGAGAACCAATGAGCCACACCTTTAGCGCAGCATTAGGCTGAAATCCAGCTGCTGTTTTCTCTAGTTTGGCTTCAAGAAATGAACATATAATTTCGGTTTCCAGTTCCACCAGTTGTACAGACGACGGCTCGGAGACTGATTTGTCTGTTTGAGTCAGAAAACACACTGTGCGGCCTACATTTTATTGTTAGACGCTGTTTAACGTGTGAGTAATGCATGTGAGTTGCACCTGGGTTAGGTAAATGTCTCACAGTTAGATATTAGATAGTCCTGCGTCTCTGACTGGTCTCGCTGTCCACAGACGATGACGACCTCTACATCCAACAGGCCGTCGTATTCATCGAGGATGCCATACAGGTACGCTGCATTTCCTTTCACATTTCTCATATTTAAGAGGTCGATGTATTGATCTCCTGGTGGTGTGATTACTTTTGGTCGTCCTGATCATGATTTGAATAGAACTCACAAACTTTCCATCTTTGCAAATAATTTGTCGTCTTTGCATGTCTAATCATGCTACTGAGTAAACACCGTCCTGCTGGAAATTTGAGCCACATCTGTGTCTTATGTAACAGGTGAACAATGGCTGGTGTTCTTTTACTTTTACTTAAGTGTCATGGGTTATCTGAACATGTGATTTAATGGAGCAGATAAAACTCAAAGCATATCTGACCTTTTGTACAAAGGAGTTCACATGGTCAACGGAGTACATAGTGGTCATAATGTTGATTATTTCAATACCTATACCTACTAAAAGTGGTCTAAGGAAGAACAAACGGATCTCAATCCAATCGAGCATCTGTGGGATGCGCCGGACCAACAAATCCGATCCACGGAGGCCCCACGTCGCACCTTACAGGACTTAAAGGATCTGCTGCTAACGTCTCGGTGCCAGATACCACAGCACAAGTCCAGGCCTCGGGTCAGAGCTGTTTTGGCAGCAAAAGGGGGCCCTACACAATAATAAGCAGGTGATAATCATGTTCACTGTGCTTCCTTGCAGTATCGCTCCATCAACCATCGGGTCGATGCGCGATCGCTCCGCCTGTACCGATGGTACTACTCCAGGATATGCCAGTGGTACGTTGATATTTTCACACATTTGTCAAAGTTGAGTTTGAGTCGTAGAGTGAAAACTAAAAAAAAAAATAGGCAAAATCACTCGGCTAAGTAAAAGTAGCTTCATTCCAAGTCATGGAATGACGAGTACATGCTTTTTCAGTAATGAAAATATATTAAAAGTAAAAAGATTTGCAGTTAAGAAAGCATTAAAGAAATACAGAAGATGCAATGTGTGAAAACCAAAGTAGTGCAAACAATTAAAATAAGTGTGAGTAAGATAAGTTTAGATGCATTTGAAGACATTACAGGATAAAGCAGACAGTGTAAAATAGGAAAGGTTGACTTAAATGTGCGGTCGGGGTCTGTCTGGGGTTTTCAAGGTCTGTGTTGCATGATAACAAAACACTGTTTCATCAGTTTATTCTAATCCTTGTAAAGTAGATGTGAATTTAAAAAACACACAGTTTAACACAAATGAATGGCTAAATGCATTACATAATAGATTATACACTATCTGATACACTTGAACAGATCAACGTTTTATTCATAACTTACCTTAGTTTTGTTTTATTCCCTTCTGACACTTCTCTTCTCCAGCTCATCTATGAAGCTAATACACTATATATGGACCTTTTATACTAGTATCTGTTGCAACTCGTTACATATGATTTTCTGAAAACATTAATGTCTGACTCGAGTAATGGTTTAAATACTTGAACAGACATGAATGAGTGATGCCTGAAGCCCTCTAGAGGCAGCTGTGTTCATTACACCCGACAAAATGAAAGCGTTAAACAGGTTGAATAATTCATCCGACACTTAGAGGAGTAAGGATGTGGTCAGCAGAACAACTGCAAATGAAGAACTTGTGTTTAAACGTGGCGTCGATATTCGCTCATGCTTGATTATTGTAGCAGGCAGGAAAGACGTCTTACATCTCACATCTTAAGAAACAAGAAACATCTTAACACCGTTTGCTTCACCTTTTAATTTCTTTATTGATTTTCTTCTTGTTGTTGAGAGCCGAGCGTCTCCAGTGTAACTCTCAGTATCAAAACAAATAAATCTCGACAACCTGTGGATTTAATGATTGTAAATGAATAGAGGACACACACACAGTGGTCTATAACTTGAGACAGCGTATGACCTGCATCCATGTGTCCACCCGTCTGCTCCTGACCAGGGGTCTGGGTCTGACCATAGCGGCGGTGTTGCTGCTGGCATTCGTGGAGCGCCCGTCCTCCCTGTCCGTCTCCTCAGACCCCCGGCGTCGCTCTCCTTCCTGGGAGCCTCCCTGCGGCTTAACCGAGAGCATCGAGATGATCTGCCTCATCATCTTCACTCTGGATCTCGCTGTCAAGGTAAACACACAGACTGACGCTATCTGACGCGTCTCAAATTTCGACCAAAATGAAATTCTCATCAAAGCACCGCTGCTGTGTCCTCAGAGCTATTTGATTGGCTGGGATGAGTTCAGGAAGAGCAAATGGCTGATCGGCTACACTGTGGTCATTTCAGTCTCCATCATCGACTGGATGTTGTCTGTCAGCATGGTCTGCGATGAGGTGAGGCCACCGGACGTAAAGCTTCTTTAAGCATGCAGTGCTTTGGTATTATTACAAAATGACATGAACTAAAACAATAATGTAACCCACGTTCCATGATCCTTTTTAGCCAGACGCATCCTAGAATCGTGACTATCTCATCAAGTTAAGTTTTGATATTTTTTAAGGAGAGAAACGTGTTTTCCAATTTTAGACCCACCCACTCCACAGTTAAATGTGGACTTGAAAGGAATTTTGTGATATTTTACGGGTCTCAAATCCAAAATCCACGCTGGATTGTCTGGCGCTAAAGTAAAGGTCCAGATTTATTTATTTGGGGTCAACACTTTGTCCAGATGATTTGCATTTCAAAAACCTTTCAACGGGAAGTGTAGTTTTGATAATGTTCATAATGTTCTGATAATTCTAAGTCGTATCTAAATCTAAAGGCTGGCAGACATTCTGTTTGTTTCACTGCTGAGAGGACAAGAGCTCGTAAACTCTGCCCAGATTCATTTAGTTTGTCTCATTTTCATATGTTTTTAAAAAGTGGGTCCCCAGAAAAACACAGCTCTGAGGGCCTCATACACACTGCGCTGCTGGTTTATTGGATGTCACCCTGAGAGAAGTAGATAAAGAAATCATGGCTTCATCCTGTGTCAGACTGTGCGATGTCGAGGTCTTTTGGTATTTTTTGGTATTTTATCAACTTTGAAGTGAATCGAAAACGTCATCATTGCGGTGTCGGAAGCCGTCAGTATTTATATGGCCTATTGAAATAAAATAAACCATCAAAGAGTCACGTGACACACTTCATTACAGAACGCGATCCTCTTGTTTCCTCACTCATCAGAAACTGAGAGTACGGAGACTCTTTCGGCCGTTCTTCCTCCTGCAAAACTCTTCACTGATGAAGAAGACGCTGAAATGCATCAAGAGGACTCTGCCAGAGATCGCCAGGTACCAGAGTCCGTCACAGTGGCATGCTGGGAAATGAGGCGCTTTGATTTCAGTGGATCTGTACTGCCTCATTTATGAATGGAAAAAAATGAAAATGTGAAACTGTGGCGACTTCCTGTCATCAGCATTTCAGAAATAATTTACAACAATTTCTGGGATTTAAATAAAATAATGTTTTGTTGTCTTTGGTTTTACTAGTTATGAAATAGAGGATTCAGATTAAATAAACCATTTTTTATAATGAATGTCTAATAGGACATATATGGCAATAATGATATGTAAGATTTAGTTTTTCCTTTTTAAAAAAACACTTGTTAGTGAAGGTAACTTTAGCCACCGTCTTTAACCTGAATCAGCTTTTCAGTGTGTCATTCCCTACCCCGCTACCCTCAAAAAAAACATGTATTTATTTAATAAGAAAATGTAATTCTCTATTTCTTAACTAGTAAAACCAAAGTTAACATTATTTCATTTAAATCACAGAAAATAAGCTTTGAAGTACTGGTGACAGGAAGTCGGGTTGTAGCGAGCATGGTTTCGAAACTCTTAAAATAACCCGGGATTACAGTTGGAGCTGCACTTCAAAAACCAGAGAAACTAAAGAAAATCATGAGATAACCTTAAGTTTATGCTCAGTAATGTGACTTATGCAACATTTTTCAGCTGAAAGTCACTAACATTAACCTCCGTGAGTTCAGTGAGTTAACCTAAGTGAGGTTATTCAACTGCTACAAATAATTTCACATTATTAATATTTACTGACTAAGTATCACAGTGAGCTTTTCTCAGTCTACAGCTGAACGTACAGTCAAACCTACAGCTGGTTTTCTGTCACCACTCGTCAAATCAGAAAGTCACCACTGACTCCAGAGCAGTTTCACTTCTGTCACTGAAACCCGGCTTCTCTAAAATGTGGCTAAAACTCTTCACTATATACTCTTGGCTGCACTATCACTACATAATGTACACAAACAGTGGGAAGTTCTTTTAGTTCTACATGTGAAAAGGCAAAGTGAGGTGAAGCACTTAAAGGCTTGAATGGAAATACAATTCCGCCTTTTAAATGATTCGTACATATGAACACCTGAACAAACGATTCTCTTTTTTTTTGTTGAGAAGGAGTCAAAGATACGACTCAAGAAAGACTGTAAAGTTAATACTAAATCAAATACTGTGCAGCTGTCATTGTAAGCAGATGACCATAAACGTGGAGTATTTTTATAACCATTCCACTTGTGTTTTTTATTCCTGTGTGTTTGAGTATCACTGAGGATATTGCTGTGTAACTGGCAGCTCCTCTTGTGTAGGTTACTGAATGGTGAGTGAGGACAGATTTTAGATTCTTACCCGACTCCCCTGGGCCTTTTTCCTCTCCCATCGTGACTGTGTGTTCACCTGTCTGTGCAGTGTCATCCTGCTGCTGGCGCTCCACCTCTGTCTCTTCACCATGATCGGCATGCTGCTGTTTGCTAAAACGGAGGTGAGCTCACGCCCCGTTAAACACACGCGGCTGTAGTTTGATTTGCACGGACACGTTTGGGCGCCTCGATCTGTCCCAGACTCTGAAGTCAGCTGTCGCCGTCAAAAAGGTCAAGCAGTTACTCTAAAACTGCCCATAGGTGTGAATGTGAGAGTGAATGGGTTTCTGTCTCTATATTTAGAAGCACTTACAGAGGATGAATGAATGAATGAATGAATGATAACAATAATACAACAGCAATCATAATAAAACACAAAATGTCAAGAACAGGTTAGATAAGTGAGATGCATGGAAGCCCATTTCTTATGTGATCAGTTAGTATCTCAAAATAAGAAACATTCTCAAAAGTAATGACATGTTATCTCAAATGTTTGGCTTAAAGAAGTATCTCATCATTTTAAAACACTAAGTCATTATTATGAGATACTAAGTCATTTTGATTTACGCTATATTTTTCCCGAACAGTGGCGGTTTCCACAGAGATGTGAATTATGTGTAAGAACTAAAACAGAATTTGAACTCGCTGGTTTACCAGAAGCATCGGGCCTGCATACAGGACTATGTAATATACAGTATCTGAAACCGCTTATATGTGGTTAAAGCCCAAACATTTTCTGAAACCTGCTGCGTCGGCCTTGGTTTCCTCATCTGGAAGTCGACTCCCCCACAACAGCCACAACGCTAGATGGAAAACTGTATATTTTACCTCCATGTCGACTCTGCAACTCAGCGTTACTAACTCTTCCTTTGTGTTTCTGTTCAGGATCCAAAGAAAAATGGGGAGTGGGAGTTGCATTTCAGAAACCTGCCTAGTTCTCTCACCTCGCTGCTGGTGCTGCTCACGACAGCCAACAACCCCGACGGTTGGCATCAGTCATATGAGGAAACACATTTGTCGATTCATCCTGTTAATGGAGTGTAACTTAATGCTTATAATGGTGTTTTCTGTCCCGTCACAGTGATGATCCCTGCTTACTCTCTAAACAGAGCCTACTCTATATTCTTTGTCGCCTTCAGTGTCATTGGTAAGCTGAAGTTATCGTTATTTTATCAAAGCAATATAAACCTGGGTAAAACAATTCAAGATGGAATTTGTTTTGCTTCTTCTCAGGAACCTACTGCCTGATGAATCTACTGACGGCCATCATCTATAACCAGTTTAGAGGATATTTACTGGTGAGTCACACACACAGTATGACAACATCATGAAGCTGAGGCTCTTTTATTTATCCTGGAAACACTGAGCAGTTACGACACAACGCATTCGAACTGGAAAACTGGGTGTGTCAGTAGGATATTTCTGTTTGCGTTTTCCAGATGTCGGTCCAGACGTCCATCATCAGGAGACGTTTGGGGATCCGAGCTGCTTTCCAAGTCCTCAGCTGCCGGGGAGCGCAGCAGTCTGCTGAGTACGACAACCATGCACACACACCTACACGAAAACACGATTCAGAGTTTAAGGGTCGACTGCTTCAGCCGTGTGGAAGTATCTTAAAATCCAACGGCACCGGCTCCGAAACAAACAAAACCTCTCTCTCAAGTCAGTCTTTTTTTTTGTGGAGTAATTATCAGATTAAGGCATGTTAGTATTTCTGACTCACAGTATAATTCTTTCAAACTGTGACTTATTTCCCTGGTGGAGTAACTTCAGTTTGTGAATCACAGATCACATTTTTTCAATGTTCAGACAAATGAGAGTTTTGGTTGTGAACTTACATGAAGAAGCACCAGTGAGATTTACTGTTAATATTGTTATGGACTGTTATAGTCCTTTAAAATATGGACAATGTGTGAAATCTAATCTTTCAACTGCGGAAGCTTGAAAACACACAGCGTGTGTAGTCTGTATGTTGACCTGCACATGTGAAAAGACCCAATAGTGAAATGTAATTAAGTACATTTACAAGTACAAATTTGACGTACTTGTACTTTACTTAAAAGGCGACTGTATACTTCTATTCCATTGCGTTTCAGAGGCAAATATTATACTTTTTACTCCACTACATTTAATGGACACTTGTGTGTGATAAAGGTCTGTACTTTTACTGCAGTAACATTTTGAATTCAGGACCTTTACTTGTAATGGAGTATTTCTACATTGTGATATTCGTACTTTTACTGAAGTAAAGGATCTGAGTACTTCTGCCACCTCTGTAAAGTCATATATAAGATCAACTACAAGAGGTTTTAACGGATACTCTGACAGGAAATCTGAACATGGTCTGCTACCGTCCCTTTGGATTACTGGCCTTGAAACAATGCGTTTTATCAGAGGAGATGATACAGTATGTCTGAGTTACTAACCCAGGGTGTTTTTTGTTCCTTAACTTGTATCTTATAGAGTTCATTAATATGGTACTAGTCAGTTAAAAATGTCCAGAGAGAGATCCCTTTTTACTCCTGTTTTCTTAGATTGTAAATGTAATCACCTTTCTCTGCATAGCTATCAGTAGCTATGACGTTTTTGAGGTTTTTTTTGTCAATGACGTTGTTGTTTTTTTCTGTCAGGGAAAGTGTGTGCATTGCTGCAGTTTTGAAGGTGATGTCCAAAGTCAAGATGAAGAGCTACTACAGAGAGGCCATCTCTAAGGTCAGAGCTGACGCCACATCCCTCACTTACACAACCACTCAAAACCTCAGCCATAAAAATACCCATAAGCCTGGTGATGAGCCATGTTTTTTTGTTTTTTTTGTCACAAAGACCACAACGTAACCAGAATCAACATAATGTGTATGATCAATGAAGCCCGTCAAGTTCTCAACATAAGAACGCTGCTTATGCATGAAACTGAGAAAGATGAAAACGAGACATTTCTCTATAATTTGAATGTGTTTTGAAGTAGATTTGAAGTTCTCCTTGTGGCCCCTCCCCCTGCGCACACGGGAGAGCCGTTCATATATACAGTAGGACCTCCAGGTTTGATCTGAACACTTTTGTCTTTTCCTGCAGGAAGCGCGGCAGCATCAGAGCTTGGATCGAGAGCAGTTTAGGACGATATTTGACGAACTGGATAAAGATCGCATCAAGGAGGTGGAGCTGCTCAGTATTCATTCAAAGTGACATTTACTGCCATATGTGGGTTTATGTGTCTGACTGTGTTTGTTTCTGTGTGTTCTCAGCATCCTCCTCTGCCTCAGTACAACTCTCCAGTCCTGCAGAGACTCCAGGTGCTCTTCAGCCACTACTATCTCATTATACTTGGCAACGCGGTAGCTCTGGCCAATGTCATATGCATATGTGTAAGTTAAACCCTGATACCGTGTTCTCACACCCAGATAAAAAACATCACGCATGAGGTAACATGAGCTTTATGTGTGTTTCAGACTGTCCTGGTGTTAAATTCTGAAAAGTCCACTTTAGAGAGAGACAACTACTACATGGAGGTGAGCGTAGTCACGAAATGAGTTATGGATGGTAAACATAACACACTACAGAAGTGGACTGAGTGGGAATCACCTCGTTTGTTTTTCACTGTCAGATCATCAACCTGTGCTTCATCCTCTACTACCTGTTTGAAATGTGTGTGAAGATCTTCGCTTTTGGTTGGCGAGGCTACCTTTCCTACAGGAACAACGTGTTTGACGGCTTCCTCACCATCCTGCTCCTGGTAAAACCACTCCTGACCCTCACCTCCAAACTTACAACCATTAATGTTCAAATGCACTTTTAAGGATACCATAGTTCTTTTTAACCTGCGGGCATTGTAGACATGTGGCTCAATAAGTTTGTGCTGACGCTGCCTCCACTTCGATAACAGTGTGTACTGAACCAGTCAACATTAAGCAATTCAAACTTAACTGACATATGCACAAAAAAGCTGTCTGTTGCGCAGTGCAATGGGTTTTTTATTTTGCAAATCCTCCCAAAAAGCTCAGGCATCAATTAAAAAATATTCCATTTATGTAAATATATGTGTGCACGTGCATATATGTAGTATTATAAATGCAATGTTAACGGGAGTCTGTGCAAAACCTGCAGAGGTGTGTGTTGTCAGTAGTGGTTCGTGTCCATGTTTGTGTGTGTGTGAGAGAAGGCAGGGGTGAATCATTGCGCTGCTTAAGATCAGAGTCTGTAGTGTTGGGGGAAGGGCCGGTGTGTGAGCGTCTTTCATAAGTCCAGGGGCCTGTGCGTAAAAACTGGTTTTCAGTCTAGTCATCGTGCTTCCTGTTGTATCTTCCTGATGGTTGGAGGGTGTGCAGGATATCGTCCTAAATGCCTTCAGGCCTTTCTGATGAGTCTGATTTGGTAAATGTTCTCCTGCTGAAAGCTCCAAAAAAATGCTTAAAGTATACATAATTTCAGCTAAATTCAAAGGAATTGATATTGTTTGCAGCTGACCTGATCGCCTGGCCTTAAATAGGTGCTAATAGTGATGAACATGCAGAGAATGTGCTGTTTGGGCCTACAGTATAACTTTACAGTTTTGCTTCAGTTTTCCTGCTCTCACTGCTCTGTGCAGCATGCAGCTTCTCTTAATAACACGGTACTTTTCAGACGTTAGTAAGCAGTAAGCTAACTGCTCAGCACCAAATGCCAGACTGACATAGTTCGCAACTGTTGTGTGAACATAATGGACATAATGAAGTCACTAGCAGCTACAGGCGCACATATTTTCCTCAGTAGACCAAACTAAATACTGGTTCATCAGGTTGACAAGACCACAACTCCAAACGTAGCTGCTGGACATTTAATAATTAAGTAACACGTTGCCATTTCCACCTTAAAGATTCTGTCCGTCTTGTCTCTGCTGCCTCCAAGTGGGCAAAACAGTTGTTGCAGGCTTGAATTCCATTTCTTAAATGTGCCTCTTCCGTAAGGTAACTGTTTGGATGACATCTTCACATATGTTAACGTAGAACGAGACTCGACATTATTAGAGACTCGTTTTCTTACAGTGGAGCCTAATCAAAAATACTGCTTCCTGTAAGAAAGAAAAAATGTTTTCGTTGTTCGCTGTTGGCCAAAGATACACTCTTTTATCACAGGTTAGTATTTAAATTCAGTCTTCTTGTTAACGAGCAGAATCCTGTCAGATATTTAACCTGTTTAAAACATGTATAACTGACTGAAAATGCAACACACTCAACACTTGTACATTTGAACATTTGTATTAATTGCGGATGTGGTTTTCTTTGCTGCTTTAGGTCCTACAGATCACTATATATGCCACCTACAGGTTTCCTTATTCCCACTGGTAGGTTTGTGCTTTGTTTGATTTCTCAGTACATGTTTCCATTGTTAACTCCACGACTGTGTCTGTATCTATGCAACTTTATTCATTCATTCAATTATTCATATTTTTAACGAATGTAACTAAGATCCCCAGTCATCGGGAGTCCTAGATATTAAAATAGATTCCATTCCAAACTGGTTACGTTATAATGTCACTCCACCAAGGCTGACATTGTGTGTATGTATTTATGTTTCGTGTGACAACAGGGACCCAGCCTCTCATAATGTAATGTCCTTGTGGGAGATGGTTCGATTGATCAACATGCTGATCGTCTTCCGCTTCCTGCGAATTATCCCAGACATCAAGGTGCGCAGCAAGATGACCTAACTTCAAATCCCTAACAATATTCACAAATAACACCTTCTCATCAACGAATACACCATAGAGATTATCCAAAAACTTCTTGTAGTTTCAAATGCATCCTCATAATCGTTACGTTTGGAGACTTCTGTCAGGATCTCCACTTTTCTGCGTCTTTCTGTTTTGTTTTGTTTTTTTCTTTCTAATCTCGTTTTGTCGTGTTCTGCAGCTCATGGCTTTGGTTGCAAGTACCCTCATGGACCTGGTGAAAAACTTAAGAGCTTTTGCAGGGATACTGGTGGTGAGTCACATTTCCATCAGGAGCAGACACCTGAAAACATCTTCTACAGTGACTTTTGTCTCCATGTGATTTTCTGATTCATAACTTTGCTAAAATGAGCCACCTATTTCTGCTTAAATTATATATTTAGGTCTCCTTCATCACTTCAGCGGAGATGATAGACATTAAACATACTATTTTGTATTTTATGCCTTTTTATTGATGTATGCATTCATTTTTATCATGTCCTCAGAGCATAGTAATAAACTATAAACCATGAAATGATCAAAACATCAAAATATGCTTTAATTCTGTGACAGACGAGGCTGAACTGCCTCTCATCACACATTTAAATCAGTTATTTTTGACCATTTTCATTGTTACCGTTTGTTGCTCATGTGGAAGGCTGTTTCTGGGTAAAAAAAAACCAACAACAAGAAAAGCAGACATTGATGTTGACTGGCGTTTTGTCTGCAGGTGGTGTACTACGTGTTTGCTGTGTTGGGGATCTGGTTGTTTGAAGGAGCCATTAAACCACCTCCAGAAATGAGGTATGAAGGTTCACGTGAATACATTTCACTCTCAAAGCAAGTCCGCTGCGTGAATCCGTCTGCCGCCAGGTTTACGATACTCAGTATAATGATGCTACACTTCACCACTAAGCGAGCGTTTCTTTCTTCAAGCGAACTTTCTTGTTTAAAGTCCATCTCCTGCTGAGTCCGAGGGTCGGTAAGTGGTGTCATAGGTCACAGTAGCAGAATGATTCGATTTTTTTGTCCTGAATAAAAAGGATCTGCAACGAGGATCACAGTAACAGATTAGTTTTTAGCTTCTCTAAATCAAGGCTTTCCTCATAATACCTGAAAAACTCAAAATTACCACTAAAAAGAAATGAAAAACTCAAGTAAAGCTAGTCAGTTCCTCAAAATAAAAATAAAAATAAAAATACTTATGCCTGATATCAAAAACCAACTGAAAGACTAAATGAAATATATACAAGAACTCTAGTGTGGACACAAGTTAAGATCAAATCTGTTCATTCAAATCTGTTCGTACCTTCAGCTACTGTGATCCCTGATGTGGTTTGTATATTCATGTGTTTCCTAGTGTTCTGTCCAATTCCACCATGGAGAACATCACCACTAACTACACCATGGACTGTGGCACCTACGAACAGCTGGAATACTGGCCCAACAACTTCGATGACTTTGGCGTGAGTATGAAGTCCGAAGAGAAGCACAGCGTTGGTCACGTTTTAAGATCGTCTCGCTTGGTATTAACACACAGTATTTCCCATCAGCACCTGCTCTGTGCTGGGTTCACACACATTTTTCAGTGTGTCACGGTGAACGGGGTTTATGCTGTTTTGTTGATTCTCTCTCTCTCTCTGTTTTCTTCGTTCAGGCGTCCATCATTTTGCTGTATGACGTCATGGTAGTCAACAACTGGCAGGCCTTCATGGAGGCGTACAGCAGATACACCACAGAGTACGACGGCACACTTCAGCGCACAGCAGCTCGTGTTCTGAAGAAAAAGACGATGATACTGATGGTGTTCTGTTTTTCCCAGGTGGTCCAAGATCTACTTTGTGTGTTGGTGGCTCACCTCCTCTGTCATGTGGGTCAACTTGTTTGTGGCGCTCATCTTAGAGGTCAGTTCACGGACGCGTTCAGATGACGGCCGGGGCGACGCGGCCCAAAACACGTGATCTTGTTTTTTTGTGATTTTTTTTTTTTTTCTGTCTACATGAACTCAAGACAAAACATGAATCGAAGCGTAGGTGCGATATCGACAAACAACAACAGTATGTGCATTATTTGTTTTAAAAAAATCGAAATACTTTTAAATAAAGTAAAGCGGCCGGAGAAACACATTCACGATGAATATATTACAACAAAACAGGTTGCATTTTGAATTTTTGTTGAGCAATAAAGGTGTCCAAAAGAAAAACTCATCACACTTTTGTGATTTAGGCAATGTTCAGGATACTCAGAAAGAAATAACTCCATTAATTGACTAACTTGAGCGTATTACCCAGGCCTAATTCACATCATGAAGCACTATCCTGCTGAGAAGTTCACAAGGAAACAAGTTACAGCATTTTTTTTTACTGTCAGAATGTAATAAAAACCCCCAAAGCAGTAATGAAACGATCCTCCTCTGTATTCTCTCATCCTTTTACTATGAAAATCACAACAAATTAAATACTTCTTCCTGTTGGAGTAACATTTACTTTAACTACAGTGCCCATCTGTTGAAAATAATTAATAGCTAAAGCTGTCAGACAAATGCAGCGGAGTAAAAAGTACAATATTTGCCTCTGAGATGTAGTGAAGTAGAAGTATAAAGTACCTCAGAACTGTACTGAAGTGCAGTATCTGAGTAAATGTACTTCCACCTCTTACTGTACATTTTAATCCTCTATGTTATAGAAACATGTTACCGTTCT
>JAPQRN010000018.1:2610299-2625309 GCA_037367275.1 Coranthus polyacanthus
CAAACCCAGGTCTCCGGACCATCCAGGACCATCCAGGACCATCCAGGACCATCCAGGACCATCCAGGTGAAGGATGCGGGTCAATGAAGGATGTATTTCTACAGAACGGAGTCAGATAAACGCAGCTCCTTTATCATTTAGGATTTTAACTAATACCGTGGGTTTTTTTTTTTTTGGTTTTTGTTTTTTTCCTCTTGACACGAAACCACTCGAGGGAAAACCACTCGATGATTTATTTAAGATATGAGATGAATTTCTCTCCACCTTCGTGAATTCTTTGATTCGTATTAACCTCACGTCTTAAAATGGTCGTATTCTTGATTCTTTTACGCAGCTTAACCAGATTACACCGTGTTTACTACGAGCACCTGTGAAGTTCAAGGACGAACCGTATATATCTACTTAAAGATTTAAGACAAATCTGCTTCCACGGCTGGAGGACGGATTAGAAGACACCGAACCCAGTTTAGGACGTTTAGGTGGAGATCATCCCCTGGTGTTTTCTCTCTTTGTTTGTTTGTTTACAGACGTTGAAGGATTCGTGTTACTTCTGTGCGCTCAGATCTTTTACTAGATGAAGATGGTGGATTCAAAACGTCCAGCAGGTTCATTTGAGAAGGAAAGTCATTGTTGAGCGAACAACAACACGGGTCGACGGTTCTTCGTCGTTTGTAAAGTGTCAGGACGGGATGAAGGTCCAGATGTTCAGAGAACGACCAGGAGCTCCAACCTCTGGACTCCGACGGTTCCTCCTCCAGCTCAAACGGTCGCATGTGAAGATGTATTTCGTGTTTAGTTTGTGTGTGAAGTCGGTGAAGTAACCGTGTGTTGTGTTTACAGACTCGTTGCAGTATTATAGTTTTATTAACGCTTCTACTGACAAACGTAACATCAGAGTGACGCTGTTTCCAAAATGCAAAACGTGCTTTTTAACCTCAACTTTAGTCTTTTTGTTTGTTTGTTTGTTTGTTTGTTTTATGCGGCGTTGCATTCAGGTTCTTCCACAGCTCGGGAAAACGGAACTATTGGGAAAACACTGACTCGCGTACAGTAGAGATCAATAATTTAGAATTTAAATGTGTGAAAAGTGATGTTTCTGAGTCTTCTGTTGATGTTTTTTGTTGAGTTCAGTTCCTTTGTGTTTGTGCCAAAACTTAACAAACAAAACTTTATTTTACAAGTTAGTGAAAGTCACAACGTGTTTCTGTAATAAAAAAAAAAACCCAAACTAAACCTGTTTTGTTTTAGGTTTTGAAACGAGCTCCGTGGACACGTTTCTGTAAAAGTGTCAAACGTGTTAAAATTCCACAGACGTTTTATTTTTTTTAATTTTTATTTTTATAGCGGCCTGTTCTTTTTGAAGTTTGTCTCTTTGCAGAACATCTGACACTGAACAGAAATCTTAAACATCTCTTCAAAGGTTTTTTTTTTTTTTTCCACCTGAGCAGGCGACGCCACCTCAGATACATCAAGTGTAAATCTATGAAGGTAATCCGACCAGAACCGGCCCAAAGAAATCCAACTGAGCATAACGTTCAGTTCTCAACGCTCTACTTCATTATTCCCAAACGTTCGGGTTTGGTTTTTTTTACCAGTTCTATGCAAACGATTCTTGTTTTCTTTTGTTTTTGGACCCAAATCTTCTGAGGAGTAAGATGTGAATACTTACATCTGAGTAGTTCAGATATTTCTCCTAAAGGTCCAGTTCATATTTTGGTGCCGTTTCAAAGCAAAACTACTTTTGCACCTAAAATATCTCATCCTTTTTGTTTAAAGGTCATTATTCTGCTTCGAAGCTCGTTACAACGAAACACAAATAAGCAGAAAAACCGTCAAATGAAGTGTATTCGTGAATGAAAATGAAATAAGATTCCACTTTTAAAGATGAGAGATTGAACCATCTTTTGTTTTGAACCAGATGTTTTTTGTTACACTCCTGAAATAACACTTCTGTTAAAACATCAGGCCAGAAATACTCACATTGAAGCGTCTTTTTAAAAAGTAACTTCACACAAATGTCGACGATGAATCTGATGAAGTGAGACGTGATGTTTGTGACTTGAAGGAACATGAAGGAACATGAAGGAACATGAAGGTCGAACCAGAGTGGAATCACTTTGTGAAGATGAACCGGCTTGGATCAGATCATCACGTCTGTCTTTTAAACAGCAGCTGGTTTTTTATTTGTATTTTTTTTTTATTTGAGTGTGTGTTGAACAGTGAAGGCCCTGCAGTGACCTTCGACCTCTGCCTTCAGTTTTCATATCGTCTTCCATTTCCTGCTCTGTGATGTAAGCAGCGTCGCAGCGTCAGCTGATTGTACAAATAAATAACTTGTTTTGTTTTCTATCGGTTGTCAGTCTGGTTTTGTTGTGAGGATAAATGATGAGTTTAGATTTTTTACGTGCACATCAAACCAACACTGAGCTCATCTACGATCGACGACCATGAAGGTTTTAACTTCAGTCACTATCTGCGGTGCTTCTTTAGGAGAGTATTTCCATTTGAAGTAGCTTCATCCTTCCACTCCGCTACATCTCAGTCACATGTACTGTTTAATCCACTGCATTTGTCTCATTTTGGTTTTATTTCCTTTTACAACTTTGCATCCTCGTCCTGTCCGGTCAACACCACGTATCTCCAAGAGTTAATATTTTAAAATGAAAATGTTCAGTGTTTCGTATTGTGATAAACATCATGTCACCGACTGGGCCACAGAAAACCCCAAAGGGTCCTAAACCTGTCGGACACGTTGGCCCGTGACCGGTCTGAAGGGAAGGAAGGAAGGAAGCAGAGCAGAAGCAAAACCAGGCAACACATTACGAACATTCTTTCTTATTGGCAGCAAAAAACACACAACGCCCAGGATAAAGTGACCATTTTCTGAGCATTTTAGTATTAAATTCACATTATCATAAGCAGGCTTTGAATGTGCTCCAGTGTGTGACTCTTTACAGTCTATGAGGTCTATTCATCTGAGAACTCACAACACAAAGGGTTAAAGTTTGTTACAGCCTTCCTCCTCCTCCTCCTCCACCTCCACCTGAAGACAACTGTTTCCATGACAACCAAACAAACACCGCCACCTGTGGAGGTCGAAGTCGTCCTCCTGGTCGTCTGTGGGACCGGCTCGGCGGCTCCACAGTTTCAGTGGGAACCAGAACAGAACCCCGACTCGTCAGGTGTCACGTGATCGCAGGTGAGGCGGTCCACCCTGTAACCTGGATCCGATGATCCACAACCTGACCTGTGCATCATCTGCTTTGTTTTTCTCCCTCAGGTTCTGCGTTTCCGTCCTGATGATGAGCAGTGACCACGGTGAGATGTGAAAGTTACTTTTCGGAGCAAAAGTTGCAAAGTCCTTCACGTTAACAGCACGAGTTATGAGAAAGAGAAAGAAAAAATCACAGTGTAGTGTGGACACCGGGTGGAAATGTAGAAGTTACACGTTTTACAACAAAATGTATTAGTTTGTCCATCTTTTATGTGCAGTCTGTGGTTTATTTGTGTGTTTCGTCAAACTTCCACATTGTTGGTGACGTATGAGAGACTGCAGTGCATCGTGAACGTTGACTCTCCACGTCGTCTCAGAGGAGTTAGGCTTACGTTCATTTATATAAAGACTAAATCACACCGGAGTGAACGCTCCATTGTTTTGTCTTGGATGTTTTTCTGTGAGTTACTGAGCTGGGTGTTCAAACGGTCCTACAGATGAGCCTCCTCCTCCTCCTCCTCCTCTTCCTCTTCCCTCCTCTCTTCGTTCTGGACCGATCAGGACCAGAAACAGGGTGACCTTCAGCCTGGAGGAGGATCCAGGACGAGCGTCAGCAGAGAGGACGTGGACAGGAGGAGGGCAGAGGTTCACGGACACCGAGCTGATGGAGCGACGTTGCAGACTGCTGGCTTTAACCTCAGGTCAGAGGTCAGAGGTCACTTGAAACCTCACCGAGAACAGGACTCTTAAAAAACAACTTACATGACATGAAATGTTAATTAAGATTCGGACATGTTTAGCAAAAGTGTCTCCCTCTGGAAAAAGTACATCCTGTTCAAGCCATGTTGTCATGGTGACGGATGTGTAGGATTCAGTGGTGGAATTACATCTGTCAAAGTAGTCATTGTGCAGTGAAATGGTCCTTCTCAGGTTTCACTGGACGGGAAGGGGATGAAAAACTGTAATCTGAGAAGGAACCGACGCTGCCGGACAAAATGACATGTAGTGGAAGTTGCATAAAATGTAAAAATACTCAAATAAAGTACAAGTAACTCAAATTTGTACTTGAAGAGCAGTTACTCACTTCCTTTCCACCACTGTGAGTCAGACCTTTGTGTTAATACATTGTTGTGCTCAGAGTCACCACCAGATGGCAGCAGAGTTTTAGATTCCTCTGTGCAGATCTGATCGATGCCACTCGACGCCCTCAACAAGCGGATGATGTTTCTGCTGTCTGTCCACGGGGCCTCGAGCTGCTCTGGAACCGCCGGGGCCACACCTGGACCCACACCGGACCCACCAGACCCGCTCGGCGTGGGGGGGTGGCGGAGATGTCGGCGGTGCTGGGGGGTCTGCTGGAGCTGGTGGAGCAGCACTGGACCGGGCCGAGATCCCTCCACAGAAACACCTCATTCCTTGGTACGAAATCATCTGCAGTCACTGCTGTCACATTCAGTTAAAAGTCCATTCCTCAACTTTAACTTTCATCAGAGACGGTCTTTGTGGTTCTGTCTACATTTAAACACAGCCACATTTTAGGAACAAACCGTGTGATTATGGTACAAATAATTACACATGTTAAATGATTTTAACACAGGCTCATCCTCCTCCCAGTCCATGCCATGGATTTTCTTGAAGAAAAAAGAAAAATAAATCATGTGAAAATTGGGACCTGGCAAAAAATCCCAAAGCTATATTTTTTTTAGTTCAAATTTTTTGTTAAATATGTGTATTTTAAGCTTCATCAATTGTTTATGTTTCACTGGATTGGGTTGAAATTTGTATTGAACATCCAAGAACCTCAAACTTTACACAGCTCTTGCAAAAGCCAACAATTCTGGAATAAACTCGACAAAAAAAAGGTATATTTGTATCAATAAAGTGCACACTTTACGCACAGGTTTCCCATTGTTTAAAGTATGGGTATGTGTTCTGAACTTGTAGATAAAGGAGGTGAAAATGTTCTATTTGGTGTTGGACGGCGTCATGTGTATTTAAAACGTTGTTAATCTGTTGTGAATGTTGTAAATCTCTCCGGCAGGCCGAGCCTATGACCTGCTGTCTGAGCAGCCCACAGGGGGCGGAGCCTCACGGGACGGAGGCGGAGTCGGGCTCAACGCCACGTCACCGAGCGGCGAAGTGACGCTGCTCAGGAGGAAACTGGAGAGAACGGAACAGCAGCTGGTGAGTGTTTCACTTGTGTTCACGAGACTCAGACGTACTTTGAACGTTACAAAGTACAAAAAAAAAAAGAAGAAATTTCGAGAATAAAGTTGTCATTTTTTAAGAAAAAAGTCGTAATCCTATGAGTAAAGAGTCGTCATTTACCCTTTGACTTTACTCTCATGAAATTCAGACTTTTGTCTCAAAATATTACAACTTCACTGTTGTAACATTTGGACTTTTTTCTCAAAATGTCATATATTTTTTTAAATCTCCAGCGTGGACCTAATCCTCCGTCGTATCATTTCAATCTTTGTAAATAATTATCAGACCACTGTGACGTGGTGTTGACATGCGTTTTCTGCCTCTTCCTTTGTGGCGTCGGACTGCATTTTCTTCTGGAGGTTGTAATAAT
The DNA here is from genome assembly GCA_037367275.1 of Coranthus polyacanthus. Classification (NCBI taxonomy): domain Eukaryota; kingdom Metazoa; phylum Chordata; class Actinopteri; order Kurtiformes; family Apogonidae; genus Coranthus; species Coranthus polyacanthus. Next base: position 2,616,092 of record JAPQRN010000018.1, read on the forward strand.
CATCCTCTGTTTCGCTGATGTTCTCTTTTCTAATACCAGCCACACGGAGGTAACATCAGGTCACATGACATGTTTTTTGAGGGACGTGAACGTGGCAGCAGGTCTGTGTTTTGTTGGAAACGTTTCCTCGAACACGCTCCGAGTCCATCTTACTCTGTTATGTTTCTGGCAGAACGGAGAAAATGACTTAAACACACATCTTATCGGATCCATGTAAACACTGAAAGGTGAAATCTGAGGTTGAAGAGTCATTGTCCAGGTAACTGCAGCCTCTGTCTCTATCAGGAGAAGATGAAGAGGAGGCTGGTGGCGACGCTGAAGGAGAACTACGAGCTGAAACGAAGGAAAGACTTGAGTGAAGCTGCAGAAGTCGAGCGTCTGAACGACAGGCGGCCAGATGACGACGCGCATACGTATGAGTTGTTGATCCCAGAAGTTTGAGTCTGTGAATATCTTTCCAACTTCATCTAAGTTTCAAATGTGTGCATGAGCTCTTGTTTTTTTCTTACGAGAGAGAGAAAAAAAAACTGCTTCACCAGCTCATCAGTTTTAAACAAACTCATGTTTATTTTCAAGTAAGAAAAGTTGCAGCTGGTTGGGTTGCAGATATTTACACACATGTACAGTTTATCCAGCTGACCCTGGATCAGCTCAAACACAACGCTGTGGCCTGGCGGACTGATGCTGAATCAGCAAAACGACGACAGACGCCTCAGAACAGAGAGAAAAAAAAACAACCTTTATAAACTATCACAGTTATTATTTACAAAACCAAACTCTACCGTACCTGTAGCTCAGAAAGAGATAAATAAAAGAATATTTTAAACAATAAAAAAACTAAAAGTGTTTCTCTTTAACAGTGCTCTTTTTCACACCGACTTCAGTGTCTTGATTCAAACCGTTGGAAACCTGCAGAGACATGAAGACAAAGAGTCCGTGAAGAACATGTACTGAGCTGCTTCAAAACGTGACTTATTTGACACATCTGACGACTTGTCCTTAATTCAGATGGAATGTAATCCAGTACTTTTACTACAGTCCTGTCCTCGAGTCAAGTACAAGTACCTGCTTGAGTATTTGCATTTTCTGCAGCTTTCTTCTTCTACTTCACTACATCTCAGAAGCAAAAACTGCACTTCACTACATTTGACTGACAGCTTTAGTTCCTTCTCACCTGTCCATCCACTTCTGTCCAATGAAAACCACGTAAGTCTAAAGATCCTTTTATTAAGTACAAGTACGAATACCAAACTGTGAAAATACTTCACTACAAGTAAAACTTCTGGGATCAAATCCTGATTACTGCATATGTCAGTATTTTCATTTGGAGATGCGTGGTTTTCACTGGACAGGAAGGAAATGTGAAAACTGTAAAAGGAACTAAAGCCAAAGTCATGCAAATGTAGCAGCAAATGGAAATAAGTCTCTAAAAACTCTTTTTCCTAAATGGACCAATCAGTGAGCGACGCCCACCGAGGCTGTGTGTCAGGATGTTTATTAGCTCTGAAACCAGGTTTTCTCGACACAGTAATGTGTGAACACAGCGGAGTCACTTACAGTCCATCGGGTCAGCTGATCACACGATGGTGGCCGGGCTGATGACCGGAGCTGCTTTCTGGGGACAGATGGGCGGAGTTTAGCCTTTTCAGACGTTAACACACAGGACGTGTCAGCTCAGTGTCAACAAGAGAGACTTCACTACGAAAAACAAACTCTCATATGTGACACGACACAAAACGACTGACCCGCAGTTTGTATGAGGTTGTGTCTTTTATGATACATATAATATACATGTGTGTGTGTACTCACAGCTGAAATGTACTGGTTGTTGAGGTGCTGCTTGTTGCTGGGCAGGGCGTTGGAGGAGGAGGAGGAGGACGATGAGGAGGGCTGGCTGGGGGGGCTGGGCTCCTCGGGCAGCGCCTCCTGGAGGTGAGAGGACACACAGCCGCTGTCGGAGCCGGTGGAGCCTGAGAGGCAGCGAGACGACGAACCGGAGCTCTCTGTGGCTGATGATAAAAACATCAAACACACAACGTGTTAAATAATACTTCATGTATACACACGCTTCGATTCACTGATCTGGTTTTTGTTTTGCTTATTTCTCCCTTGTTTCTTCTTCACTTTTATATTCGTTTCTTCTCATACTGACATGATGCGTGGATTATTATTATGCAAAATAATTACTAAAATAAATATGCGATTGAGAAAATTATTGTACATACAGTATGTACAGTCGTTTGTTCTTTGACTTAGTGTCTAAAACCTGTACAGCAATAAGAGAATAAATAAAAGGGATTAATGTCGGCTGTGTGTTCGTACTCATAGACGGCTGGCTGCTCGTCTCGTGCTCCTGCTCGTCTTCCTCGATACACGAAGCGATGAACGAGCCTTCGGCCGCAGGAGGGGAGGGGAGGCTTTGACTGCAGCAAGAGGAGAATCTCATTTTATCTAGAGTTGTACCCGGTGTGTGCTTCACATTAGACTTTGTTCAAGTTGAATTAACTTGGCGTCACGTTTCGTACCTGTACATGTGCAGGTTGAGGGGTCCCAGCAGGCTGCTGGAGGAAGGCCCTGATGCTGCGGGGTCAGAGGTCACCGCCGATCGCTTAAAAGGATTAGCGTGATCGAAGACAGAGACGGCGATGGACGCCCTGGTCCTGGCACCTGGAAAACAAACGAAAATTCATCAATTAAATGTGTTCACATTTATTGACAACATTGATAACTGACACTAATTTGTAATTTCTCTTTATCATTTATATTTTTATAAAATCAAAAGCATTCATTTAAAAATGACTGAACTTTGCACTAAACATAAAAGTCTGGTACACTACGAGCAAACTGTGCTTAATTCAAAACCAAACCAAACGTTTTCCCTCATTTAAACCTGTCAGGAAATGGGACATTTCTTGTTAATAAGTGCAAACTTCATTATCTCCTTCTGTCAAAAGACAGATGACTGACAAAGGGATGTGAAGTGTGGGCATTACAAACATCAGTCTACAGGACAATGTGTGTATTCATGTAGATGAATGAATGTGTGTTACCTCTGCTCTTCATGATGTAGTGGACCGCTCTGTCGCTGATGGCGGCGTCACTGGGCTGAATGTCCAGAAACGGTTTGTTACCGACTCCCATCGACACCATCTCCTTCAGACGCATCTCTGAAACACAAACACGCACAGCAGAGCTGTTACACTCCTGAAATGTTCAGCCGTGTTTATTTTTATTGAGTCTTTCAGTTTGTTTTGGAATGGACTGGTTTTAGTTCTAGCTGTTTGAACTTTCCAGGTTTTACAAGAAAAACCTTGATTTATAGAAGCTGGAAAAGGGAGGATGAAGGAATGCAGCTGACCGTGACCTTACGCTATCACACTGCTGCCCCCTGAGCCTCGACTTCGAGAAAATGAAGGTGATTTTATCTGCAGCTGTCGTTCTTGTTTGGATTTCAGTTAATGAACTTATGTTTTCATTGCTAGTCTGAGTTTTAGTCTTAGCCTTCGTTAATTATAATAACAATGAGGCACACATGAACTCTAAGAGTCTCTCTCTCTGCTGTACCTTTGTTCCTCGTCGCCTGCGTCCACAGGATGCGGGCGATGTCGGTCGTCCAGGCGAGTTTGACGTCCGGTGCTGAAGCCTGAAGGATGAACGTCTGATTCTTGGACGTCCTCCGTCTGAACCAGATTTCAAAGCGCAGCCCGTTGTCTCCTGTCGACTCTGTCAGACCCACGTCGGCCGTCTGGACAGAAAAAGACCACCGTTAAGTCTGACCTTGTCGAGGCTCGCCTCTAAGTCGACTTGTGCGTGAGGTTTTGGGGTTTGGTTACCTTGAAGGAGTGTTTGTAGATGAACACGTCCAGGCCGCCCTCCATCCTCTTGGGTTTACTGAAGAGAACGAGCTCCTCGAACAGAAAGATGTGACGCTGACATTTCCTCCGTCCAGACCAGACCGTGAACTCGTCCTGACGGATGAGCTGACCCTGCTCCTTCAGGTTCACCTGCACACACACAGGCAGTTAAACCATCACTCAATCTGCTTGCTGGTTTTCATATCTGATATTTCTTTCAGATTTGATTTTGATGATAAATCTCACACCAAACATTCAAACTGAACTTCAGTCATCAAACACATAACGCTGACTTTCAGAGCAGGGTTAAATGTCCGTGACTAAAGATTGATCCAAATAGTCAGGTTGGTGTCCAGATTTTTAACGCAGATGCATGTGCTTTACACACATTTTTATCATTACTATCCTCAGTAAAGTAGAATAAAATGACTGTTTATTGTTAGGACTGACACATCATTTACATTTAAATCAACTTACGTCACAGTCTCGGATGGCGTCCATTGCAAGCAAGTCATTGCCGTGGCGAAGCTGGAATTTGACCATATTAGTGGCTGCGTGTAACGCGACAAGCTCCGCCTCCTGGGACACGCCCACCTCCTTAATGAGGTCAGTGAGCAACAGAGCGTATTTACTCATCCTCTGAATCGGTTTCAGCAGGTAAGAGGACAGATCCATCTTATCGCCCAACTCCACCTGCTTCCTCTGCACGAGGACGAGGAGGAGGAAGAGGAGGAAGAGGAGAGGAAACAAGGAGAGGAGAGAAGGAGAGAAAAGCCGTGAGGAGAGAAGACAAGGGAAAGGGAAACAAAGGAAAAAAAGAGGAGGAGAAGAATGAGAGACGAAGGTCAGTGGCAGTTGATTTTATTCGCTGAAAAATGACTGGAATGCGGAGACAACAGCCTCAAAGGTCACAGTGTGTCAGGAGATGCCAAAGGTCAGAATAACTCACCCTGAAGAAGGAGTTTCCGTGGTTTGCCAGCAGAGAATCAGATTTGGGTTTGTTCTTGCTGTACAGGGCGTAAAGACCAAACTGCTCCTGCTGTTAAAAGACAGAAACAACAAGATTCAAACACTCTTTTTGATAAATAACACTGCATACAAATTTAAGTTAGACTAAATTCATTATGAGCAACGTTTTTATAAGTTATTAGTCTTTATTCATTTGTATGAGCAGAACTTAACTACACTTGCTTGTTTTGTCTACACTGATACAAATTAACCATAAAACTGTTGTAGATTTATTGTTCCCTGTAATATTTTAAAGCAGTGGTTCCCAACTCGCGGGTCATGGTCCATAAGTGGGTCATAAATAGTGATGGGAATGAAAAACCAGTTCCAAATCGTCTGATCCATCAGAATTATACGTCTCCAAGCTTATCAAGTCCTTTCCCTAGAGTCTCTTGGTTTTTATTTATGCTGAGCACGTACAACGAAAAAGTGAGATGTTGTTCTGTCGTTGGAGGTACATTCGCGTGAGGATTAGGTGTGTGCGTCTTACATGTCGGAGGAAGCAGTGCGGCACTCTGAGTGGGTGTTTCCAGCAGGCCTCCAGCTCTCTCAGGAAAAACTGACTGTGGAAGTCCAAGAGTTTCTCCAGGTTCCCGAAGACGACGGAGCGTTTCCCCCTCAGGTCCTGAGGAAGGTCTGCTCGGTCCATCTCTGGGAAGTAGTGATGGATGATGTAACGCAGAGAACGAACGTACTCTCTTTCCGTCGTCACCATCTCCTCCACGATGTGACGTAGTTTACTGCAGAGACACAACACAGAGACTTATCTGAGCTGCAGGCAGATGGTGGTACCCGGTTCCTACAGAGGCTCTATAGACGGATCATGTACATTCCTACCAATAGAGTGGTGGTGTTTGGACATTGACTGATCTATGATGCCAACTACTAGAACTCTATAGATTGATTACTGACTAACCACTGCAGCTCTAGAATTTCTGTGCAAAAAATGAGATACTCATTTGAAGTGCACAGGTGAACAGTTTGCTGACTTAAACAGAAAATATGTACCCCACATGTGACTGCAGAGAACTCTTAACCTAACCTTAAATTAATTTGACTTTGGCTCCTGAGAACGATGGCCATGTAGTAATGCTTCCTACTGCGACCTGACTCACTCCACTGTACGTCTTTGGAAACTGGTGTCCTCAAGCTGGTTTACGACACACCTGAGCAGATCGGAGATGTGATGCTTTTTCCATCTAAACTGCCCAGTGGATTTAATTATTACATTACTGAAAGGCAAAACTCAGTTTCTTCATTGCTCCAGAAGTGAGAAGCTTTCACTGCCGTCACTGTTCATCAAAGGTCCCAGTTTATCAAAGGGGTGACTTTATCACAGGGCTGACATGTAGAGACAGACAACCATTCACTCTCACATTCACACCTTTAGAGCGACCAATTAACCTATTAAGGTACATGTTTTTGAACTGGGAGGAAGAGAACACTTGGAGAAAACCCATGCAAACACAGGGAGAACATGCAAACTCCACACAGAAAGGCCCCAGATGGCTCTGGGTATGGTTCAAACCCAGGACCTTCATGCTGTGAGGCGACAGTGCTAACCACTGCACCACCACAACAACAAAATGTGATATTTCAGAAACCTCAAGTCCATCAAAATGCGCCCAGTGTCAACCATATCAGGTGCCTAACCAGTCTGACACCCACCTTCCCCTGGGTCGGAGGTCTGCTCCGGTGCTGCAACTGGTTCTGGGCGTTCCCGGTGTACCAGGGATCCTCAGTCCATGTCCTGCCCAGCTTTGAGCACCTGACCTGGGGCAGAGTGTGTGGTCGGCTGCCTCTGTGCTGCTGACCTCCAGACCGCGGATGAAAACGCCAGTGTTTCCTCTGCGCACTGGCTCGCTGAGTGTGCGGGGACAGGGTCCGTACCGTGACACCTCGGGTGTGGAGGGACAGTCGAAGCTCTGCGTCTTCCGGAGCTGCTGCCGTCGGCTTGAGGAGAAGGAGGAGGAGATGGAGAAGGAGGAGGAGGAACAGGTGGAGGCGGCGATGAAGCTTGCAGAGGAGTCGAGGCGGTGGAGACTTGGGTTTGAGGAGCAGATGTCGACCCGGTCTGAAGATTCGTCCGAGGAGGTGCTGCGAAACAAGCGCTGGAGGAGCGGGGTGTGCTGAGGAGTTTGAGGGGAGGCGGTGCTGGAGAACGGGGTGGAGGTCAAGGGTGAAGAGGTGTTTGGGAGCAGGGAGGAGACATTACGAGGAGGTGAGGGGGTACTGGGGGGGCAGGCTGAGGCAGCATCCTCCTCAGGGGGGTTAGAAGAGGATGATGGTGAGGATGGGGCTTCTCGGATCCCCCAGAGTCCTGATAGTGTCTTCCTGGTAAAGGAAGTGGAGCTTTTGCTTTGTTCAGAGTCAGAGTGCCGCCTGTGGGCAGAGTCTCGCATCCTTAGCGCCGCCTCCATCTTCCTGTCGAACATCTTCTTGGTCTCCTGACACTTGGACCAGGCAAAGCTCCACTGACGGAGGCCGCGCTCGCCCCGTAGCTCACCCGCCAGCGCCTTCATCTCCTGGAAACGGCTGTCTTGAATCGGCGGGTGCTGGCTATGGTAGTCCTCCAGGCAGCCAATCACAGCCTGGCATTTTTCGGGCAGCGTGCACTCCTCCATACTGATCCCGGCTAGGTGACGCATACCCTCCAATGCCCAGCCATAGGCCTGCACAGAGAAAGACAGGAGTATTATAATTCATGCAGCTCCATCACAAATCACTAATTTACCTTGTGACAGAGAAAAAGGACACAAAACCCCTAATAAAAAAAATAAAAAAAATCAGTGAAAAATTATTTAACCAAATGAAAGTGTTACTGAAAGGCATACTGTCATTGATTTACAAATTTTCACAGAGTATTTCTTCTTTCATTGCAGCTGTTTTTTTCCACCCGTGATGCTCGATTCAAAAATCCCATCGAACAACATCAACAAACCAGAGGAAAACCAACCAAACTGTCTCTGTGTACATCCTTTAGTTACATATATATCAATATATCTCAACGCCAATGAGCCTTTTGACTTGACAAAACTTAATTAGTGTCATCTTGGTCTTTTTTAAAATCACTGAAGTATCTTGTCAGCATTTGTTTTTGCATTTTCAAGCTGTAAATCCCCACCAGAGTCTAAAAAAGAGAGCATTTTTAACCGAGGCCATCACTTTGTGTTGAGATGTGGTGGAGACACAAAAGCTCAGATGAAAAAAAAGTTTCTTCAACATATACAATTTCAGACAATTTAATGGGGATTGGTATGAGGTCACAGGAGATAATTATAGTGGAAAAAATGTATAATGGTGCATCAAAAGGGCATTCTACAGAGGTTACGACTGTCGACAATATGGAAATACTCAGCATAAAACACATAAAACGTCGACCGCATAAGTAACACTCATCCATATGCATCACATCCACAGCTGCAACAGAATGTCAGCTGAACAATACCAACATCACATTGACTGTAAAAAAAGAAGCAAAAGAAATCACTGCTCTAAATATGACAAAACAAAAACAAATGAGGGAATAGCAACAATGAATCACAGAAATGTTTACAAGGAGAGAATGGAAAACGTGGAAAAAAAGAAACTGCGTTAACTCATTGGTGCATTTCTATTTTTCAGAAAATTTTTAATCAATTTTAAAAAGAGACAAACTGGGCCATTTCAAAGAGTAGCAGCGACTTGTCCCCAGCCTCGGTGTGTAAACGACACCTATGTTTGGTTTTTTTCACTGGCACATGGCCAGGTTTTTGTTGGGCCGGTTTGTTGGGAAACATGAAATGATGTCCTGAGGAGCGTCTGCGTGTGGTTCATCCTGTCTCTGCTGTTGTCGACCAACAGAAAACATGAGAAACAAGAGGAGGCCTGAGAGAGAAGAGAAAGCGAGACAGGGGTCGGAGAATGACATCACCCACACTGGTTGGCAAGGAGGAAGCTTTGAAGTTTGTGTGTCTGTCACAAAGGAGACGACCGCCGACCTCCTTTTTGTTGAGTTTTGAAGGGGGAGGAATGCCTGTGAGCGTGTGTGTGTGTCTTTGTATAGTGTGTAGTGTTTTTCTATATTTGGAGGACATTTTGGCATGCCATTACAACTATAAATGTGTGTTTGAGAGTTCACACTTGTTTTTAGGCTCGAGGTTAAAATTAGGGTAAGTGTCCCGGGAATGCATAATATTAATGAGTGTCCTCATATAGATAGAGAGGCATGCCTGTGTGTATATAAATAAAAGAGAGGAGGCCTCCTGCTTTTATACACGGAGCTGATGGACTGAATGAGCCTTTACCCTCCTGACTGACAACTTACACATTACCTCACCACTAAAACAGCAGGACACACACACAGACACACACACA
>JAPQRN010000018.1:2649702-2666281 GCA_037367275.1 Coranthus polyacanthus
CATGAAAGGCACGATGACCGATAGGCATCGCAGATCATGAGTTCAAACTGTTGACTCATGCAAAAACAAAAAACTTCTGTATGACAATGACAGAAGATTGTTGGAGAAAAGACACACAAGCGCCCTATGTCACTCATGATGTAAGTACATGGAGTAAAACTATACCTTTCATTCAAATTGAAATAATCAAAATTGATAAAGCGACTACAAAGGAAGGATCGTTGACTTTGAGAAACAGCTAATATGGGAGTCATGATGGAAATGTGACATTTCTATTGGGTTCATTATAAACAGGTGAATGACAAACATTCTAAACATTATGCAAAACTGTCCCTGTCAGCTCAAATAACTGCAATCAGCTGATGTAATAATTAAATTAATTAATAATTAATAAGAATTTTCTGCTCAGTTCTGTGCATAGATTTTGCATGTAAAAACAGACACGCTGGAAGCACTGCCTTTACCAAGTGACAAAAAGAGAGCACTGTATATTCAATTAAATGCTATCAGAGGAAAAAAAGAAAACATAATATCTCCACAGTCAATAGAAAATAAATCTGTCTTTATATCTGTAAATGTGCTTCAGTCGCCCGTGAACAGTACAATGAATGAGTATAATGATACTAATCAGCTCGGTGATGGTCAGGGAAAGTGAGGGTCAACTGTAACACATGCAAATCACAGAGTATATAAATTTGTGATTAGAGTATTAAGGCTGCAGCTTGGCCTTGAGGGTGAGGAGGGGTGAGGAAGGGTGAGGCGGAGGCACATCAAAGCAGGCTGACTGGGGTTCCCATGGGAGAATGAGAGAGGCCACCCACTCTGAGGCCGTGTTGAATAATGCCTTCATTATCCTCCGAGGACCAGATTAAAAAAAAGGAAAACAGTTGTTCAACTTTATTTATATTTAGCTTTTACATTTTTTATTTGGCTCAAGCTCTTGTGCAAGGACAAAAGCAGGGAAAGCCTTATTTCCGAGATCAGTGACAATACAAACAACCAGAATTAAGGAGGTCAGGGGTCATAGGTTGTAGAGGTAGATTAGATTTCCCTTCGTCTGCCAACCCTTCAGACAGCCACAGTTCCAGTCTAACTAATCTGAATAGCTACATTTGAATGTATACAGTCTGAATAGCTAATAGGTTTGAAAAGCTATGATTAAAATTCAACACTGTAGAAATAAAAACAAAACAGCAGATGTGAAGTACTTCTTGGTCTTGCAGTAAATATGTTATTGAGCGACACAGTAAACATGATTATAATGTGTTATATTATCATCATGTATTATTATTATTAGTATAAATGACACTGTGGCATTGTGAACCAGGACAGGAGAGACCAGACAGACCTGGTCGTCATGTCTCAATAACAAAGGATAGAAATAGTTTTTAATCACACTGAGCCAACTCTAGCACTGAAACACAAGTAGAGAATAACAAGACATTAACTTTACATGACATTCATGCCAGACACTGGTCCAAATCCAATTACAGTAAGTACCTCCAATTCCAAATCCACTGTTAGGAGTTAGAGTCACTTCATTACAGTATAAACTGATCCTGGTCCCAATCTGTTGTGTCTAGGGATGGGAATGGATAAGATTATATTGATACCAATGCCACTGCATCCCCAGTTAGCTGAAAAACACTCTAGGACAATCATTCCATTACTTTTAATAATAATTAATATGCTGATTATTCTAAATATCACTTTGATTATTTCTGTACTAAACTGGGAGAACAGAAGCTTGGGGAGCATGAACACTGGGGGAGGGGGCTGCAGATGTGTGAAGGTAGGAAAAGGAGGTACAAGTAGCCCAGGTGAAAGATGTGAAGGGGATTTAAACAGGTGATGTGCTGTGATGTCCTGCCATTTAAAACATAGGCCCTGTTTAGACCAGGGATTAACATCTGTCCTGGCAAATCCAATCACACGTGGACAGCTCTAATGCACGGTGTAAACACACTCAGGATGCATATCGATCACTCAAGATGCAATCGTAGGTCATATTTAAGTGTTTTAAAGATGTCCGATATTTTATACAAAAAGCCCACAAAGATGTATTATTAGTGCTTAATATGTGTGATGCTGCCTGGGTGAACGTGAACGTCTCTCCGCCTTCACCACTTTTTTCACTGTGAGGAAATAACCACGGTTTGCATAATCCAGTAGAAATTCATAAACTTGAATTCAAGTACTTGAAGATTCATTCATACTAAAGCATGTCATGTAAGAGAGCCAATAAAAACAAAGAGAATGGCCAAAGTTGTCATAGCGATATTTAAGGTGTATTGATTGATATACTGCTCATGCAGTGAAAATAGGCAGGAAGTGCTCCACCTTAAAAGCTGCTGCTGGTCGTCTTTGAGCAGCAGAGTGAATTAAATTATTAAACATTACCGATCCAGCCCATTCAACTTGAAATGAAAGTTAGGTTTAAAGCATCAGTGCTGTTGTCACGGTTACCTGCATGGTGAAAATGATGACAATACAATACAGGTCCAACTAAAAAAAGGTTCACTAGAGCAACTTATGATTATTTTAATTTTCATTACTCATTATTATCATTATTATTTTCAAAATCTCTCTTATTTTCTCAATAAATGGGTTGAAACAAAAATAGTGACAAAGAAAGCATCATCTATTCACATTTGGGAGGAAGCTTTTTGCCTGGAAATGACTAAAGATTTTACTACTAGCAATGTAGTTGTAGATTTCAATCAACAAATTATTTAATCAACTAATTGTTGCAGCTCTAGTTGGGGTTTTTGGCTTTTTGACAACTTTTCATAATTATGTAGTCTAGTCAGTTAAAAAAATACAGCAAAAAATACACAGATAAGATATTACTAGTAAAAATGGGACACACTTTGATTGTACAAAAATACTAGTTCTTAGTTCAGTTTAGTACTTGTAACCCCTGTAAAATGTGTAGATTTGATTGTAAAACCTTGTACATTTCCAAATACACAACAAGCCTACCTAACGTTCATTCAGTAAAAACCAGCCTGACAGTTTGGTTCAGGTCTGGTAAAACAATCAAGGGTCAGCGTTTGTCTTTGATCTGAAGGCCTCAGTGGAAGGTAAAAAGCCTGTTGTTGAATCAGCCAGATGGAGCCTGTTAGTTAAACCTAATCCAATCTCTCAGGTTATGCTCGTTATAATAAATAGTCAGTGGCAGCCTCTCTCTCCCTAGAGGACCATGATTCATCCATTCAGCTGGCCAGCTGACGGCTGATGGTAAAACCAGTTCCTGTTGGGTGTGGAGGATGAGGCTGCAGCAAATAACAGGGCCTGAACCTTCAAACAGACAGCCTGACCACAGATCAACGTGATATACCGTCAATATCCATTAAAAAGACTTTTCATATCAGTAATCGTGTTATTTGGTTCATATGTGACTACGGACACATGCATACAAATAACCTGGTTTCTACACTCCTTGTTGGAACAAACCCCATCAACCGCAGCAATGCCACGTGCTTAACCAACCGCACCATAAGAGGGTCGTGGTTCTCAAAAAGCAGAGGTCATGAACTTGTTAGTAACCAATCATGGTGACATGACGAAGGGAGGGAGGAGCCACAGGCAAAGACCCACAGGAGACATGACCTTTGACCTTCAACAAGTGACAGGACAGGCCAGCTGTTCTTCAGAAAGAAAACTAGACACGCTGAAATAACTATTTCAGATTAATCGGTCTGGCCATCTCGCTGGGTGTGTTTCCACCAAGGCTGATGCAGCAAAATGTGTCGCAGCTTCAGGTAATAATCAAACGTGTATGTATCCATACTGTATTATTTAGAAAAATAAATTAAAGAAATCAAATAGTGTGTAAATATGCTGCAACAGCGGTATTCATTCATTATCAAGGGAAAACTAACTATAGATTTAAAAAATACTAACCCTCTCCCTGCAAACTACCACGTTCCCACTCCTTATTTTAACAGATGTGTCTTTGATTTATGCCTGGTGCACACTACAGTACATGATAAACGGTAATGGACTGCATTCAGGGTTTTCCCTACCATTATGAGACTTAGGAGCAGCACCTAAGCTGAAGAAACAGAAAAAAGTCTGCTGGCATTCTCTACCGCTCTGGAGAGAAAAGATACTATATTAGCCTGAAAAAACTGACATGTTACTTTAGTATCCTACCAGTACTCAGAGTGCTTTACAGTGTTCCTCTCAATCACCCATTCACACACACAAGCAGTCAATGCCAATGCTAGTCTGCCCACCAGGAATCAAACTGCCAACCTTGCAGCACCACAGCTACTGAAAGATTATTATCAAATCTTAACCAAATTTAAGTACATGGGGGACAACAAACATAACAGATTATTCATACATTTTAATCATAAGAACGCACACGCCAGATGATTCAGAACGACAGATTTTGGGGCTTACACCAAGTGATTTCAGAGCGGTGATTCCAGGGACTTGGGATCTCACAAAAAGTCCCACAACCATACATGATTTCAGAGTTAAATATACATGGAGGCGGACCGAAAAACAAAATACAAGAAAACAGCTTCTATGGATGAAGTCATGGTTGAGAAGACAAAATGTGCATATTTTTAAACCTGCAGGAATTCTTGACTTAAAGAAAGAACAGAGTTCAGAAAAAAAGACAAGTTCCTGAATGTTGGCTTCCAAAGTGCTAACATTATCAGATAATCTCTGATGAAATATGGATGCGATTTGCAGAGGAATTCTGATTTAAGGATTACAATCAGGATTAGGAACACAAGCGACTTCTGTGTTCTTAATTATTACAAATCGACTAAGTTCTCATGTCATGCTAGTCCCGTGTGAACAGGACTCTCGTCTCAGTAAATTCCACTGGTATTATTTTACATCTGCCTGCAATGGTGTAATCCATACTTTTATTAGTTTTAGCTGTATTTCCCCTAATGAAGCATTTGCTTTGTTCTCATTTGAAGTTGTTGTTTAACAGACTATTTTTATCTGCAGATCTCCGTCGCTGCTTGAGTAAAAAAGAAACAATCAAACAGTGTGAGGTTTCCCCCACAGGGATTCAAAGTTTCATCTGTCTGCTCTTATCGTACACGATGAATGATAAGTAGGAATGAAAACCAAATTGCAACAGAAGGAGTAGCTCTTAAAGGCCCAGTAGTACACCTATCACTGTATACTGAGCACTGGAAGCTCCTGAGGGGAAAACATGAGGTGTGAGATGAGACAGCATACCAGGCAGTGATGTTTGTACAGATAACAGTTAGAGAAAATGAAGAGGAATGCTACAGATACCAACGCTGTCAGAACACATCCATAACCGCCATGCTCAGTTGTCATTTCCAGATCGCATGTAGGTAATTTAGCATGAACAAACACAGCACCAACACACACAAACTGAAACTCTCCCACTCTCCCAGAGGAAATCAAACACTGCAGGCCCTCAGGCTGGGAGTCTGTTAAAGCATTTAACCCGACTGCAGCTCAGTTCAACATGGTCTTCTGCTCTACACCAAACGTTCTTTATAACCCGCTTTCAGCCTGCCCCTTCCCTTTGTTTCTGCCTCTTCATGGTGTGTTTTCACAGGAGTTCACACCTTCACGTCAGTGGACAGCAGCTGAGGATGGTGGGGGAGGTTCCACCAATCCCACACAAACACAAACCTCTCACCATGAGGGGGAAAACGTCCAAATGTAACCGACTGGAGCCAAAGTGCTCCGACTGATAACGCAACGGAGATGACCTTGACATACAGCGAGTTTTTAAAACACCAGATTAGATTTGAGGGTTTCTCAGGGCGCGGAGCTGACAGGCTGCCAGACGCTGCCCTCATACAGAGCTGTCTTTGAATTATTCCTAATGCAGCTCAATAGGCTGAGCCCAGCTGTGCATACCAGGCACACACACACATACACACAAAAAGCCTGGCTTCAAGGCCACTCCACTGTGATCCACTGTGGAAATAAAGAGATAATGCCACGGCCCCTGTGGGAATTAATCTCCAACAACTGAGAGGCTCAGAAGGGCCACAGACACATTTTACATCAACATGTGAATTTCTTCTGCAAGTCAAATCAAAACCTTAAAAAAAACAGCGCTCATAATACCATGGATAAAAATGTAGACATCAGACTGACACCCCGGCCACATTTAAACGAAAAATGTCTTCAGCCTTTCAAGGAATGCAAGTATGAAAAGACTGATCTTCAAGTTCAAACTGAGATGATTAGATTAACAAGGAGCTGCAGGATTTATCTACCATTATCAGACGTAGGTACAGCACCTAAATGTTTACAGCACCTAAGCCCAAATAGACGTTGTCTTTTCAGGAGCTTTCTTTTTTTTTTTAAATATTGAATCTATTATTAGCGACATTTAAAAATCTGTGTTGACTTCATCAATGAGCAGAATTTCTTTTGTATGTTTTTGAGCTATTTTCTAACTATTGCAAAAATACAGGTCCAAACGTTTTTATTCAAATAATGACCACAAAAAAGTAATCACAGCACCTAAACCTCCACAAACCAAGGTAAACTTAAGCTTCACTGTGAGGCACAGCTGGCTCTTTGCCGGTCACCGTTACAGTTGTGTGATGTTATAATATGTATTAGAAACAGACAGATGAATCAATTTTGGCTGATATTAATGTCGATAGGATGATGATGATACAAATTCAGTGAATCTTATCAGTTGAAAGTGGCTCTGATAGTGGCTGATGGATAATATCAGGCTTCTGACTGGAATGACTGGCTTTGAGGGAAAATAATGACTCAAAAAATTTAAAATCACTTCCACCTAGACTTTTTATGGTTAGTTTGATGTTCAGATCCAGATTTTTTGATGAATTGTTTTGGCATTCAGTGATCCTGAAATATTTATTTATTTAGATATTCATTACTTCATGCCTTCAACAGTTGTCAAATTTGTAATAATGAGATATTGGCCAATTAATCAGCCATTGGCTTCTTCGTGCTCTAGGATAACTATCATTATTACATCAGTCAGCCTCTAATATATATATTGTGAGATAGAAAAATCATTTCATATGATTTCGTTGTGTCGCAAATCATACTCTCTTAATAAATTTGTAATCATTTGGACATCGTTTTGCTTTCTTCACGCACGTGTTATGTATTGTTATCGGGATACGAGGTTTTGGTTAAATCACACAGCCTTAGCCACTATCGTAAACATGATGATTACTCTTCTGCACAGCTCCTCAATGTAACACAGTAGAACGTGTTCTTCCCCTTGACTGATCACAGCACCTGGTTTCTGGTATCTGGTTCAAAGTGCACTCCCAGATTTCACTGCAGCACACAGCAGCAACCCTGAACCCCTAAATTTCCTCCAATCTTGCCCACTTAGAATTCACTAAAATGTACTGATGTAAATACACAGGACAGCCTGACTGCACAGGATTGAAAAGTACTGATGCTGCTCTAAAGACAAGACAAACTGTAAAGCACTAAAAACATACTGAATACTGAATGCAACATAGGAGCAATGTTGGCCAGGATAAATCTGGGTGGCCCTTGAGCGAGTCCTTTTACATGCTCAGTCGTCAACAAATCAGATTGTGAACTTAGATCTCTAATCTGACTACATAACTGATTTTTTACTGATGCAAATAGGTCAGGTGTTGTGCAACAGTTGTTTCCCTGGTTGGAAAACCAACTGAGCAAATCAGAGCTTTGTATGTAAAATGAAAAATAAAGACATCCTCTTGCTGCCAAATGGTTGCAGAAAAAGGTCACGACTATGGAAGAGAAAGAGTGCAGCTGTAGATGTTGTCCCGAATGTCGTAAACTGACATTTCTTTGGGTAACGTGACAATCATCAAGTTTACCGCTATCGCAGCATCAACATGTCTTGTACGCATCAGAATCTGCCGCAGCAGTAAATAATCCAGTGTAACATCAACACAACGTCAGCTCAGATGCCACTGGAGGAAGTGGTGCTCACGCTGTTTGGTGATATTTACAGTATATCAATCCAACGGGGGAGTCACTTGATCCACCAACTTTAGTTTCCATTTCTATGTTTACCTCTTTGGATTCTGCCGCACGACATTTCAACACAGCTTGACTTTTGGTATTTCTCTATCAGGTATTTATAGGCTGAAATTTAACATCTACCAAATAATTAGATCATATATTTCTCAGTTAATAATATAATTATAGTAACTGTGTTTAGAGCTCCAACCCTTTGGAACAGCTTGAAGAACAGCTTGAAGAACTGTGTCTCAAGACATACTTTTAGGATTTAGCCTTTTCTTAATTTATTTGATCTGTTAGTTGTTTTATTCCTTATATTATGTGCTTCTTTTGTCCATTACTTTATCATTATTTTACTTTTAGCTGTGTTGTCATTTTAGTCATGGACTGCAACTTTGTATTTGACTGTTCTTACTTCTTTTTTTGTTCTTGTTTGCAAAGCACTTTTTAACGGTAGTGTTGAAAATTATTATTGTTATTTTATTATCAGCTTCTGTTCATCTCTGCTTGTTGTTTTCAGTCTTGAGACCACTGAGGCGTTCAACAATCCTTAAGTCTTTTAAGGTTTCCATCAAAAAAGGTGAATCAGCCACAGACCAGTTTTGTTTTGCTACCTCCATGTTTGTGTCTCTCCTCAAAACCTCTCACGTTCCCTAGTGAATATATTTATTCAGACAGACAAAAGATTGGATTACTTGGTTATTAGGTGGTAATATTTTCCTACTGAACAGATAATCAAAGGTTTGCAGCACCCCTCTCAACCTGATTGAAAATTTCTTCTAATTGCTCCGTTCTCTTGATATTGAGGTGGTTACATGAGGCATTTTTATTCTGACTGCGCTGGTATTCCTGTGGAATACCAGAGTCTATGCAAACACAACTACTGACTTGAACTTGTGGTTTGCACTTAGTGCACTGAACCATCCAGTGCTCCGAATGAGGCACAGTGTGAATGTTTGCTGTTTTTAAAGGGACTTTATTAGCACTATGTTTGCACTATTTTTATATCGTGCATGGCAACAAAACCTATTTTTATCTCCTAGAAGAATTATGTATATAGCATTTATGAATGTCTCCAATAAGTCATGGTTTCTGTAATACCTTACAACTGACAAGACTTTTTTTCCCTCTGTAATACACTAAAAAAAATCCAGAGAGATGAAAAATACTGGCAGAAAAATCAATTCTCGTAAATAAAAAAAAATCAGAATAACCCATTTAGGCATCTGGACTGATATTGTAATTCAGATATTGGTGTATCTTCAATTTCTCTGTGCATGTTAAGAAGGTTTCACCTCATGTTTAAGTAGGTCAGACAATTTAATGGTCCCGAGGGAATCTTCTTTTAACGGGTGTTAAATTCAGGTGGCGGGGTGTGTCGGTTTTCGAAGAGGGTTGTTTTCCCAGACGGAGTGAGGGGGTTTTAGGGTTCAGGTTTCAGGCGGGTCGGAGCAAAAGGATGACAGAGTGTTGAAGACGAGCTGGGAGAAGCCGACCGGAACTGTCTGAATCTGCACGAACAGTTGCTTCTTTGTGCCGTCCAGTACTTTGTTGTCCATCGCCCTGGGACTGTCCTGTCCTGTCCCAACAAGACGGCTCTCAACAGTGCAGACAATGGACACTTCCTCTCTGTGACAAATCTTGAGAAATGCCCTTTTCAGGGAAATTAAAGCCTTTCCGGGTGAGCTGCAGTCTGCAGGTACAAAGGTTGAGTTCCTTTCCCTGACATCTGACCCAGGAGGCAGCGTGAAAAACAGCTTCCATCAGGACACGGAGTGATGCCGAGTGGGTCAGTGTGCTGAATACGATACAGATTATGGATTTCAGAGACCTGAGGCAGCCCTGCTCATGTTAACACTTTTATCCATCCAGTCATGAAGTCTAGATCTGAAACATGCAGTACTGAATATTGTTTTCTTGAAAATCACTCATCTGCCATCAAATCGCTTCTTCAGTCTTATTTAAGAAGCACCAGGTTAAGTTAGAACTTAGAATGATAACAGACCGTTGTTATCATGTCAGTCAGTTTAACTAACTGAGGAAGGTCATAATTTGTTTCATGTTTGTGGTTTAATAGTATTGTGGAATGAGAAGAGAGGCCTTGGAGGGCTGTACTCTCCGAGTGTTCTTCTAGTTGCATTTTTGACATTTTCAAAAAGAACGGGTCTCTTTAAAGAAGGTTAAGTCTGACACACAGAAACACACTTTTTAATAGGTACTTCCACTACATTTTCCTGAAGAAGAATTCAAAGTTCCGAATCCTCTGTGAGTTGGTCAACTTGATTTCTGTGAAACTATTTATGGGAAAATTAATAGTCTTTAAAAATATGTTTTTAGACTAATTCTGCTTAAATTTCAGTGTAGTGTTCCTGTATGCGCCCATGTTAGGGCAATGACATTTTGTCACTGTTAAGTAAATGCATGTTGTTCTGTGTCGCAGCATTATGAGTGAACCTCATCACAGCCTCCATCCATCAGTACGTCTCCATTATCTAAGTGCTGTGAACATTCCAGCAGTGCCTCACACTGACTCCAAACACCCCCTCCACCTCCACCACCACCACCACCACAGTCTTTTTTACCCAGCAGCCCCTCGACAAGCCCAAACATCCCTGATTTACAGTCAGCGTGGAAGAGCCTGAACACGTCCCCACTTACATCAACGTGTCCTTTCTTTTCTCTGCACTGTTCTTATCTCCCTCGGTGCATTCAAAACTCAGCTGAGCGCTTTGCTGCTCTGTGAGTTTAAATACAATTACACGCAGAGATAAAGTCTTTTTATTCACTCAGTCCTCCTGGCTGTTTACAAGACAAAGAAGAGCTCTTTCCTTCACCAGCTGCTGCAGTGGTTTGCGCAGAACTTTTACATCATTACTGTTTCATCTCAAGGACACACAGAAACTTATTTTAGATGGTATTTTGTTTTTGTCAACTATGAAGGGCTTGTTTACAGTCTGGAAGGCAGACCAGTGAATTCACCTTTGAGCTGGTGTTAAGAATGCAAGAAGGACCTACAGTATATAAAAATTAATCTGTAAAGATTTGCCTTGGTTTGGGCATGCTAGAACTAATACAGGTGAGGGGTGGCATGTGTCAACATGAGTCAACATTTGAGGTATAGATCCAAGAGTTTGAACATTTCAGATGCCAAAACATCCCACAGTGATTTGTAATAATATGAGACAGAAGCAGAGCTAATGTTGGACTAAAACATAAGATTGAAAACAGCTGAGGAACTTGCACAACATGATCTCTTTATATGCATCTGTGACCTCTACTTTTACATGTTGTTTGACAAATATGAGAGACTAAGGGCTTTAAAGTCAGCCACAAACTGTCACAGGCAGCGTTTTTTTGTTATTAGTAAATGACCCATCAAAATCTGAAGGATGTTGGTTTGGGTGGATACTGGGTTCATAAAGTACAAGCACAGAGCTGGGTTCACATCCTGACTAATGTTTGTAGGGTTTAGACGCCAAAAGCAGCGTGTTAAGGATTGGAAAAGATGACAGTGATGGTTCGATTTTAATAAACACCCTGTCTCTGTAAACTTTATCTGGAGACCTCAAGCTTTCCCTGACCTTAACTAAGTACTAATCAGGGTTTTCCCTAAGTTCCCTAAGGGTTTAGGTGCTATAACGACTTTTTGTTGTTATCTGACAAAGCAAACTTAGCAAATTTTGTGAATAAGAGCTTATTTACAGAAAAAAACCCTGTCTATTCAGGCTAATATAGTGTCTTTTCTCTCCAGAGTGACCATAGGGTTTGAAGGTTTAGTATTATTACAATTATTATTACAGTATTATTAGAAAAAACATACAGATTGTAGATTTTCTTTGGCAAGAAAAAAAGTGAGACAAAGTGATGAGGTAAGCATGATGTCCTGAGTGTGTGAGACATAAACAATAATAATCAAAAAATAACAGTGGTTAAAAACAATAGTGAAGGGATTTGGACCACGATTAAGTTCAACCATAAATGGCAGCAAAATGTGGTGGAGAACTCCTTTGGCATAGGTGCTGTACTTAAGTGTTATAATGTTTGGGGAAACCCTGCTAACAGTGTCTAAATATACAGAATAGGTATTTTAGAGGAAAGAAAATATTCTTCTATTATCAGTATAAACATTCTTCGAATACCCTGATACATTAACACAATGCATTTGTAAATTAGTTCAACAACCCACGGTGGTTTCAGTGCTCCACTCCCAGAGGCCTTTTTTTTAGACTAAAATCAACTAAAACGCTGAGGTTTCTAACAGATCTGCAAGAATCAATAATCACAAACACAGGGTTGAAGGTCACTGATGAGGTTAACAATAATGCACCCACACAGGGACAGCGGTCAGATGTCAGGGACATGAAGGTCCAACATCATAAAACATGATGGCATAACATCACACTGAGTGACTCATAGCTCATCTGCAGTGAATATCAGATCCACAGGCACAAACAGGCTCAATGCGCAGTGACATGACAACAGACTCCAGAAACATCACAGTGCTTGTTTAGGCAC
Source organism: Coranthus polyacanthus (assembly GCA_037367275.1). Lineage (NCBI taxonomy): Eukaryota > Metazoa > Chordata > Actinopteri > Kurtiformes > Apogonidae > Coranthus > Coranthus polyacanthus. The sequence goes on from JAPQRN010000018.1 coordinate 2,662,195, forward strand.
CACAGTCTGTACTGAAATGGTGAAAGTCTACTGCCTTACAGCTCAGGGTTTAGCGGAACTGTGTCCTGAGTTGGGACACATCCAATGTTATGCATTTTCCGGTCTTTTGTTAGCCATTTCTGAAAACAAGAAATGTGTAAGTAATAGAAAAATACTGAACAGTCTCTGTGTAAAATGTCTATGTTTATGTAGAGATTTAACTGTTTAGTTTTATATGAAAGCGACTGTGAGGAGAAAAAGTGCTGAGAACGGTCACGTCACACTTGGGCAATGCTTTCTCCCATTTAAAAGTGTGTCTGTAAGTGTATTTCCACTATCTTGTGTTATCCCCCAGATAACACTGACCGTGAGAGCATTTTGAAGGATGGGAATACGCAGCAATGGTATCAACTATTCTGACTTAGAAACAACTTCAAAACCATGCAAATTCAACAGTGCATTGGTTTTACAACGAGAAGACGAGGGTCGGGAGAAGGGTAGTGCATGGCTAAAACAAAAAACTACAGATAAAAAGCTTTTTTATCAGTAGTTAAAGTAGAAATGTAATACATTTGTTAAAAGTGTCTGACTAAGGACACACTGAAGAAATTACACAAAATATAGCACTGAATCACCTTCACGATTTATCGTTGTCTCCAACATGTCTGAACTCAGGCACTCAGACAAAAATGTCACCAGGTACATTCAAAACTTATGCAAGTCAGGAAAACACACCCACTAACTGTACCATCACAGAGGGTTTCCATCGTAACAAGACAGGTTCATCACTGCTCAGGGGTGTGTGTGTGTGTGTGTGTGGTGACAAACCAGCAGTGCAACATCCTCCATACGACTCAGTGACTCACTGACAGAAACAACAGCCTCAGGTCCTTTTATTCTTTTAGTGGACTTTTAACTGCTGCCTCTATTGTGACCAATGATGAACTGATGCATTGTGGGAAGCCTGAGGCCTGGCTCTAGTGGCCACAGTAAGCAATAAACTTGAAAGTTGAATAATTCATTTTCAGGACTCCAGATTGGACTCCTTCAATAAACAACCTGAACGACAGCCTGCTGGGAAAAGCGAACCACGTCATTTGCATTAAAACAGTTTTAAAAGACATTTGGTTTCAGATTTGGTCAAAAATAAATTCAATCCATGTTTAGTCAAACGACTCTTAACAAATACAAGGCTTTGTTTAAAGACACTTTTAAATAATTCAGTATTTCCAGTTATTGTAGTCTTCTGGTGTAAACTGGTCACAGTATATAGGAATTATAACAAATACAGCCAAAGGAAATAACTATTTTAATGTCCATTAGAGACTGACTGATTGTGGATTTGTAAATTTTGATAAAATATGATAGATTGGAGAAGGGAAATGCTGATAGCTGATTAATCAGCCAATATCACCCCCTAATCCCATCCAAGTCCTAAATAAATAAATAAATAAATAAGAATCACTGAACATCAACAAATATGGGCATAAACATCAAACTAACTGCAAAATTCTAGGTGGGAGTTATGGTTTAAAGGTATAATTTTCCCTCAAAGTCAGTAATTCCAGTTGAGAAACATGATATTCTCCATCGACCACTTTCAGAGCCAACTTATTTATTATTATTATTATTTATTTATTTACTTATTCAGTCTATCCCTAATGTACATAATGGAATCTATTATAACAAAGTGATACAAAAATGAACTGTTACTTTAAACCTAAGAATTAAAGCCTGGATTTGAAAGAACAAGCCTCACATGTGCTAACATAAATCCACTGAATTAAACTGTTTGTGTGTAGAAGTTAGTGTAAACAGCCAGATGTGACAGATGACATCCACACAGATCTATTTATAAGGGTGAAATGTGTATGCATCCAGATGTGTTTACATCATCGGCATTCTCTGATCCTCATGGTACTTCTGTATTGTACTAGCAGCACAGTAACATGTGATGAGAATCTAAAATGTACCTTCTTGAATTTGCTTTGAAAAAGACTGGAAGGAACTTGACTTTGACTGTGAAACATGTTTAACTGCTGGTGTTTGTGACTCCAGCTCACATCTCTGCAAAGCTTCATGGCTTCAAGGTCTTCAGAAAATTATACTTTATTATGTTTTGCATTCTTACATCACCTTGTGAACATGAAGAAACATTGTATGCTCTGGAAAAAGTAATCCTTGCTCGAGACTTAGTGTGCAGAGACATGACACTTTGAAGCAATGTGTTGACTCGCACTCAGCCCATCGATGGCATCCAGATTATAGGGTATAACCAACTAAGTAAACACCTATCATGACTGTTTGGAACAACTGAAATGACAGAAAATAGAGAAAAACACAGAACCAGCCAAAATGCAGCACACAGACTACAGTAAGCTAAACAAGCTAAACAATAGAAATATAACACAAACAAACTGCTATCTGACAATTTGATATCCAAAAGGATGCGTTCAGAAAGTGATTGGACGAAGAAGGACAGCACGTAACAGCACTGAAACAAATGCTTCAAGATGTGATGTGATGTCTACAGAAATTAAAAACAATGATAAAGTTTCATCACTGTGTAAACAGAACAACAATAAGACTGTAAAACACTGATGGTCTTGAACAGCCTCTTCAATTTTCCCACGTTTTCCACAACTTGCAATATGTTGTTTACAGTAGAGACAGACTGATTAGTCAGTTTGACCTATTAATCAGTGCCAGTAGGACATTTAATCGGCAGAAGATGATGCCAATAAGTAATATTAGGCTTCTAAACTGGGAAACATGGAAGATAAAAGCCAAAAGATAAACAACTTTCCCACCCAGGTTTTTTATAGTTAGTTTTGTTTGATGTTCAGTTCCACATTTATTATTCAATTACATTGAGTTAATTGTTCAGTTCCAGTGAAAGCTCATTTCATACGTGGATACAGGGATTGGCCTTTTCCTGCTCCAAACTATCATTGTTATATCAGCCTTTCAAAATTCAATATTGCTCAACCTGTAGTTTCCAGTGAGAGGACACATTTCATTTCAAGTCAGCAGCAGTGAGTACATTTTCACAGCTAATGTTGAGGTTTTGCTGAATTACTAATATTTATTGCATAGTCAAACTGATTTGAGGTCGCCATTCTTTTATCAACCACGGTGTACATTATCTTTGTGCTTCCAGCTACATATTTTATTTTAAGTATCGCATTAGAAAAAGTTGATGGAAACAGCAAAATGTGAAAATACATCTTCTATTTGGCTACGCTCCCTTGAGGTGCTTTTTGCCTTTATCAAATAAAGAGTTAATGTGCTTTAAGGGGGAAGATCTCTTCCAAATAAGTTCTGACATAATAAATTTTAACTCACATAACTAATCTGTTGTGTCTACTTTTAGAGAAGACGCGTTTATTGGTGTCTTCCACAATATTCCCATCAAGCACAAAAACATGGCTGGTTTTAGCAACAGGTAGAGCGGACTGATGAGGAGACCGCATTACTGATGGAAAATTAAAAACTTTATTACAGCCCTGTGTAACTTGGCCTATTCCACGTCGCAGCTGGGTTTATTCACTACAAACCAGTGGATGGATGTGGGATTTGCATTTATTTTCCATTCTTTTTTTGTGACATTTGAGAACTTTGCTTCAAATTTCCTTGACAATTATATGGAAACACAGCTATTACTGTTACTGAAACAAGACTGGTAAGTTTAACATTTATTGAGTGAAATAAGTTCTTTGACACTGCACTGAACAAATCCTAGCAGAGAAGTCTTTAAATTTGCAAACTGTCTGTTTTGTGGCTTTGAGCAAAACTGGAAAAACAACATATGAAGACGGGGCAACACGAGACATGTTTAAAGTTAAAACTGTGCCAGTAACTATCACTGAGCTCAATTTAGCAAATCTGCAGGAACATATATTCCACTGAACACACATTGAAGTGGAGAGCTTTGGTTTTGGGCTTTCTCCCTCAGCAGCAGGTCCAGACCCAAACTACAACCTGTCAGCCTTTACTCACTGCACACAGACCACACTGACTGTAACGGACTGGACAACACACACACACACACACACACACACACACACACACACACACACACACACACACACACACACACACACACACA
>JAPQRN010000018.1:2672637-2685781 GCA_037367275.1 Coranthus polyacanthus
CACACACACACACACACACACACACACACACTACAGTACATGTGCTGCATGCTACAGAGTTGGACCTACACTTTGTGTGTGTGTGTGTTTAGTTTTCTTACCATGGTGTATGCAGTGTGTTAGTAGTTGAGTATTCCAATTTGAGACCATTTTCCCCTCTCTGCCTCCCTGTGATGTGTCAGTGTCTCCCGTCCCGTCAGGTCTGATTCTGCTCTAACACACAGTTGAGCCTCTCACATGCTAAGCCCCGCCCCCCAGCTGCCACTCATTTTTCTCTAAACCCTCCCCCCTCTCTCCCTGCCTATCCCTGCCTCACCCTCTGTCTCTCTCTGTCTCTCTCTGCTGGCAGCATCTTGTAAATCTGACTGCAGGTAAACCCACAAGGGATTAAACCAAGAACTACATTTAATTTCTCCAGTTCATCAAACACATCATCTGTAAACTCACTTTTCAAGCAGGTAAACTCTAACCACACAAATTAACTGTTTTTTAACAAGTGCATAATCTACTATCGAAAACTGTCAAAACTAATGTCCCTGCAATGATTATTCAAAAGATAAACTCCTACAGCTCTACACTTAATATTATCCATTTGCTGACACTTTTCCTGTCTTGACTTGATCATAAACATCAGACATTTGTAAAACAAGACTGGATTACTTAGAAAAGACCAAATATAATATATTGTCAGCTTCTTACCACGTCAATAAACAACATTTCCTTATTTTATTGCTGCAAAATTCCTCCAGAATCTACTAGAACACAGAGTTGTTTTAAACAAACAAAAAATCTCTATTCTGACATTAGATAGGTTTTTGGTCCAGCAGGCTTAAGGATAAAATAGAGTATGGTTATTTTAAACCACCTCTGCTGTTAACTGTGGGGATTTCCCCAACCTAGTTAAGGGTTAGTTTTTCTTTTAGTCACCTTTCCTGCCCTCCTCTTTCTTCTGCCTGAAAAACTAGTTTCCAAGAGGAGAAACATTACATAAGCACAACACCAGACTCATTTGGGCAGAGATTCAAAGGTCTGGAAGAAGGCGATGTAGAGGGAGCTGGAGGAAACATCTTCTGGCTTCTCCAGACACCGTGACAAGGACATTTCTGCTGCTTCTATTCAGCATCTCAATCAGTCATAGCTCATAACCATTAAGGAGAGGGGGATATTATTCAGTATCTGGGGAATGTAACTCACTAGGATTCATGGCGATGTGCTCATTTTGACCTACTTTTCTCCAGCACTTTACAAATAATCTTGTTTGATTCAACATCAAACTGCTGTCAAATGTTGGTCAAGGCTCTTCTGATAAAGGTGCATTTAAGCTCATAATCTTGAATATAAAGCAGAGATGAGGACAAAAGGCTCTGTGCCAAAGTTTTGACTAATGGATGGACTGAGCTGCTTCCTTGATGAGTCTTCTGTTAAATCCATTAAAGTGCTAACAGAATCCACATGTGACTGTGGACCAGAGTTACTGACTGGGAACAAAGGGACTGGACTGAGCTGTATTCACTCCGCTCTGCTCCCACAGAGCCCAGTCCCAGTAGAAATGGGCCGACGGTCATGGCCGGACACAAACAGCTGGTTCTTCACTACTTCTGTCCTGATTTCCACAGGCTGCCCTCATCACAGCTAAAATGACCTCTGAGCTCGGGGTTGGGGATACAGATAATGCGATGGCAGGGGGCCAGTAAGACACCACAGAGGACCAGTTTAATGGCCAGTTGGCTCAGAGCCTGGAAATGTCTCTGGTGTTGTTTTTTGTCACCTGATGACAGATCTGTTATCTCTGCTCAGCTCACTTTCTCTGCATGCAGTGAAGGAGGGTACTGCCTCACAGAGAGTTAAAGCACACGTTTGTTTATTTGGTTAAGAAAGCATTTGTTTCCCAGCAATAAAATGTCAAATTCTGCACCACAGGGGCCGTTCTGCAGCCGAATGCAAACAATATCTAAATTATTTTCATTTTAAAATTTCCCACAGTCCAATATGATGTATTGAAATTGCTTATTTTGTTATAGAAGAATTTCAAATATTAATATATTAAAATATGACTGGATATAACAAATAAAAGCATCAAATCTCACCTTTGAGAATCTGAACAAGGCAAAGTTTTTGACTTTTTCGCTTAAAAGATGAACTACCACTTTTCTGCAGGTTTCTTTAACCATAATCCTACACTTATTTTAAATTGGCAATTTTTAAACACTAATATTTAAAACGTACTGGTGATTTAGAGTCAGGGTTCAGTCTTTGTTTTCACTTGCCTCGCTGAGAAAATGGGTCAGAAATCTACTTGTCCAAAGTTACTTTTTTACTGGCACCTATTCAAATGATTCTATTTATTAGCAGTTATCAAATAATGGCAAAGGCTAAATTGTCATTTTTCATCTGCATGTGGAACATTGAGAAAGTGTTTTTCATATAAGGCATTACTACTTTCTTTATATTTCCTTCATATGTTTTGTATTTGTGTGAGTGAAATAAATAAACAAATCAATACAATGTCTAAATATAAATGTATTTCATCAAATAAGGGATGAAAAACTTTCAATTCAATAAAGACTTTAAGTTGCTTTTAAGTACCTCCTGCAATGAAAATAAAATGAGGTTTTGACTGCACTCCTGGTTCACCTTTCTTGAGGATTCTGTAAAATCCATTACGGCACTAACAGATTCCACATGTGATGTCTGCATGTTTGCAAGAAGTTTGAAAACTATGAACCGATTGTTTGGGCATCAAGCTGAAACTGTCAATTTAACTCAGACCATTGAGACAAGTCAGGCTCCACAGAGGTGCCCAGCAGCACCGAGGAAACCTACTCGAGATTAGGGTTCATGCTGGTGTCCCGGCGCTGCTGGGCGTCAGTCAGTCGTTCCCAGGAGCCGCAGAGGAAGCTGCAACAAATTTCAGCCTCTCACTGAGGAAAACATCTTTTAAAAAGCCAAGGAAACCCGTGAGACAAACTGGCAGAACCACAATGGTCTGGGCTTTGAATAGGTGACATGTCACATTAAATGGTTCTGAGTGCTGCCAGCATTTGGGGGGGGCAATGCTGTCAAAGGTTTAATGGGATACTGAGGATCCCGCTGGCTCTGAAGGCTCTGCTTCCTGTGAGGCTTTTACAATAAAGATAAACCCTGTTCTCCTGATCCTAGATCAGCTTCAGGACTCAGAAGCTCCTGAGTCTGAGAGATGAGGTGTCCCTGAATTTTGCAGACACCTTCCTGTCAGAGGCTATGACTGGTCTGTGGTAAACATTTCATGGACGTGCATTTAGATTTTGCTTCTGAATGAACTGCAGTGCACATTTTACAGGCCATTAAAGCTGAACTTATCTGCCAAGACCTGCTGCGTGGACCTACCATCACATCAATTGTTACACTATGTCAACAAAGGATATGAGAAGAGATAGTTCGGTACCAAACATGTTCCTGTCCATCTGGAGGATATGACTTGTAGACAGGGCCATCTCTGTAGTCCTGCAATTTAGACATTTAGCACGTATTGCAATTTGGATAATATTTTGATTAATCTAATTGGACTCTATAAAACTGAAATCATTTACAACCCTTTCTGGTATCCATCTTCTCTTCACCTCAACTCTCAGCATGAAAACAAATGATGTCCAACTTTCCATGAAGTAGCACACAAAAGTTAAGTGTGTTATTGAACTGTGACAAACTCTGACCACACGCTTGTGTACACACATCAATCATACCTGAAACACCAGTTTGACAAAAGCTACACGGCCAACATAAAAACACACGCACACACGCGCACACACACACGCGCGCACACACACACACACACACACACACACACACACACACACACACACACACACACACACACACACACACACACACACACAGCATCAGCCACAATCAGTGGCTCATTGCCAGTGTACACAGTGACAGAATACTGTCTGAATGGGTGTAGTAGGGCTGCTGTTTCACTACAAGTAAGGAAGTTCATAGCTTTCACTGGATTAGATCAGACAACAGCAACCAGGCCGGGCAAACGCAGCTCCTTCAAAGCCTGATCAAACATAAGCCAATGTTGAGTCATACAACGTGATCAAACACAGCTTTACAAACACCATACTCTGCTCAGAGACACTCCTCTACTGGTATTCATCAGTAATGTGTATTTATCAGTAATGTGTTAAACACATTCCAGGATGCTGATATCTGCACATTTTATAACTTCACATGAATGAGACACTGACAATACTTCCAGGAGATAAATATAGGGTTGGTTGCCATGCATGACATACCAGTTGGGTAAATATTATGCAGAAAAAAAAGTTCCTTTAAAAACAGCAAGTGTTAACACTGAGTTTCTTTAAAAACACTGGGTGGTTCAAACCAAACTAAGTGTTTACATGCACAAGACATTCCAAGTCTTGCCCGTATTCAGAAAAAGACAATATTCCTCCTAAGCTGGCTGATGAAATTAATATTTCACTAATATTCCCATTTACATGCAGCCATGCATGCTCTGATTAAAGTAAAATGCCCCCATGACGCCCCCTACTCCTACCTACGAGCATCATCTGGTTCATCTGAGGAGCTTGCCACATCCTCATCATTCAGGGCTGGGGAATCCCACGTCTCACCGTTCTTGGCTGCATTTGAAAGGGATTTATGCTTTTACATGTTGTTTTTATTATGTGAAAAAATGAAAAATTGACTGGACTTGCTCATGCCATTTTGTTTCTTTGCATTTCTACCAGTGCCGTATGTGTTCGACTATGAACACAGCCTCCCTCTTGGATTCCTTCAGCCACCTTCTTCAAAAGGTCTGTGTTGTGATATATGCGCCAAAAGCCTGTTGAGATTCAAGTCTTTGAAAATATTTAAAAGTATGTTTCTCCTCTGCCTCTCTACTCTCTACACCAGCCTTGCAAAAAGCACACAGAGATTACCGTCAACAGGCAAGAGGCTTTGTGTCACAAATTACAGTAAAAACCCCAACTGAGACATATAATAATAATAATAATAATAATAATAACAATAGTTTACATTTATATAGCACCTTTCATGAAAACCCAAGGATGCTTTACATAATCGATGGGCAGACCAGGACAGAAAATGATGTACAGTATACATGTCTAAAGAATGTTTCTAAAACCTGAATTATATCAAAATGTTTCATGTCTTAAACAGACAATGTTACTTTGAGAATAAGGCCTAATTCAGAATATCCAAACAAAACACGTGTATCCCAAAAATAAAAACCAGCAAAGGAGCAAAACATACTCCTTACATACATACAAATATTAAATAATAAAATAACATTACATTTCAAACTGGAGCTGCTTAAAATCTGTAAATATGAAAACAAGTAAACACCAGTTATTTATGATCATCTGGTTAAGAAATTTCCATGAAAATAAATAAAGAATAAATAATATATATATATATATATGTCCAGAGACTGAAGTCCATCACATTTAGCTGTAGATAATATAGAATTAGGGTGGAGTTTTCCTTTAATACAAAAACGTATTAACGCGTGACCCTGACCTTCCCCAAAGCCAGACTGAGAAATGACTCCGTACACAATAGCAGACAGCTCCATTAGCACATAATGATGTTTTCCCATTGGAAAGAATAAATGAACGTGTCCAGTGTGACAAATGAACACACCCATACAAAAGAGGATTCGTTTAAATCCTGCTTAAACACTTTAGTTTCCATGTTCCCTCGGTGTTGATATGAATCCTGTTTGCTTTCAAACATGACCCAGTTTCAAACAGAATAGAGACAGAGATCCATAAAACTGCACATGCAGTATGAGATGGCTTCACAACATCCCTCCTCCATCTTGTTTTGTTAAAGGAGTTCATATTATTTTTCCCTTCAGGCCATTTCCAAAAATTACACAGCCATGTGTGATGGTCTACTTTTATTGGTTAAATATCACATATCTGTCAGTGTCATTGATACTATGAAGGTTCTTTGTTGAGCAGCTATGGAACCAGACTACAGGACCTGCTATGAGATTGTATTTATTTGCACATCTCTGTAAGTGATGTATCTCAGATCTCTTTCTTTAGGGCACACACAAATTCATCCAGACTAGTCTAGTCTAGTCTGAGACACCTACGGGGGTTGGGTACAGTGACACATGGACTAAATATGGTTAGTTACTTTGAAACATTGTAAGGATTATTTTCAACATTTATAGGACTGAATTAAGCCCAGCTCAGACCAAAGGTTCATAACGAGACAAAACTCTTGCAGGTAATGGTTGCAGCGGTGTGAACTGAACCATTGCTGGTGACTGGTTACGAACATAGTGTATGTTTTCCTCAGTGTTTATGCACTGTAGCTCACTTGACACCAAGAAGCACAGTGTTAATTATCAGCTATTCTCCCCACTCAAATCCTGTCTCTGTAATTGTTTCTCTGTTCATGTGGTTATGATGTGACAAAGTTTCCACACAGTTACACTGAAGTTATGAGTGAGAATCTGATTCTCTATTCTGTATCTGTGCAGTTACTTTACTGTTACTCTAAGACAGGGGTTCCCAAACTTTTTCAGGTTGAGACCCAGAAGTTTTATTTGGCATCTGCCCAGAACCCAAAATTACAAAAATACATTATAAATTGCGCTAACATCTGCATTTTCCGTCACAACAACGTTGCCTAGTCCACACTGGGGACAAGCCTGTGAGTCAGGAATGGAATGTCAGAATGGAGATCGCAACTAACAAGAAAACGTCAGAAATCATGTCGGAGTCTGACAAGTAAATGTTAGCTCGCAACACACTAGTTATCAACTGAAAAAACACAAGAAACAATTCAAATGTTAACACTGAAAGGTAAGGCGAGCTTGCTAGCAAAAGACTAGTCACCAACTAAAAATGTTCAACTACAAACTTTAGAATTATTTTGAACACTCTTTGACAAGCTCAAATTCTTGCTGATCCCAACCAACCTTCAAGGTAATTGTTCAATATTTGTGCGTCTAGTTACATTAATTCAGGTAGGACAGGCTGCTGACTGAACTTTGACTGAACTTTCAGGGTCAAAGAAACCAGTTATGCATCATATCAGCTGACAACACTGCTGAGCTTCTGTCCATCATCATATCCAAACACTCAGGCATTTCACATAGTTAACATTTGCTCCTATAGTTGGTATGCAGAACTTAAAAAAGGACTACAGCTCTGACCTCAGAGCCTCCACACCACCCTACCATATTTTAAGGGCAGGGTGCTTCTTTGGGTGAGATTCCCATCTCTTCTGGCCTAACCTCCTGAGAGACTCCCTGTCACTCTGCTTGTGTGTGTGTTAACAGCCTCCTGCTGGTTTAATGAGTCTCTCTGTCTTTTTGTGTTTCCTGTAACATTGTCTATAAAATGGATGATGGAGCAAAAACAGAAATGCCCTCACGTCTGCACAAACTGGTTGCCATTTGTCACATAAAACTAAAAAAGACTGGTTAAACCTATGAGGTAAAACATAATTTCACTTTATTTTATTTAGAAATGCACAAGTCTCAGAATCTCACGGTTCAAAAAACTCACACAGAGACGGGCAATGTGGCCAAAAGATCATATCACAATGTTTGTAATCATAATATTGATCTACAATTTTAAATTTGCAGTACATTTCGTCTCTGTATTGAAATGTACTGATGAGTACAGAGACTACAAACAAACAATTGTCCGCCATGCTGCTATTCAAAGCTACACTGTTTACATGTACATCATGTTGGCGAAGAAGGACACGTGAAGTAATTTGACCAATCAGCACATGAGGGTAGGACAACATAAAATGAAACAATTTTTATGATTCACTGAAAATGACCAATGGTGGACATCTGGACGATCCCTCGGCGTAAAGACCATCAGATCACACAGAACAGAAGTTAAGAGACAGACTTCCACTGCTCTGCTGTTGGCTCTGCACACTGAACACTGATCTTTGAGCCTTCACACCTGGGCGATACATTTATCAGTCTGGCCCCGGATGGTCCTAAAGCCCGGGCGACCTATGACCTTCACTGTTGACTTGGTGGGGATCAATGGGCTACACTTGACTGCAAAAATCTGTTCCTCTGTAGACCGTCTGGTATAGTATCATTAGGTCAAAGGTCACTAATGTCAGAGAGAGCTTTACTCAGAGTGAAAGCACAAAATTTACAGGCTCTATTCATTTGGTGGCTCAGTGGTTAATGCTGTTATTTACACGTGTTGGGTGCCACTTTAATGTTGGCATCAGTTGACACCCTGGAAATACAAAGCAAAACATGGAGGCATACAAAAGCCTTGACGGAGAATGTTACTACACTTTACGTTTATGTTAAAGGTCCAGTGTGTAAGATTAAGGGGGAATTAGGAGGATCAAATTGCAGAAATGGAATATATTGATATATAGAATATTCATAATTATGTTTTCATTCATTGATATGCAAATGAAAATAAGACTCCCTGTGTTTTTGTTACCTTTGCCTCCACAAAGTACACCGTGTTGCTTCGTCATGTTCCTACAGTAGCTCTGAACAGATTTGGTCTTTTCCTTTTTTCTGTTTTATATGGGTGGAATCCAGCATTATGGTGTATTATTGTCAGCTATGTTTGCAGAGTTAATATCCCTTTAACCAAAAAGCCCAGAATGGACAAAAACAAACACTAGCTCTAAGAAGGGAGTATGGAGTTTCAGTTGGGTGCAATCTGCAACTTCATCACTAGATGTCACTAAATATCACACACTGAACCTCTAAATCCAAATGGACCTTGTTGAGTTACAGGCAGCTGCTACAGACTTGGTTGGGGTGGTGGTAATGACCTACTCTTTGCTTGTCTGTCACTTAATCAGTTGGAATTGTCCCACGATCATTTCTATTAGTAAAGTAAAAATTTTATAGAATGTTAGCTAGTGTGTGACTTAGGACACACTGATGTTAGTTAAGTAGTTTACCGCTTACTGTGTGCAGTATTTGTGGGGATCATTTTTAAGGCTGGATCCTATCAATCACCTTATCTCTGTCTTCAACCCAGCACCTGTTTCCCCTTCCGATGTCACAGTTTTACAGTATTTTACATTGCATTGCTTGCATTATGGGTTGTTGCTGTTAACATGTATTGTAAGTCAATTTCTAGTGATTCTTTAGTCTGGCAGCATTCAAAGTGTTCAGTTAATTCACTTAAATCTGAGTTCATGTAACATGTTTTTCTGCTGCTTATAAAGTCATGACAACGGATGTAAAAAGGAGTTGTTCTCTGGCCTCTGCTGCAGTCATCTCACCGCACGGAGCCTGGTTTTATGAAGATGCTTTGCTGAAGTAACTGTGCATGTAATTATGAGTGTAAAAAGTATTGTAGCGTCCATGTCTGCGTGTCAGAAAACCCGTTTCTGTATCAGTAAGTTACAGTTGTTGTCTCTCTTCTCTTGTCCTGTGCTTCACGTCGGGGTCCTGCATCACCCTGTCAAGGTTTATTTTGTTATAATAGCTGGTTCATTGTACATTATCACTTACTTATTTAACTTTATGTTTGATTAGCAAAGCTCAAACACTGCAAATAGTCCTGCATAGCCAGACACGTGTGAGGGTATTGGGTTGCTGGGCTGAAGACGTCACATCACCACAATATTTTCATTTTTTCAGTTTGTTATGAGAGTGGGACACCATCCTATACACTAGACCGGCTGACCATCAGCTGGTTTTTGATATCGGTGCTGCTGGACCGTTCCTAGCCGCCACAGTCTATGAATGTACAGAGAACTGCTGGTGCTGGTGCTGGAGTAAAAGCAGGGGAGCAATAATCTTAATTTGCCAATTTAGTAATTTTTCACATTGTTCAAAAACAAAAATTAAAATTAATTTGATTTAATAAAGTAAAGTAACACAAGATTATAAGAGATCAAGGCAGTATAACTTCATGTGTGTCCTCCCCAGAATCAAATAAAAAGTATCTTTGTGTGCATCTAGTACACAGACTGGTTCAGGACCTGCGTGGCTAAGTGCAATGACTCAAAGCACAGGAATGTTGTTAGCCTTGCTCCATCAAAACAGAAAAATATACAAACATTAACAGTCCTTTTATAAGTGAATTATGGACAAACGTTCCTTTGTTTTACAACTCTAAAGTCTGTGAGGCTGAGACTTCTGTTTATGATTATTTTGGGGATTTCTGGAACCTCCTGTCCTGTTCCCCTGATCAGCGACAATATCATCTGAAAGAGGTACTGTGCCCTTCATGCAAAGATTTAGACTATTTTCCCTCCTGCCCTGTAATGCTGTCTGAATAAAACCCTATCTTGAGATTTTGACAATTGTGATTTGAACATTATGGACCTACAGAGGAAAGAGTGCATTATGGGGCACTGAAGAGGCTCCTGAGGCTTCAAAGGAGGAAATTAAAGAGAAAAAAGGGACTAGAGCTAATATCCTGTTAGGCATCACACAGCTGAATGTAACCCGTTCAGGTAAGAGCTGACTCCACTGAACATGCACTTGATGTGGATTAATTTCCTCTGCATGCAGGATCAGTGCATGGAATTCAACTCTTTGCTCAAATGCCACGGGATGGTGAACTAAAGGAACATCCAGGCAAGGACAGTCTTATCAACTAAGCAACAGCATTAGGGAATGGCCATTTGAAACGAATATCTGTGCTGTTATAAGGCCAATATGTGGAATCATTTTGTCATGCACATTTTTCTTTGTTTCCCTTGATTGATTTGCTTCAGATGTGAAGGAAAAGTAAAAAACAAAGAAAATAAAACCTGACTGTTATCAGTCCTCCTTCAGTCAGCTGTCCTGTGATGATCCCTCTCCAACATCACTACAGGTTGAGAGACTGATTGAGGACAAATGCATAGTCCTTATTTAGCGTAAAAAATGACATCTAAAGTTCAACTGAAGGCCATGAGGCTTCAGCAAGGCTACACAAGTCATTCTGACAGTAGTTTTACAAATTTACATCCTGACATTTGTGCACTGGCTTCTTGCTTTTTTTGTGGGTGTAATCCAGCAACAAAATAAGTCTGTCCTGGTAGAGGATCTTAATTTATCATGATCTGAGTTTCAGAGGAACGTACACAGGGTTTTCCCTTGGTTTTCAAAGCTTAGGTGCTGTCTGGGTTCCAGCATTTCCTAAGCTTATGGAAGACTTAGTTACACGGGTGGGGAAAGAAAATCTCGAGCTTTTCCAATTAAGAAACCTACAATTTGGTCAATGCTCAAACCTTCCTACTCCACTAATCATTTTAAATGTGCTGAATACCTGCATAAACACACCATTTTACAGTCAGCGTTGCATCATAGGTCATTTCTAGCTTTAATGTTGCTAGGTTAGTGTGTGTATTAAAGCACACTTCTAGTGCTCCTTTGGAGTCCGTCAGCGCTTAAAGTGTTCACTAGGTCCCCCTTAACCTGCAGGAAGTTTTGTAATATGTTCTGCTGCTCCTGAGGAAATAACATCATGACAACGAGTTGAGAAAGCCTCTATAGTAATGTCTTTACTGGAGAAATGAGAGGAAAAAAGATAAAACCTGTCAGACAGCCAAAAAGGAAAGCTGTCAAAGACGATGAGCTCAGAAAGATAGAGTGAGAACCAAAGAGTTGTTTTTTTCCCCTGTGAAAATCCTTAAGCTCATTCCCTAGTTCTTCCAATGCCTCTATTCTGCTCCTTTACAGTGGTAACAGTGTACAATACTAAATACAATACATCAACAAATGACCGACTTTCAGCACAACACAGATGGCAACACAAACTTCACATAAGCACATGAGCATGTGCGAAAGTTGCAAACTGAATCTTTCAAAAAATAAGTAGACAAAATCCTGAATATTGATTAAATGTCAGAATAGAAACAGCATAGTAACAAACGGTTACTCTGTGATCACTAAACTCATCTAGTGAGGGTCCGAGTCAGCCTCGGAGAACTTTATGTCAACTAACATAAATTAATTTGAACATAAAAGCTATTTAACAGTGCTGTAACAGGTGTTCTTAATTGAGTTATCCACTTAAAGACAAACTGGGGGTCAATGTGGGGGTGGGGGTCCTCCTGCTTAAAGTTTTGACATGCTTGAACTCTCTGAGCACACAGGTATTTTAGCTTCAGCACATTTCAATACAAGTCATGACAGAGTGAAAGAGCCGGACTTTCCCTCATTAGTGGACACAGGAGGTGAAGTGAAGGTCGCTGGTGTGATTCCCGCCTGGTCCCTGCCTCATTACATGGCCCACTTCACACACAGCAGGGCGGAGAAGAACTGAATAAGACCATGGCTAATCAAGGATAAAAACAAACTCTTCTGTTTGCAAATAATTTAACACACAAAAAAGAGCTACAATCAGAAATTGGGGTTGGTTTGTATTCCCAAACAAGGAACAATCAAGAAATGGCACTGAGATGATCATCTTATGAGCGGTTCATGAATATTAAATTAAACAACTAATCTTCAATAATAACACAATTCAAAGGCTTTGCAGACTCATTTATCACCATTCATCTAGTTTTCAATTGCCAGCCATTGCCATTAAACTTCTCTAAACTGAATATTTTTATGTTTCAGAATGTTGGTAAGACAAAACAAGCAATGTCAGATTTCTGACATTTTGATTTAAAACAGATATTCTGAAAAATAATCAATGCACAATTGATTAGCATTAGAAACAAAAGTGGACAAAAATATAAGACTGCAATTTACTTGTGCTAGAGTGCTAGAGAGGAGCCTGATTTTGAAGCAGCGCTCACCTAAATTACATCACATTTTATTCACTGTCATTAACCTGTGACCTGGGTTAATCAGAGTGATTGATCAGTGGGAAACACATGAGTTAATGCACCTAAAGGACTTCAAGTTATAAAAATACATCAATATAAGAGACAGACACAGAGGCAGCACCGAGTTGTAGACAGTCGGCTCCTAAAAATATCAGGTTTAAACACAGTGAGAAGTGCTGCGACTGACTGATCAATTAAACTACAAAGAACGCAATGAAATTCACAGATGAGAAAATTCTGTCAAAGTGGATTCAACAGAAAAATGTTAGTTTGAGGTGATCTCCGGTAAGCCTCTACAACATGACTGCAGGCTACATGTAGTCCGCCTGCTCTGAAGGGTTGTGCTCTTTGATCCGTCAACTTACCACCTAAATAATCACTCACACAC
>JAPQRN010000018.1:2689174-2709439 GCA_037367275.1 Coranthus polyacanthus
GTTATCAAATAACAACAAAGGCTAAAGTTTGTTTAAGAGGGGTTGTTTGCACATGGCAGCTAATATTATGGTGATCCGGTGATGTTTTTTTGTTTCTGTTGCCATTTTAAGAACAACAGGTTTATCTGCCTTGCTCACAAATTAGTGTTTGTACATTGAGACTGGTCTTTTTGAGGGTCTTGGTCTCCTCTTGGTTCCAAACGCATTTTTTCTATGTCTTGTCTCGGACAAACAGAACTCAGGATTTTATTTCATGAACAGTCAAGACCACAACTGCAAGGATATGACATAAGATAGAAAAAACAGCTGGAGACACATGGATCCTAATGTTCTACTAATAAACAGAATAATGGCTTAATCAGAATAAAAATGCCTCATTTAACCACCTCGGTCAGAAGAGACTTGCCCAATTATGAATATGAAAATATTACCAGCTAATAACCTGATTGGAATAAATCAATTCTTTCTTTTGTCCCACATGGGGGTAACATTAGGTGATGTGACGAGTTTCCAGAAGTGACACAAACATGGAGGCAGAAAAATAAAACTACTCTGTGGCTGACCTTCAAAGATTCAAGGATTGCGGAACCCCTCAATGGTCAAAAGGCTCCGAACAGCGAGTTGTTCCAAGATGTTTGAAAAGACAAATAAATCCAGAAATGTGTGTGAGACACGTCAGAGCGAGTGGGGCCCATTTGCACATGTCAAAAAAGTTATATTCTGATTAAATGCTTGCAAAAACACATCATATCAGATCACGTTATTTAGTGTCCATGTAAACTGTTAAGTTGGATTCTCTTATTACAATGATTTCAGTCAGGTTGAAGAAACGTTGTCCATGTAACTGCAGCTCTTCAGTTCTATGGAGCTGCAACTCCATAGAACTGATACAGGAGAGCTAGCAGAAACAATGACTGCACAGTAAAGAGACATTATAAAGTTGGAGAAAATGTCATACCATACCTGCCCTCAGGGTTGCTTAGAGAAGCAAAAATTAACATCTGGTCAAAATCCAACTCCGAAAAAAAAAAAACTATATAAATATATGCAAGTGGGTTCAGTTTGTGGGTGGGAATGAAATGTGATTATTGTCAAATCAGTGCTGGGCTATTTTAGAAACGTAATGGTTTGGTTTCAAAAGCTTTTAAAGGCCCAAGGGTCAGAAATTCACTCACCGCGTCTCAGGACCAGAGAAACTTTACATTCCAGGAAAAGAAAGGAAAACACCAAAACTGCAGTGAGGTGTTTTTGTTTCATCAGACAGCAGCTATAAAGGATATAGACTCATAAATCCTGTCTGCTGTGTGGTGTGGACTGGAAAGATTTGAGACGCTCAAGACAAATCAACATGACTGAAATATTGCTGCAGACGCATCAACCTCCCTGCCAAATGTTCTGCTGAGCCCAGCTGTTATTACAACTTTTAGGATCAATCACCTGTTATAACAGGAGACATTTACAACAACACAACTGTTCAAAACACAGGTGAGTCTACTCAGTCACAGGGAAGATGCCAAAAAGTCTAAGGGCAGTTTCTTTCCTACATTTGTTTGAAGTGGGATTTCCTTCTGATACAATTTGGTCCAATGTGAACAAGACACAAAGCAGGAATACAACTGACATCCAATAGTTGATGAGACGTTTCACTCCAAAACACAAGTCATCTGGTAAAAACTGAACAGAACAAACTCTAGTGGCTATCTGCTGTGTACATATGAAGATGTTTCATAGGATAAGTGACAACTTTGACTAAAGGAAAAGTAAAGGGATCACCAAAGTTAGGAATAGTGTCAGCTTCGATCAAAGACGTGGAGAGTGAACAAATACATTTGTGCCATTCACAAAGCCATGTTGCTAGAATAGATAAAAACAAATGAGCTGCTCCCTTCAAGGGCACATGATCTCTGATGTAGCACTGCATCTAAATCTTATTTTCATTAATATAATTAATTTAAGTGACTTATCAGTTTGTCTGTAAGATGTCACAACATTTTGTAAATTCAAGGAAAAATTGAATTTGAGTTCCCTGAAATCATATTTTCACTTTTATACACAACAAATAAAAGCCAATATCTGATTATTTCCTCCTTTTATTGCTAACTTTTGTGCACATTTTCAATTAAGAACATACCAAAATGTAAATAAATAATGATGTGTAAAATATAAAAAGGTAAATTTAAAACATTACATAATTTTTTCTATATAAAATACCAAATGTAAACAAGGAATACCTTTCCTTTTTAAACTATAGCAGCAACATAAATAAAATAAAAAGTAATCAAAACACTGCATTTGTGCCGAAGAACTAACTAACCTGTTACCTGTAACTTTATTAACTAATCATATCTAGTCTGATTTTATGCTCAGGTGCAGAACACCACAAAACAACAGGGATAAACAAACAACTCAAATCAGGTGCAGGCTGTAATGTTTCTATACTGGTCAGCTGGCACTTTTCAGCATAAAAACTTTTCTTATACTGTACTCTTTAGGCTAATTATTTTAGACCAGTTCTAATTAACTGTTACATAGATGATTAAATGTATTCAATCTGAAAACACAGAGACAAAAGACAAAGCTCAGTATGTGTTGCTGTCCGGGTTATTGTTGTATCTGCTAATGCTAAGTGGCAGGTGGTCCTCCCTGCATCATTGACCTTTGACCTTAGAAGGTCTTTAGTGGTCACAGAGGGGCCCTGGGTTGTCTTTGGGGAAAAGACACGAGGTTGAAATGAATCAGAATGAATGAATAGAAAGCAGCGGTGCTCAGGGAGCTGGGTAATGACTTCATGTGTTGCAGGACACAGATGGGCTCCATTACACCCAGAGTGAACACAGCTAAGTGTCACTGTGACACTCACACTAGAGCTGCACGATTTGATGAAGTCATATTACGAATATTATGGACAATATTGCAGTTTATTAAACAAATGGTATCATGTCTGTACTTGCTTGATAATCAATGCACTGATCATTTTGAGATGTGTATTTCTCAACTCAAACATACAAACTTAAACAAGCATATAAAATGCAAAGACAAAAATCTACGCTAGTAACAAGAATCTTTCAGCTCAGCTCAGAAATTAATCAGGTGGATTGGCAGGTGGATATCACATCCGCACATCTCTACTGTGCAGACTCTGGCGCCGGATTGCGTCACAGAAGCAAAATGGCAGCTCTCGTGGCTGTGGGACTTTGGCTTTACTTTTACACTGCAGGAGGAACCAGCATCACGTCGCCCATCCTTATAAACAGTCTACTGTGTGACCAGGCCTTACAGAAAGTCCTGAAATCCCTTCCAGTCTAACCTCTGCACCACTAAACCATATTGATTGCAGCCAGCCTTACTTTAAGTTACAAGCTTTATCTGCATTCACAACAATGTACTTCTGTAATTGTGTGTTTTTAATTTCAGACGTTTGTGCACCAGTTTGGTTCAGTTCACAGTTTGCTTCTGATATACTGACCTGCAAACAACCACAGAAACAAACACTCTAACACCGCCTGCACAAAACTTGTTGGCCGAAAAATTTCTATTCCAAACCACGAGCTACAACATCCAGTGAATGAATGACACTGTTGGGCTACGTTCATTCATACTTGGTGTAACAGCCTTTTCCAGCTTTTTACACAAGTCGGGACAAGAAGCCCCAGTGCTTCCAGGAAAAAGCTTGTCACTGGCTCTGTACTTAATGTCACCCATTTGCTTTGTATTGCACTGTGGTAGGAATGTGAGTATTCAGCCAAACATAGCATGTATAAAGAAGCAGTAAACAACAACTATTTTCCCTGGTTTCCTCAGTGACCTGATCAAGACCGAAGTGTTAGAGTGTAACTCCTCCAACACGCCCTGCAGCTGTGAAAGCTCTGGCACAACACATGATTAATGAGTTTTGGCGGACCAGCCAGTTTGCCTTTTTGTTTAATAAATTATGAGACACAGTTAACAAGCCTGGAAAAATCTTCACTACAAGTGCCTTATGGCCTTAAGTACTTTTTATTAGCACTGCTCATGTAAGTTATTCTAACAGGATCATGTCAGGCAGAGTGCCATCCAACACTCAGCACCCGCTCGGTCTGTTGGTAATCGGATAGGAGCTAACGTATAGTAAAAGCTGATCTATAAGAGCCAAACAGAATGCAGAAGTTTGTTTCTGTCAGCTTCTACGGGAAGGATAAGCTGTACATATTTAAGTTAACGCTCTTACAGTATGTCCTGCAGTTTGAAGGGATATACAAACACATGACTGGTTCTGCCTACTACAAATTATTTAAACTTCATCTGAGCATAAGCCAAAGCACACAATGAATGTAACACATCTGATGCCAAACAGCAACAGGGATCATTATAGCAGAAGAATGTGAATTAGAACTTTGACCTTTTGGATATTAAATATCATCACGTCATCATTATATTGCACACATTTCTGTGAAATGTTGTCATAATTATTGTATGAATTCTTGAACTATGGCCAAAAACACATTTTGCGAGGTTGCAGCGACTGTGACCTGTGACTACAAAACTGAATCAGCCCATCCTTGAGGCCAAGTGAATGTCTGTGCCAAATTTAAAGACATTTCCAAATAGCTGTAGTGCTTGATAGTTTTTTGGCATCACTGGCCAAAAGTTCCACAATTACCTTTCAGCATATTGTAATTCGAATGGTCTGAGATGAAACGAGAATTCTACGCCCTTCTCTGGATTCTGTTTTTGGGCTGTAGAAAATCCACCCCATGGACAGGAGGCTTCAGCTGCTCATACTGCTCAAATAAGACAGCAAATCTGTAATATACATTGATATACATTCGAAATATTAAACATTCTTCATTTTGGCCAACACAGGGTATCTGCACACTTTTGGAGTCAAAACAAAGTAAATGTAATACTCTTATTGGGGCAGAACGAATGCTCAGAGCCCACATTAAAGTGTCCCCCTTTTTTTTGTGTGAGTTCATATTTCCCCTGCTGTTCTGTTGCGGTAAACTGGACTTTTAAAAAACAGCATGAGTCTCGTTATGAAGGCTGGCCTTGAAGGGGCCCTCTGTGGAGTCTGCCTTAAATCCAAACCTTTGAGGAATCTGCCAGGATTCCCTGGAGGGTTCCCTAAGCTGCGACACTTTAACTTGACTCCAGCTTCAATGGCCTCAAACCAGTCTCCTTTCATATGGCTGCTGAATATGTAGAGAGATAGAAAAGGGCGCAAGGGTAAACCAGGTCAGCTGACTGGAAAATAAATGACTGTCCAATCCCAGCTCCGTTTCACTTAAAGCTTCAAAATTTTTTGTTCTTTTTCATAAGCCTTTATTTGCACACCCTACCTAATCTGACATTTCTAATGTATGAAGGCTAAAATGCTAAATGTTACTTTAAACCACTTGAAGGGCTGTTAATGTCATCCATATTTTTGCAGTATGAGTTATGACAGAGCTATGGACTGTCAGTAACAGATGCTTCAATTACAGAAAGTTGAGCTGCAGGCCATTGTTTTCTCTGAGCTACTCTGAACGACTAATATAGCTGCGAGTTAGCACAAGATAATCAAAGTTCTAATTCCTCATGTGGTTACACTGGATGAACCACATGAAATGAACAACCGCTGTTTAAAAATCTATTGACATTCAACTGTCAACAAATAAAAATGAGATGAAAATGTGGAATTATTTGGCAAGACATCCAACCAGAACTCATCTTGTGTTGTACGAAGCGTAGACGGAGGATAGATGCGCACATTTCAATCTACCTGACAGGACATTAAAGAGGATTTCACTCCCTACATGTCTCATAAACTGCACAGGGTTGATTTCTGGGGGAAAATTTACATGAGATATTTATACTTTTATATTTGTAAATAATTAATCTCTTCATACTTGGTGTCTGTTAGTTTCTAATGCTGTTATTAACACTTGATTCTACTAGGTCCATGTTAATAGTAGCTTATGGTTTCTTAAAGTACATATAAAAGCTGTTTTTCAGATTGCATGTTAATCATGTAATCACATAATTTTTGCCTTGGGTAAATCTCTCAGGTTGTTACGTAAAAAGATTGTACTTTATGTGTGAACAACAAATAAGACTCTGATCCTCCTGTATATAAAAGCTCTTGGATGTGGTTCGACAACACTGTGCAGTGATGACAGGACGTCCAGCAAGCAGTCACATGCAGTGGCTGCCATACTCCCCCTGGGTGAAAGGAAAGTGGTGATTATCCAGCATAACCCGCCTTGGTGGGCCAGTTTGTTTCTTGTTCTGCGTAATTACTGGTGCTGTGTGAGATGGCAGGGGATGGAGGCATCGAAAGGATGACAACACTTAAACAGCAGATCTCTCTGCTGCTGTCTGCTCTGCTCTGATGGAAAATTACTGCTGTGTGTTCACAGTGACAGGCAGATCTCTGTGTGTGACAGCACAGCTCATCGGATAAGAATGTGAGCAGGTTTCCACCTCACAGAACAATTTGGAGAGAGCCAATGAGGAGCAGAGCCAGGCTCGGTGCTAAGCCTCACAGAATGGCTTCATTCTTGGCCGACTGGTCCGGGGCCTGCGGTTCGGTTTCCAAAGACAGACAAGGACCTCCCAGTTGGGCAGCCATGACCGCTTGTGGCAGGAGGATTGATCATTGATGAATGATTACTAAAACTGTAACGATCACTGTGGTCAAGCTATAGCGGAGCTGCTGTGATCCTCTGAGTTTCCCTCTAGCACCCCCATGAAGTTTTTACATCACCTAAAATATCACAACAACCTTCTAATGGTTTGCGATTAAATGTAAATCACAATGAAAGAGTTTTAAAAACAACAAAAATTGGGTTATAATCTCTTAAAAATTTGTCACAAGCCAACCTTAATTTGATGATGATTTTCACATGGGTAAACTGTTCACTACAAGGATGATTTTAACACTTGCATGTGAATAGGCAATGAAGACTTCAATAAAGATACATCAAGACTAATTTCAGTCATTATAATAGCATAATGGCAGGGCTTGGCGTATGCCGTTATTCAAGTTTCAAAAGTCATGCACACAAAAACCAGACACAAAACAGTATCCACAAGTGGAAAAGCATCTTCATGAGGGAACATATCTGCTTTGCATGGACAAATTCGGTCCCATGAGTACGGAATTGTGATGAGCGTGAGCTCAACTCTCCCTACACGCTTGCTCACTTGACAAGTTGACTCTGGAGGTGGGAGACAATGGCTGACGACTCCACTCATTTGGTTACTTTGAATACTGATCAGGACATTTGATATGACTTGATGATGAATAAGCAAACTAACTTTGCAGCTGCCACCAAATTGACACCAAGTGACAGAATCTACCCACATATTTAGTCCTTATTTTCAGAAAACAAACACTTGAGGACTGAGTAGACAGTAGGGTGAGACTGCAGAAAGGGAGAGGAGAGCGTGGGAGCTGAATCAGCGACTCAGAGGGGTGTATCTTCCTCATTATACACCCGTTTCCTCAATCCTCTGTTTATGGCTGGCCTGCTGTCTGACAAAACTAACAATTAGCCTCTGATTTACACCCACCAGGCCAGGTAAGGCTGCAAGCTACACAAGCAATTACATCAATTTAGTCGCTGTGTAGAAATAAAGAGAGACAACCAAAGCGACCCGGCTGACCTGCAGAGAGTAAACATTGCTCATCATTCTTACCATGCTTTCTGAGAGGAGAGTCTTTGTTCTTCTGGCCTGAGATGCTGATTCAAGTCCAGGCCTGCAGCCTGGTGAAACGCCAAGTTAAAATCACAGTCCTGCAAGTGGAAAGCAGAGATAATGGAGCTTCACTTCTGTCATTTTTAGGCTTTTGTTTATCCTTGAAACACTGCCTCACACAGAATTTCATTACAACTGACATGTTGTTGCTATGACTTTGGATCAGCTGCAATTTGGGGAAAGGTAGAACACTAATTATTGAATCAGTATGCAATATCAGCAGAAACCCTGAACTGAGATACTGGAATAAAACAGAAACGGTTCAAAGGTCAGTAAATCACTTTTAGTTTCAGATATTTAGATTATTAAACTATCCAATGTCTATCTAAAAATATCCTTTTAAATAATAATAATCTAAAAATCTCACTTCATTAGAACCTACAAACCTTTAACTCATTGCAGGTTATACTCTGGAGATCATTTAGCTGTGGATGTACCATTTTATACAATAACGCACTACCTGAGCTGTTAATTGAGGAGCTGACAGTCATAAGGTTTGTTGACTAAACACCTGAAGCTTTGGTTCCCCGAACAAACCGCTGATCTGGATCATATAATGTTCACGGTTTGTCAAAGGTTTCGATACATGGTGGGATTTTGTTGCTGTTTCCATCTAATAAGGCATTTCTGTTTGTTTCTTGTTGACGTTGTAGTCTCCCAAATCGTCCACACACGCAGGCCCACACTTATTCAATAAATCTGCTTCCATTTCAGTTATTTGCATATACTTTTATCAATACCCCATTTTCTTTTAATGTTGAATAGGATTAAAGAGACTAGTCTAAACAGTCTATTTAAGTCCATTTATAGTGATTCTTTAAAGTCCACTCATCTAGTCCACTTTAATCTGTAGGTGTTTGTGTGCCATGTTTAGCTGCTGATGAGGAAATTAAGTCAATAGTTACAAGAAAAAGCAATAATATCGCTCCACAATTATGCAAAAATGAAAGCAACAAGAAGAAAAAGCTACTACATTGCCGAAGCCTTCCAGAAACCCTGGCCACAAAAGTGTAGCCATCTGCTACTCAAACTACTTCTGCTACATGGAATACAAATTAACACTAATAAACAAAACCATGTCTCTTTTTGTTGGATCAAAAATCCATCTTCAGCTCAGCCTGCTGGGAAAAGAGCAAAGCAGTCTGAGGAGGAAAACTGGTTAACTGCCAAGGTTCAAAATGTTTAAAAGTAATTTTTCATATAAAGGGAGGTTCATGCTGCAGTGTCTGACACAGCAAAAAGTCAGTCTCACAGTTAAACCCTCCAGCTCGGAGCAGGCCAGCAGACTGCTGAGGTGTTGGTATGTGCTTTCACTGAGACTCAGAGCTTATCGGACTGTTAGAAAAGCCTGACAGAGGGCGAGGCTGTGATTCAGAGGATAAACTCTGAGGAACAACAACAGCTGAGGGGTAAGAGGAGCCACAGATCTGAGAACAGTTGTTGTAAAACAGATGTGTCACGCTCCAAGTCTGTGGGACAGGTGGGGTTTGCATTACTTTCAAACCTCCACCTTAGGGGCTAAAGCTGCAAAGGATTCTGGATGAAAATACACTGGGCTGGGAGTCTCTAGCATTGAGCAACGTTTGGACTGAATTATTAACGAATTACGAAAGACGTAACTGCTCTGTAGGGTGTTATCATGTACAGTTCTTTTCCAGATTAATCAGATATGTTGCCAAAAGTGTCATCACTGGACACTGTCCACATTAAAGGCTACTGAAAGTACATGTGTCTAAACACTGGAGAAGCACCACACTGTTCTGTTGGAGGAAAAAACGAAGCCAAACATCTGGAACAACGTCTTAGTTATTAAATGAAAGTCCTGAGAAAATACAGAGGTCAACTGTATTAGTCTCAAGATAGCCTGGACTCTGAAAGAAAACATTTTTCATACATGTACCTCTGAAACCCGAGAAACCAGTATTAGTACTGTGGTCATTATCCAAGTAATATAAAGTTGACTGAATTAATCTAAAATGCTGCCTATGTTTCTACAGAGAGCCAAGATAGCTGATAATGTACTCAAAATAAATCAGATTTAATGCGATCAGTGTAATGTTTAGAAGAGCTGCTTGTTCTGATAAGACACATAATTTCTCCTTAAATGTACATAGGGATGGGTGATCTAAATTTGACATATGATCTGCTTTTCGGTGGTAAGAGCTGCATGAAAGTACATGGACCTTAAGTCTATTTCGCTCCTCAATCAGCAGCTCAGGTTGTATGTTACTGTATGAAATACTGATGATGGTGATGATGAAGAACAAGCTCTTAAAATTTGCATAACAGTAGTAGATGGAAATGTGCATAAATGTGCATTTTCTTTTGCAGATTTTCTGAAAATTCAGTTAAAATTCGCTCGCTCTCTCCAGTCACTCTTGCCCGCTCAGCCACCACTGCTCTCTCCGAAGCTTCAACAGTTCTGTTTACAACACAAACAAGAAATGTTACATACTTTGCCTTAAAGTCTGTTCAAGTTTTAGTGATACTAGCACTAAAAGTGTTTCGTTAGTCCAGTTTAACCTGCATGAGTTTCTGAAAAATGTCTTTTTCTGCCACTGAGGAAATAAAGTCATGACAATTTCAGACAGTTACATTAACTCAGTGAGATGATGGTGCATTCAACAGCAACAGCAGTACAAAACAAATACATTTTACACAAGATGAGAAAAGTTATGATTCAGATCTTAGATTGAGGTTTGGAAATGTATTTTTTTAATTATATATTTTCTTATGTTGGTACAATTTTTTCATATGACTTGTTGACAATAAGACAAATACAGAATGACACCAGGCCTACACCTTAAGCCTCTCCGCTGCCATAGACTGAAATGAAAAATTAAACAGCCACAGACTAAACAGTGACACCTCTTGGAAATGAAGAAAAGTGCAACTTAACAGCATCACTGTCCATCCTCAGAGATACTTGGACAAATTTCTTCAAACTTTACAAATCCATTAAATAACCTTGTGCCTATCCATCTCAATATTGCATAGACTTGAATTATTTCTCAAATGTCTCTACATTATGGATCATGCTATTACAGGGTTTTTCCTACCTTTATATTTTAATACAAATTAATGAATAGTCAATGTGGAGACCATCAATACTAACTAAATTACTTTTCCCATATGTCAGGGAAGCAGTTCGTCAGGTGGACTTCCTTAGAAAGTTGAAGAAACTAATTTTTGTACAGAGGTATGGCTTTAGTTATGGTCCGGAATGATGATTTTTTTGTTTTAAATTTTAATGAAAAATTGAAACTTTTCTTGTGTGAGGACCCCCAACATCTCCCTCCACAAACTTAAGAGAAAACACTTTCGCCTAAGCCCTCTGAAAACCTGGGGAAAACCCTGAATTAACTAAAAATATTCTTTAAATTGATAACCTCAGGTAGAAATAAGAAAACAAAGATTGACTGCTGTAGGAACAAAGAAAATTATCAACCATGGATGTGTTTCCCATTTTGTATAATCACAGTGTAAAAATGCTGACATTGAGCAACGCTGTTACTTAATACAGTTAAGCACACGCATAATAACTGCAAGTCAGACAAACATGCCACGGTCCAACCCTAAACTAATTAGTTCTTCATAGTAAACCAGAGTGTCAGTGGCCTCAGGGTGTTATTACAGGCTGTTGCTCATTCATTAATCTGTACACACTCTTCTCTAACCCTTCCTACAGTATGCGTATGATTCAAGGGCATGCTGCTGCAAAGCGCACAGTATTACACAACACATGTAGCTGCAGGGAAAACAGTGGAATGGCATAAACTAAATCACAGACAGTTTTACTGGACAAGTTAAAAGTTACACCTCCAGGATATAATATATTGTCTGTCAGTCAGAGGATGGTATGGAGAGGAAACATAACACACAGTAACACCACCACAGGGATGGAAATGACACTGAATTTATGGATGTCAACATAACATGAATGTATGTTCAGTTAAATTGATTTTTTGAGCAGGGCTGTGTGATATGATGATATATACATGTATAATGTGAGGACATTATTAAACATTTATCATTTTATATTATGCTATTATGCATATTATTTAATGCACCAAAAATCACGCACTTTACGGCAATGTTGAGCTATAATGATGACTTGATTAATAGACTAGTTGTTAACTATAATGATAACTGGTTCATTGTTTTAAGAAAAAACTAAAAACATTTTCTAGTTTCAGCTTCTTAAATATGAATATTTTCTGTTTCTTTCTGCCTCCATGATGGTAAACTGGATGTCTTTGGGCTGTGGGAAACACTGATCGACATTTTATGCCCTAAATGAAAACATTAAATACACGGAAATAATCAACAGATTAATCAACAATGAAGATAATGGTTAGTTTGAGTCTTACATGTCATTATCTGGATATAAAATGAGCAATATCAGGATACAAGACTTTGGTCGCACTGCACAGCCCTAATTCTGAGTGAAAAAATCTAAAGGATTGTAGCAGTGCAAAAAGCTTAATGAACTGCACTATCTCTACAAATTACACAACAGGCAAAAAATGTGGATTCATCATCGACTGATCCAACTCTCCAACCATAAATGGGCAATCTAAAAGAGCATTATAAAAGGTCAGGTATTTTCTCTCCCTAGAGATGCAGAGAAGCTTGCATTTTCTTTTTTACAAGCAGACCACAGAGCAATGTCGTTCTCAGGTTTCCCAAAAAACGATCAATCACCCACAGCTTACACACAGTGCCAGCGCCTGAACAGCAAAACAGAAAAGACCTCACACTGCTCTGTTTTCAGGTTTCTCTGAGGAGAGATTTAAATATCTCAGTCAGACGTTGAATCTGCTGTGTTTTTGCTCCAGACTAAATTACTGATATGCCTCAGGAATCCATCCCTGACAGATCCCTTGGATATTTAAAAAAAAACTCTTGCTGACATCTGCACTTTTAAACAAATTGCTTGACTCTACCTCTTTGTACTCACTATTCTTGTACTATAGACTGCAATTTTTTTTGTAATCTTTTTTTACTGTATCAACTAGATACATATCTTTTGCCAACAAGATGGAAAATGATCCCTAAAACTTAATTGGATGAGTTCTGTCCGTTATATGGTGGCTGTGTGCATCTGCATCTTATTTACCTTACCTTAGCGGCATATTAATTTATAAAGAATTATCTTGTGCGAACAAGATAAAAAGTGTATCACCTTGCGGGAGCTGAGGGGCTCCTTTTGTAAAGATGATAAACTTCAGACTTGAACTTTACGTTAGCTACGTTACAACGGAGACACTAAAAAGCCGCCAAAAGGCTATAAAGGTCCCAAGGAGGAAGCAGATAAACTTTCATTAGCTAAAGGGCAAAGTTAAAAGAACGGAAAGGAGAACATTAAGCAGCAGCCTGAAAGTCGAACGGATAATGATAGTGTAACTGGAAAAAAAATCAATAACCTACCAACAACGCTCAGAGGTGACGAGACTTTTACGTTGGTTAGCTAACAACCGGAGCTAGCTTAACCAACCGGTATGTTAGACTAGCTAAACACCACAAACCAGACAACATGGAGTCCGTAAAACAGCTACCTAGCTAAAACTGATAAGCCGAGTGACCGTGTGGGCTGTGTGCTTACACGTACCGCTGTCTCGAAGACATTCCCAAGTTCCTCAAACTGTCTTCAGAAACAGCTCCCACTTCAGTCTTCACAACATGCGACCACGGGTCCTCTGTGACGTGACACACCCACGACGCGACCACTCAGCGGGCACGCGAACGGCGACCGGAAGTCGTGTCCATTTTTAAAGTTTTTTTTAATTTATCAAAATAAATATACAACAGTTTTTCTGGCACTAAATGTAGGGAGCTTATCAGTTTATTGTCTGCCATCTTGTTTGGTACACTTAAAAAAACTAACCTTATATTATTTAATTGCAATTTTACATGCATTTGGATTACACAGTTTTAACATAAACAAATAATAAACTAACTTTGACAAAACATAACTGAAACAAAAAAAGCATGAGATTTATGTAATACTACAAATAGAGCCAAGTGTTTTTAATAAAAACTATTTCTCATTAGTTTATGTTAATATACTTTCAGAAAGACACCATCCACTGCTGGGAAAGGAAACATTTTGGACGTTTTGGCCCTTATAATGAAGATGCTTAGAACAAAGCTAGAAATGTCTGTTTCAAGATCAGAGATAAGAAATCGGAAAGAAACGGAAAGACCTTTTCAGAAATACCATTTTATTACCCTTTAAATTTTTTTTTCCACTCAAATAATAATAGTAGTAATAACTCGCCTTGTCTAAACGATTGAAAGTAAGTAAAGAAGCACAGAGGCAGCTGGATTCATTCAGAAAAAACACACCTCACATTTATTGACTCTTAGCTTTCGGGGCAGATGCCAACGCTAACAAACATTTGGCACAAAGACAGTTTAATTAGATTTTTTTCCACACAGTACCCTGAATCACATGAAACCGAAACCTCTAAAAAGTAAGACAGCTTTGACAATTTGCATGACATTCTTGTGTCTGTGTTCAAATGAAGAATAGTACATTGAGTTGGCTACAGTATGAAAGAGCAACGCTTACAAGCTGGATAAAGCCGCAGTGATGATCAATAGTTTAGGTTTTTGTGCTGGAACCCCATTTCACAGCTGGTCGTGTGTCAGCTCCAGGTCAAGTATCTTTATGGTAAAAAGGCATTTCTACACACAGCAACATGTTTCTGTCTTTTTCTATTGTCATAGTTGTACAAAGAGGCAACAACAAAGGAATTACAGACCATAAGCAGCCTGCTGCACCAGCTTAACATTTAATCATACATTTATGTGCAAAGAAGTCATGGGGCAACAAGTCCTCCAAGCTAAACAACCATACACCACGTGGTTTGTTCCCACTCTCTGACACGACCCACGGGAATGTTTCCTGAATCAGCAACTATCAAATTAATCATCAAACATTTTAATAATCGATTAATCGGTTTGAGTCTTTTTTTTTTTTAAAAGTCCGATTTTTTTTTCTATGACAGAAAACTGAATATTTTTGGGTTGTGGACTAAAGAAGACATTTAAGGACAAAACACTGAACATTTTTCACCATTTTCTGACATTTTAAAGATCAAACAACTACTTGATTAACCAAGAAAAACACTGACAGATTAATCGTCTATGAAAAGAATGGTCAGTTGCAGCTCGTGAAAGAACACGGTATCATTATAGGCTGATATCCAAATTCAGGCGTCGGAATCAGATCAGAACTGAAAAAAAGTCTCGATCTGCGCTTAAACTCTAAGTAAATCAGTGCAATGGAAATGAAGCACAGCAACAGTGCATCCACTTGGGTCGTAGTTGTACGAGTCGGCCTGTTTTGATAACACCTCCTCGCTGGTTTGTAAATTAAACTGCTGCAGCAGCGGCTGAACTTCAATCAAATTAAAGGAGCTGAAACTGATTTGTGTGAAAGCAGGTTTGACATTAAGGCAAACAGATTCTTTGGCAAAAAAAAAAAGAAATGGCACAAACGCTAAATATTCCATCACATAAAAAAAAAATCATACTTATTACAGCAGCACAGCGTACAAACAGCCTGCTGGTGGAATAATAAACCTGTGGACGGTTTGATGATTGGTCTCCACCAACACACACACACACACATATATACATACACTGGACAGACAGTGAATGTAGCTACACAGACACAACTGAGTAAGGCAGGTATAGACATAGATATACACTGTATAAATGTTCATTATGCTCTATTTTTTTTTTACACACTTTGGTCATTCAAAATAAACTACTCTGTAGATTTTATATATTTGTAGCTTTACAAAATACACTTTCAGGATTTATATAAGCAGCTTTGACAGAGAAAATAATACAAGTCAGATGTACGGAGAAATGTTTGCACCTGTTTGGCGAAAGAAACAGAGGTTTGCAAAACTTCTATCTGTTGAGTTTAAAGGGTGAGCATGAGTCAGAAAGCAGGACGAAGCTGTGCAGGTTTCAGGGTTTCACTCAGTTTCACTAAGACTGGCTTCTGTTTTTTATTTTATTTTATAAGTGCAGCATAATTATAGAAAGTATGGCTGAAATTCAAGAACAAAGCCTTCTAATAAAGCATACATTATGAGAAACACACAAGCTGGTGATATGCAACGGCTGGTGACTTTCAACAAAGAGGAGCAGTAGGACGTCTGTTACCCCATTTCCACCAAAACAAACCTGGTGCTGGTGCTGGTTCTGGGCTGGGGCTGGATATTTATAATTTAGTAGATATATAAGTAAACTTCGTGGATGGGTATACAGTAAACATTGTCCGTTTACTTAGATATGTCAAAATAGAATCTGTCAAAGACGCGATGGCTAATCTTCTAGATACTGTCAGTATCTATGACAAATACAAACGTATGACCACCTTGGATAGTACCGTATTTCTATGCATTTATTCCAGCGTTGGTTCAACATCAAACTACATCTCTTTACAAGTGTTGCTCCTGGTTTTAGTTCTTCTTTTTTGATTTGACTAGATTTAACACTAGCTCTGTTTTTTTAAATAGAGGTCATAAAGTTTCATTTCCCGCCCCCCAGCCCCTGATGTAAGCGGCTCTTGTTTCTAGACCAGCTCTGGAACCCGTTTTCCTGACTGACGGCCAGTTCTTTAGCTTTTGAAACTAGAAGAACTATGTTGAAATTAGGCACCGGCTCCGAAGCGGCCCTGAAACTGCCTTGGTAGAAAAGGGGTATATGAGGCCTAGCTGGTGACCTCTGACCCCTGCTGCCTGAACACATGGATGCACACTTTGCGTTACTTCACTCTGAGCTCGGACCGCAGGGGGGTTCAGGCAGTACCTCTGGTCAGTTTTGATGCTGTGTCGCATTGCAAGAGATCCAAAAGACACGTTAAAATAAAAATTGAGTGTCCAGAGCACACACTAAAAACACATGAAAACACACCTGATGGAAACCCAATAAGAATCACATCTCAAACTACCTTGAAATGTGGTCTGAATCCAATTTGCGGAAACCTAATTTCAAGTGGCGTTTTGCTTTCTAGGTATTCTAAAATCAATCTGGATGAAAACTGGATAAGTCAAAAAAGTGATTTGAGCTGGCAGTCTGAAAAAAGGCCTTAGTAGGGCTGGGCGATGTGGTAAAAAACATGAAGAAGAAAGAGGGGTCATTGGTTAATCTTTAGAATATTAACATACACCTGCATTCTCATCCTGCAATGTCAGATGCAGTTCTATGTATCTAAAGAAAGGAAAATAAGAAAAGAAACATAAACTTTCCTGTGTTGAACAATGTTTGTGGTCTTTTGAGCATAGATTTCTACATTCATGAGGTGCCCTTGAATGTAACATCAG
The DNA here is from genome assembly GCA_037367275.1 of Coranthus polyacanthus. Classification (NCBI taxonomy): domain Eukaryota; kingdom Metazoa; phylum Chordata; class Actinopteri; order Kurtiformes; family Apogonidae; genus Coranthus; species Coranthus polyacanthus. Next base: position 2,706,241 of record JAPQRN010000018.1, read on the forward strand.
GTGTGTCCGTGCACTGAATCCTGCCTGTTCCCGTCTGCGCATCAAACCCCGCCACAGACAGCAGCAGGAACATTACATGAGAACAAAATGCAGTACATGACCACTTTGGTACAAACATTTACCTGCCAGTATGCCAAACAGCCTTCCGGGATTTACTCGCCGGAAATGGAAAATCTACCCACATGTGACGCTTTGTGGGTGTCGTATTTATATCGTCTGTGTGAGAGACTGTTAGATCTGTCCATAGCAAGTACAGATTTCCAGAGCTTGTCATTGTTATCAACATAAATTTGATCATGTTCCCGTTTTGATATACGTAGTTTTATCGCCCAGCCCTAGGCCTTAGTGATAATATCTATCTCTGAACAATCTCTGGGCTCAGAAAATGAGATGTGTCAACCACGTGACAAAGACAACAGCAGTGAATGAAGAGTAAAGCTGTGACGCGACCAAATGACCACACAGCACAGATGAGATGCTGAGGCATGGCTAACTGGTTTCCTACTGGATGGTCTGACAGGCGTCACACAGTCTGATGTCTCATTTGCTCTGGGTTTTTTTTTGTGCGAGTCTCCTGATGCTCCTGATGGTGGTGTTAATGTCCTGCTCCCCCTCTGCAGGTGATGAATGTTTGACTGATGTGCCGTTACAGCTGGGTGGGGCCTCGGCTGCGTGCCTCGCCGCTCCCAGGAGGAGGAGGAGGTGCCGTCACCAAGCTCCTGAGGTACACGCAGGGGTTCCTCCTCCTCCCTGAGCCGGGGGCGGAGCCAGGTGGTGGCGGCGGCGCTGGTGGCAGGGAGCCCGGTGGCCTCAGAGACGACATGAGCGGCTGCATCTCCTGCAAGGCTCCGCCATCGTCCTCCTCCTCTTCTTCCTCCTTCTTCTCTGGGAAACGGAAGGAGCCCTGTGCCACCTGGGCTCCGACAGAGATGGTGCTGCCTGCTAAGCTGCCTGGGGGTGTGTAGGAGGCTGGACGGGGGCCGCCCAGTCTGGAGAGGGCACTCACCCTGGGGTGGACGGGCTCGGCAGGGGCAGGAGGGGATGAGATGCTCTCCAGAGAGGAGATGCTCTGGTTCCAGGCCTGCTGCAGGTCCACTGGGATGATCTTGGTGGCCTCCACAGACACACAGGGAGGCAGCGAGCCCACTCCACCCTTCCATGGCAATTGGCTGTCTTCACTAGTGGGTGAGGAAGGAGCTGCAGGTGGACTGTGACACCTGTCCAGAGCTACTGGGACTGGAGGAGGACAGAGGAGACATGACACAGGAGAACAGTTAGAGCACTTATCTGGAGGTTTTTTTTTTAATTTAAATCCAGCTGGTACATGTCAATAAGACAGTTGTGGAGACCAGTTGACCTGATTTGGGTCGTGTTTTGGGTGTCTCTGCCTTGCGAGCTACAAAGGTGATTCCGACATCGTCCTCCTTCTCGGGGTCTGAATGTTCGCCTTTCTCCTCCTCCGACTCGACCGGAACAACCACCGGGTCTGCAAACACACACAGAATCAGTACACAAACATACACACATCCATTTAAGGAAGAAGGGGTTTTGAGTAAACGTGTTCCACATAAATCCACGTTTTCCTGCAATATCACAGCTTTACTGCTCACTGGCAGCTGTTAGTCTTAAAGCCTGTATAATGTACACATTGTGGCCAATTAGTCTCCAGTCTGTTTGAGCCTGTTCATTGCAGAGCTGACTCTCCCTCTAATTCTGCATAATTCCCACCTCTCATCATCTTTATTTGCGTTACCTTTGTCCTGCCAGCTGACGTTGCGTCTGGGTTTCTCGTTGCCGTCCTCCTTGGAGTCAGATCCTCGCCGCTGTTGAGGGCAGGACAGAATAAACACGCAGTTAACCTGCAGCCATAACAGGAAGCATCTGGCCTCCAATCAGCACAGTGTCTTGTCTTTCATAACAACGGGCGGCGAAAGGTTTTCTGCTGTAATTAAGAAATTGTTTGTCAAATGAAAACTGAAGAGATGTCAGCAGACCAAAGCTGTTAATTAGCCTCTCAGAGTTAAACATCTGTTGCACCATGCAGGATGCAGGAATGTGATGTGTTGGTTCGTTTGGTGAAGATGCATCAGGACACGCTGCTCTGAAAACTCCACACTCAACTTGCACAAATCACTTTAACGTTTGACTTTTAGTTTTCTTCCAGACCTGCTTGATATTCATTCAGTGTCAGTAAAACCAGCAGTAGACTGGATGAACTGGTCTCTAAGGGCTGGACCACACTGCTGGACTAAATACAGATGCTGTGTTGGTTTGGTGGTTGAATTAAATTATGTTTTTAAAGAAACACTTTCATCCTCTTTATTTCCCTTTAATCAGTAAAATTGTTGATTGTCTGACTAAAACTGAAAGATTTGTTTGTAATAATATAATTCCTGATGAATGATTGTTACAAATCTTTGTTCACTTTTCCCTACAATTCACTCTGACATAATTGTTATTTTTAAAAACTTTGACATCTTTATGATCATTTAACATGTTATTTGGCTTTAAATTAACCATTTGTCAAATGAGTTAGGAGATGATGAACTAAGATGAATTCACAAACACAAAGTGCACTTCTGATTTTCTAAAATGACTTCCTTAACAACAGTAACAATAAATCTTTGTCTAGGTTTCTTGCCTTCTTGAGGCTGCGCTCCTTCTTGTGTCGTTTGTGTCGGGTGGATTTAAATGTCTCCATGCGGCTCCTCATGTTCCTCTGGAAGACTTCGCGGTCCTGGCGCTCCTTCTCTCCCAGAGGCATGAAGTGACGGCTGTAGTGGGACTGATACTGCACACAACAATAGATGCTTTAATACATTTTGAAACAAAAAAAAACCTAAAAAGATACATTTGGATGGAAACACACTCTGACCTTCGACTCAGTGTCCCAGATCTTAAGTGTAGTATTTTGTCTCGATAAATGAATACTATACATGTCACATTAGTACATTAGTATACAGTCTGTGTCAGTGGACATCTGTCCTCCTCATCCTCCTTAAAGGTCCTCAAGCCCTAGACTTCTTATTGAGTTTTGCCTAAATAATATACTTAGGTCAGTCATTAATTGCTCCACAACTGAAAGGCCAATTCAGTTCAGAGAATCTGAAAATACTACAAGTCTCTGTGTATCAAAAGGCCAGAGTGAAATCCAGCAAAAATGTACATTTTCACTCCCACTTAATCAAAAACAAAAAAG
>JAPQRN010000018.1:2714481-2747552 GCA_037367275.1 Coranthus polyacanthus
TCCATCCATCCATCCATCCATCCATCCATCCATCCATCCATCCATCCATCCATCCATCCATTCATCCATCCATCCATCCATCCATCCATCCATCCATCCATCCATCCATCCATCCATCCTCCTCCTCCTCGTCCTCATCATCATACCTGGTCGATGACACTGATGGCATCTCGGATGTTGATCTTCTGATAGGCTTCCCACAGTTCACTCTTCCTGTACACTGACTTCCTGAGTAGCAGCTTACTCAGGTAGTTTTTATCAAACTGCTCCCACCTGGAGAGGACACAGAGAGGGAATCTGACAGTTCGCCCTGAGAGGATGTGAGGATGGTGTAAACATTAACAAGGCTTCTTGTAGAGTAGAGAGTTGAGTCAAACTTCAATGTCCCCCCCTAGTGTTCATTCAGTGTGTTGCATGTCTTTCAGCTGTATGTGTAAAAGTTATACATTTCACATTATAACAGAATGATGTCTTAGTACTGTCTGTCTGATGTCAGTGGGACTCACTTGTCTCTCCAGTGGTGGTATCCCTGCAGTCCTGCAATGTCCTCCACTGCGGTCAGGATGTGGTCAAAGGCCTGAAGCATTAGAAGAATGAGATGTAGAAGCTGAAAAGGTTGGAGTTTCTTTTCATAAACGGTTATTAAAAAAATTTAAAAAACAAATAAAACGAGTGGTTTGAAATTTGAAATACAAGGTGTTTTTGTGTCTAAAAGGGACAACAAGTGAAATTTCAAAAGCAGTTTTGATTTTTATTGTGTGAATTAAAAGGGAAAAAAGGTCTGTTCTTTCAAAGTGAAGCAAAAAGGCCTGCTGTATTTTCGTTCCCTGGAAGAGATTTTGACACTGGATTATTCAAAAACTACACATATTTGTGTAAGTACTTTAAGAAGTACTGATTCCAAAAATATTAGGCTCATGAACTACTTATAGACCTGCTTAATTACTTCACAGCATCTGAACGAGGGGGGAATTAGGCATCTGAATTAGGTTGTTCCTGCAACAGGCTCGACCAGTTGGACTGACTTTCATTTTTTTTAGTGAAACAGGCTTTTTTTGTGTCTTTTTTTCTGTTATATTTGAAGAAGAGGAAAACTAGCTCGTAGTATTTCAATTTGGATTTGTGTATTTTAAAAAGGAATTCAAATAACCCGGTTTTTTTTGGTTTTTAATTACCTGGAAATAAAATCCAACGACCAAAAACATACACAAACGGGAAAAGATAATGACAGTAGTTTGTGTTGTTTATGTGAAGTGCTGATGTGAAGACATAAAAGCAGCAGGTAATGTTTGCTCACCCTCTCGTGGATCTCCTCGTTGATTGTCGGCTTCCTGCTGGTGGAACGAGGGACTTTGAGCCACTTCACCAGAGGTTTGATGGTCAGACCCTGAGAGAGAAAAGACACAATCTGATCATTCAGCACAGCATCAGTTGAAGAGATTAAATGTACAAAGGGCATAGGAGACTCAGGGGGAACTCTTCTATTCAAACCTCGGTGACATTCAGCTGAAAACAAAGCAGGTTTGTGAAAAGGTCGTGTCAGATACAGTGTGTCCGTCTGAAGTGAGTGGACGACGCAGCAGGATGTTCCAGGTGTGGATCGATACTAGGGCTGGGCAATATGAACAAAAAAACATTTTGAATTTGTTTTTTCCCAGTGTTACAGAGCATTCATGATTGAAGTTTTTTCTTTGTTCTGTCTACATGAACTCACGGCAAACCATCAAAAAATAGTTTCCTTTTTTGAAACTATACCATAAACACTATATGACAAAACGTTTGAGGATAACCCTGATAATGCACTTTTTTGTAGCATGGGTGTGCAGCTGTTTTTTAGGTTTAATATGTTTAATTATAGGGAAGTCTGAGCTGCAACATGTAGTGACAACAGTGTACCTCCAACAGCTTGGTTAAAAAAAACCTGTTTGAACATGACAGTGCCTCCGTGCATGAAGCCCAATCAATAAAGAACTGGTTTTCCTGTGTGGTGAAAAACTGAAGCGTTCTGCACAGCTGCCTGACCTCAGCCACATCCAACACCTGTGGGGTGATTTTGTGGCTGAATGGGAGCAAATCGTTGTAGCCAGGTTCTAAAATCTTCTTAAAAGCAAGAACCAGCAGCAACAGCATTCCTGAGGTTTGGAACGACATGTCCAGCAATTACATATGAGATGTTGTCCTCAAACCTCTGGTCATATAGTGTATGTGTAATATCAACATCATCATCATCATCGTCATGGTTTAAGAGGTATCCTTCCCACTAGTCTGGATCATATAACGTCGTTTCAAACTTCTCCACAGTTTGTCAAAGCCTTTGTCTAACATTTGTTTCTGCAGCTCCTCATACATGGTGTTATTTTCTTGCCGTTTCCCATCTAATGTGTCATTTGTTCCTTGTAGTAATTCCGTAAAAAGTTGCAGTCTCCTTTTAATAATTATTTGCTAAATCTGTTCCCATTACTCTTACTTGTATTTACGTTTTATTGATGAAACTGTTTCCACTTCTCCCAAGCTCAAAAAAATTTTTTTTTTCAAACTTTCACTATAAATTAATGAAAATACAAACTGCACTGACATCATTTATATTGCATTCTCAGAGCAGACACTCAGGGGCAATAAAAAACTGAATGCATCAGTCTGCTAGCTTATTAAACCCAAACAGCGATTACAAGTAATTACACACACAGTAATAAAACCCTCTGCAGCAGAGCTCATGTTACTATCTGCAGGCATGAAACCAAATAATAGGATTTATAATAAGATTTTACTCTGCAGTGTGTAGATAATAAAAGATTTATGGGAGTGAGAACCATCTGCTGAAGTGTTTGTGATTCACATCAGAGGAACTGAGTCAGTCTTAACCTGAACTCATATTTTACACTTAAATACACACTTCAGACTGCATTTATTTCAGAAAATGTAAACTGTAACCTAAAACAAATCATTTGGTTCCCTGAAGAGAGCGGAGTCTCATCCACACACACGCAATGATCCACTGAGTGAAGCAACAGGTCAAAGGTCACTAAGAGCATGACAACACTGCGGTTGCTATGCCACAGATGGTTGTAGTAATTGTGATGCAGACGTAGAGATGTTAATATTTCTCAGTTTGTAGCTGCTTTAACAATGAGGCTGTTAGAAAGTTGGGACGCCATTTTAGCACATATATATCTAATGTAACGTCCAGTTAGACTGGATGGATATGACAGATACGAGAATGTGAGCTGAGGAGAGACCAGGTCATGATGATGAGGATGATAACGACGGTAACCAAATCGTAGAACATTTCAATCAGGCTCAGTAAGTCATTTCGGAGCGCATGAAGAATGAATGAGACTCTTACTCTATCTTTACTTTCTTGACCGAAAATGTCACTCTTGGGACAATTACATTTTAATTCTTTAATCCTTGCACTGTCCACTTATTACACAGCTTTTTAGTGACTGTGGGGACATCAGTCTGGCATTAGTTCCTCCAGTTTGGTTAAAGGTTGATGCACTGCTAGACATTCAGAGTCCACTGAGGATGAAGATGATTGACTGTGGTGACCCCTGACCTCTGCTGAGCCACCAGCAGGACACACTGTCCACGCTCTGTTCACTGCGTTTGAAGTTTTCTTGTAAATTCAAGTGTTTACTGTAAGGTGTGTTTACCAAAACAAACTGTGTGTATTGTTGAGGACTATAAAAAGTGTGTTTCTTCTTCATAGAAGTTGTGCAAAGCCTATCTTAAAGCTTGAATTGGGCCTGATCAGCATTTTCACACAGACCACAGAGCATGATGGGATGTTAACTGCTCACCATGCAGTGCACCTGTGCGGAAGCATCTGCATTTGTTATGTTTCTCCACTGAGGCGTTCAGGTTTTTCCTTTAATTTGTCATAGTCATAGTCTGTATTCAAACTCATAAAGACAGCGTTTAATAAGTTCCTACCTGAAACATGACGGTGAAGAAGACGACCACAATCGTGGTGGCGACAAAATAATCCTTGGCTTTGACTTGCTCGCCGTCTAACAGCACCACCAGGGCGAACGCCACTGCCCCTCGCAGGCCACCGTATGACATCACCACCTGGTCAATCTTGTCCAATGGGACGAGGCGAAAGCGGTTCAGAACCCAGGTCTGACCAATCACACCTGCAGCACAGAGGTTACAACACAAGTCCAGAGGTTTTACATTTGCGCTCCTAAAAACAGACATTTAAGTAACTTATTTGTCTCGAATTAAGATAAAGACAATTTTTTATAAGCTTAGTTTTTGCAGCTGCTATTAGGAAAAAAGGGGTTTTCTCAGGATGCTGAAATAATCGATTCTCTAAATGGACTGAAGCAGAGGAGAGGTCTACAGGCTAAGAGGAAGTGTTTTCAGCGTGACATTTAACCTGCTCAGTGGTGATCAGTATTCAACTGTACCAAATGTCTCAGCTGTGAAGTCAAAATGTCAAATCTGAAGCTGCAACAGCAAAGGCCAAAGCTGCTCTAATCTTCCAGTTGTGAACGTGGGAAGAATACAGCAAAGTGTAACAGGAAATGACAAATCTATGTTTGAAATGCAACTGATAGCTAGTAACAAAAAACTGTTACAAAGAACTGGAGGAGGCAGCATCACAAAAACAGTGGGCATTATTTAAAACCCAAAACATAACCAAGACATGGTTGTTTTATCCCAGTTGTTCCCTCAGTTAGTCTTTAGGTTTTATATATATACTGAATTACCTCTTAATTGTTTTTATCACCATTGTTTCTTGTTGTTTCTCGGCACATTCTCTAAATGAGGCCTCTGGGTCATATTACGAGACTAAATAAAGACTGAATGAATGTTGTGTTCCTGTGTAAAATGCTGAAGTGCCTTTTAAGTGACTGACCCATAGCTCTGAAGATGAAGATGAAGATGAGTGTGCAGGACACCAGGCCGGTGTCCCAGGCCCACTTAGACTTGTCCACAGCTGAGATTCCCAGGAAAATGAAGATGATTGTCTCTGCGATGCTGGCCAGAGTCTTCATCGTGTACTTCACCGCGGTCCGAGACTTCTGGGAAATGTTGGCCTCCACGTATTTATTGGCGCCGATGCCACAGAAGGTCATACTGAGGAGAGAAAGTAGTGAACAAGTGCTCAGAAAACCAGACTAACTGTGTCTGCCTTAATGTTTGATTATGAGCGGTTAGTGTACATTTTTATTTCACAGCTAAACTGTGCTATGAATGTCACCGAACAATGTCAAACAATCAGCTGAACCCTATAAACATACAGAAAGGAATACAACACACAGACTGCACCTTTAACAAATGGCAGTGGAGGAGCATGTGAATTAGGATTGAAGGATGGGGTCCTAAAAGGTCTTTAAACTATAGCCATGTGCCGATATGAACACTGAAGCAGCTTCTTCCTGGATGTAATCACACCTCTTTAAAGCATCCTTCGTAATGTACGTTTCAGTTTTCCAAAGATACTTTTTCAACAAAAATGCTGCAGCTCAGGAGGGAAACTGCTGAGGGAACCAAATGAGGGATCTCAAAAGACTTTAGACACATTAGACAGGCTTCTTAATAGTCATTACAGGAGGAATGAAAGGAATTTTTTTAAGACAGACTTAAAAAGATTGTCCTTTAAGTATCAGTGGCATATTTGTGTGACCCGATGAGGAGAACTGTTTTTACAGAAAGGATGCTTTAATATACGGTGTGATGAAATGATTTCTTGCATCATGAATCTTTGTATTTGGTCGTAACGGACACTTACGACAGAATGGCAGACAGCGAGAAGAGCTCGGCTGTAAGGTAGGCCAGGTAGACCAACAGGAAGACGAACAGCGGCTCGATGATCCGGACCTTCTTGGTGAAGCGAGTGATGAAGCCCAGGATGACGGCGAAGACCAGACCAACCAGAGTCCCTCCGATACTCACGATGAGGAAAGAGGCTTGAGAGAAAGAAGAAGAAAAAGAGAAGAAAGAGGAGGAGGAGGAGGAGGAGGAGGAAGGCTGAGTGATGCGCCAGGACAGATGAGAGACAATTAGGTTTTGTGTCTCTGGACTCACCGACTCCTTTGAAGTAGTCAGCTGTCTGAACGTTTTCTGCTCCAACTTCCACAAAGGAGATATAGACTTTATACAAAACCTTAAAAACAGAAAAAAAGACACCCGTCAGGAGTCTGTTACGAACTTTGACTGTGGGGCTGCAATGAATCGAGTCGCAATCGTAATCGCAATATCAGCCTGTGCTATAATATAAATGAAAACGGTGAAAAAGGTCCAGATTTAGGAGGATTGAGGGTAATCTAATTGCAGAAATGGAAAAAAAAATCATGGATTATGAGACCAAAACAAAGCAAACAACGATGCAGCTTCTGTTTCTTCTGTCTGAGCTGTAACAGTCCAACCCGTCTGTATCATCTCTGCCAACATGAGCTTGACAGGACGCATTAAATAAATACCTAATCATTTGTATCACCTGCCGTTTGTTCCCAGATGTCGCTGCAAACGACACTGCAGGCTTTTTTGTGTGTAGCAGATTGATTTGGTTAGCTTTTGTTTACTTGACAAAGACCTTATGAAATGCTGCTGAAATAAACATTTGGAAGTAACCTCTCTTTCTTCATTGTCTCGATGAATGATTATTACAAATGACATTTATCGCCTTCATATCGTCTTTCTGTTGTTTTTAATGACAACTGTATTTTTCTCACAGTGTATGTTTGAGAATATAGTAGCTCAGAGATTAAGACTACTTAAAAAAAAAGTTGACATTCTCAAATATCTGCAGCTCAGTTCTTTGAAAGCAGTGATTTTATAAAACCACTATAAGTAACTTAGAGTCAGCAGGTGACCTCAGTCAACCCATGTGCAGTCTGGTGTGTAAATGTAATTAATGTATAGCAGAGCATGTTGTTGTAAAATACAGATGAAATGATATTAAACCACTTGTCTTCAGCTTTTTGTGTTTGCACCAGTGAGTCTGTGAACACATAAATATACTCCGCATTTCGTTTCTTCTTTATTTATGGGATTGTGGGTCACACTTACAGTCTTCCCACACAGTTTTTTCCATTCGCTGATGGGATTAGCTCATATTCTGAGTGCTGCGGAGGATTAGAAAGCTGGAGAGTTAATCTACTCAGAATCTGAACACATTACTGAGGAAATGCGAAGCTTTTGCTCTCTCTGCTGCCGTCTGTCTGTTCATCACACATCTGTTGTCACCGCATCAAAGACTTTAAAGGGACATTCTGCTGTTTGAATGTTCAAGGTGCACATGTTTAACTGTACCGCTACAGCCTACTTTATTTTGTGGTAAATTTCCAAAACAGCGCTTTGATTGTGAAGTCCTATTTCCTGTTACATTGTGAGAAATAATAACTTTACGTGGAACTTTATGTTAACATGTCCTATAGATATCATTTGTGTGAGATATTTTCATTAAACAATTCAATTTCACTGCAGCCTTTCTGTTCTAAAGATGTGTCAACATGCTATTTCTGTCAGCAGCTTCATCCATTCATGAAACAGTGAAGCCACTAAATGGAAGGCGTTAAACGGCCTCAGGTCATTTATGTATTCAATCTATTGATTTGGACAGAGAGGAGAGAGCTGCAGAAGGAGGGTGTGTATTTTTGAATTCTGAAGTCCTGATTTTGGCTCCTGTAGCTTTAAGTAACGTAAACTTCATCAAACACTGGTGTAACGGGTTCCTCTGACAGCCCCGTCAGGAACCTCTTAACCACAACTACAATGGAGCTTTCAGTCTGTTTTATTCAATAAACAGAAGCTCTGACAGTCCATCTCAGCAGACAAGCGAGCTGTTAATCAAAGCCCACACAGCAGACATCAAAGCCGTCTATTACCAATAAAACCATCTTGGGTCATGTGGGGGTTATCCGTGGGCTGGTGGGTCTTTCCCCTCTTTGCCTTTTCTTACAGCTGCTTTTATGTTTAGGTACAAGAGCTTGTTCGGGTTGCAGATGAGCTCAGTCTTGACAGATTTCCTAAACTAGATACCATATAGCATTGTCTCGTCACATGATCAAAGTGGACATACATACATATTACTCAGCAACCATCATAGTTTTTTATAGTTTATGTGGCAGCACTTTGTAGCAGAATATAATGTTGTTATAGGTTGTCACTGACGAAGGAATCGGTTCTCTCTACAGATCCTCCTGTCCCACAGGATCCAGTTTAACTGCACTACCAGCACTATTTATATTTACACCCCTGTAGGGACCGTAAAAATGACTGTAATTCTGAAGATGATGATGTTTTATTGGGAGTTAATAGATGGTATTACACTTCCACGACGCTGTGTTTTCTGTTCTTGATCCTAACAGGAGCGAATGGCCATAATGTGACGTTAAACAGATACACACACACAGTCTGCACTGTGTCAGTCTCTATAGACTTTGAAAGCCTCTCTGTTGCTACAGCAACACACCAACACTCCTCACATGTTTGTATTTACATGTTTTTGCCTTTGTGTCCCAGGCGTTCGCGTATCCCCGTGTGCATGTGTGTCTCACCACGGTGACGGCATCGTTGACCAGCGACTCTCCAAACACTATGATGAAAAGCGTGTCATTGACGTGAACTTCCTCGAACACGGCCAGCACTGCCACCGGGTCGACGGCCGAGATCAACGCACCAAACAGCAGGAAGTCCATCAGGTCTGCCTGGACACGGTCATCTGTACAAACACGCACAATTTAAACACACATAGGGACATATATCTCCATCCTGCCATTGATTTCCTATGAGAGAGTCTGTGTTCAGGTTTTTTAATTAGTTTCTTTAATTCCAGATGATTTATAACTTCGCCAGACCTATCTCCACACTTTGTTAGGTCTGGCTTTACCCTTATTCGTTCTGGAATAAGGGTAAATAAGGTTAATAGGGTAAATAGGGTAAATAGGGAATAAGCTGGTTTGGCTTGGTTGTACTTCCTTAAATGAATCACACTCGTCTTGGGCAGCGCTGAGCGCAGGATGCAGCAACAGTGCCTTTGCAAAACAGTATCAGGGGAGAAGTTGTTTTGGTGGAACATTTGCAGGTGGGGAAACGAGCTGTGGTATTAAAATGACTAAATCCCAGTAAAAGGAAATGGCACATAAAAAGAGCTGTTTTTTTGTCAGGTTTGCCATTTTCACCGTGTAATTACAGCTCAGAGGTTGTTGTTGTTGTTCTTTCACTTAGTAAGTTGAAAATGGTAATAAGTAGATAGTGAAAGAGGGAAGCATGTCAACGGAAGTCGTCTGTTTATTCCAGCACAGTATTCCAGTACATCCTGTGAGTCACTTCTCTTATTAAAGATTCTTGTAGATTAATGGTTGAAAATATTGCAAATCATCAATAGTACAGTTAGGACTAGAGATAAAAACCAGTACAAAAAAGTAAATTAATAAACTTAACCCTAAAAGAGCGAGATCACCACAGCTAAAAATAACTAAAATAACTACAACGTTTGAACTGTAAATTTGATCAATATGTTTTAAAGTGTCAGGTCAAGTGTAGTTTCCAGCTCAAAATAAATGAACCACACTAAAAGTTAAGGTTCTCCTGAATCAAAGGTTGGAAAAACTAAATAGATAAAGGAGTCAGGTGCCCCTCAGACTGACCTATGACCCCCAGCAGTTTGGTGGCGTACAGGCAGAAGCCGGTGCAGAAGGCGTTCCACAGCGTTCCCACCACGGCGTACGTCAGGATAGCGCCCAGGTTGTCAAAGAAGAGGCGGGCGGGCATGAAGTAGCCGGCGTCGCCCACGATGGTCGGCAGCAGGAAGAGGAAGAAGAGGGCGGGCTCCAGCTGGTACAGCTGCTTCTTATTGGCTATGAGGACGATGCCTCCCAGGACCAGACCGAGCAGGATCAGCATGCAGCTCTCCGGGACGACGGTGGTGAACCGCTGAGAGAAGTGGAACACTGCAGGACGAGAGACAGCGGCAGGATTAGGGGATGATGTTGAACATTTGGATGTTTTTTTAGGGATGCACGATAGTTGTTCACGGTCGTCGCGTGTGCGTAGGCCAGGATATATCGGTAGAGATTTTCATGTCTGCCGATACCGATATCAAGCTGATAATATCGTGCATCCATAATGTTTTTATGTATTACAGACGTGACACATTAAAGGGAAAAAAAAACATTAAAGAAGAGCAGTCCCATATGATGATACATAGTGTCTGCCTTTCATATTATGCTCTATTGCTTATTTTGTTGTGTAACAAATCACACTCTTTACAGCAGTATTTTTCTGTATTTGGATGATACTTTGCGTTCTTCCACGCGGTGCAGATAATGGAGAGTGAACGTGACACAGAACGGGGTAATTCTGAACACGAGGACTTCGACGAGCCGAGAAAAACAAGGAGCTCTGACCTAAAATACGAAGAAAGTGGATCAGCCTAAATAAATAATAAAAACTCTATCTGATGATCAAATATTTATTACTAGATTTGTTTTTTCGCTGCTCTTTTCTGTTCATTTTCCTTCAAAAGTTGCATGACTATTTTGTGCAAACCAGTCCTTCTTTGACTGAATTTCCTGTGCACAATATAAAATGTAAACGGCGTCAATAACATTAACGTCTGTCGTCCGTCTTTACTTGTGGAAAAATACAGATGAGATGAGAGATAAAGAGGTGCAGCTGCTGAATCATATTCAATTCACAGCAAATTTACCTGCTTTAAACATTTTTGACACATTTCAATAGGTGATGACTCATGTTGTGTTATTTAAAAACTCTACTGTGATTGGTCCGTATGACGGCGTGTGTGTCCGCAGCCTTGGACACGTAGTGAGGAATCTATCATTTAATGTCACCTGTGAGTCATGACAAGACAAATAATGACACGTAATCACACAGACACGGATACACCAGGCACAAGCATTAACGACACTCTTCATAAATCACCGAGGGTCAAAAAACACTTCAAAGCTTGAGCACGCAGCCTTTTACAAATCCACTCACTATCTACTGCTTCGTTATTCCACCTTCTCCCGTCCTTCACCGCATCACTGTATCTCATCCTCTCATCCATTACATCCTTATTTCCCTCACGTCATCCTTTCCGACTCGATTTACACCTTTAATAAGTACGTCTCCTCTATTTCAGCACCTCCTTATGTAATTTATCCAGGACTGAAAAGTGAAGCCAACGCAGAAGCGTACGTGTGAGAGTGTGTTTTTTTTTTTAATATAACTTTAAGTTATTATTAAATAAATGAATAAATCTAAAGTTAAATGATATTAAGTGTTGCATTGTTGTAAGTGACAGTTACCTAACTTTGCACCGTGCCTCTGAAAATGACAGCGTGCAGCACAAAAGAACATGAAACTACAACGTACAAGAAACTTTCCTTCTCATAACAAGGAACATTTCACTTTATAATGTGATAAATTATTGTTACACCATAATGCACTTCATGCTATCACATAATTTATATCATTATAATGTAAAAAGCTTCTCGTAGCAGCATAAGTTGTTTATGATAGAATAACGTGAAAACATCTTATTACAAAAACATCTCAAAATATATTGTTATAAATGACAGTATTCCCACTATAATGTGATATTAATCTGTTTTTTCTACACTTTTTTACACTTCCATATGTTTCTAAAATATGAACATATCTGTAATAAGCTTTCGTCCTAAAATGTGAATATGTTTTTTTTTTTCTTCACCTGTAAACCAATCGGCGAGGACATAGTAAGTTCATTCATAAAACTACACATCACCCATAGCAACAGACTGAGCCCCGCCCCTTCTCTTCCCTGTTCTTCTAAAAGTGTGTCTCAGCAGCTTTGTGAAGGAGTGTGAGGAGTTAACTTTAAGCCCTGCTCGGAGGACCAAGCCCTGAATCTGAAAAGGACAGAAGCTGCTTGAACCGCACTGAAACTCAGTGTGTCTTTGGGAATTCCTGTTTTCTGACTCGCACTAGAATGCAGCATGAGACCCGCCGGCCTGACCTCCTCGTGACCCCAGTGACGACTTCCTCCTTCTCCAAAACCATACAGACAATCACACAAAATTCACACCAGGCTGGAAAAAAAAAAAAGATCATGTTTTACTTGACTTAAAATAAAACCTGGAACCTTCGCAAACTGAATGAACTATCCAAGTTTTATAATTTAGGTTTTATCCATCTCTTTCCGCAGCTACTTCAGGTTTTTGGATCTCACACACACACACACACAGGTTAGAGTACATATTCGTACACACACAGATGATCCTCCCACACACCAGACGGACAGTGAGTACAAAAACACTGGGTACATTCATCACCAAGATCCAAACATGAACGTTTACAAAGAAAGAAAGAAAGAAGGGGCGAAAAGAAGGAAAGGAGTTCATCAGAGGAACGCAGTACAAATACTTTGTCACTGTACTTACACAGAGTTTTCAGGTGTTTGTACTTTACTTGAGTATTATTTTTTCTGTCAACTTTTTACTTTCACATTTAAACACAAATATCTGCACTTCGCTACTCCTTACATTACACTAACACAACGAGACGAACGTGACGGACAAAAGGCGTCATGATGTTTAAAATTCTGTTTCTGGCATTGAAAACTGATGCACGTTGGAGCGAAGTCCAGTTCGCTTTGCGCAGAAACAGCCGATAGAAATGTCCCACACTTTTACTTGAGCAAAGAAGTCGAATCAGTGCTTTCGCTTGAGGAGAGGATGTGTGTACGTTTGCCGCCTCTGGAGTTAATATATTATAATATTACAACAAGCTCACAATAGCTGATGATAGATCTTTGGACAGCAGCCATGCAGAAAATCGAACCACGGAGCTCAACCTGCAGACGAGGATGTTAAAAGACAGACATCTGCGTCAATGATGGCAATGACACGTACTGTATATGTTCTGTCGCTACTGATTTACTGGACGTGGGTAAAACACAACACAAATTGGTAACACTTTATAATAACGGTACAGTGAGTACAGGGAGTAAATCTTATGCACGAGCTTCACTAATGTAGGCCTCATGATGATTTAATGCATGAAATAATGCAAAAAGTATCACAGTTACTTCAAACATTAATCGAAGCTTTTTTTAAAAAATCAAACTGCATCAGAGGTAAACATTTACATAAAGTGTTTTAATGGTTCAGTAATGATGAACTCTTCACGCGTCTTATTCATGCTTTTTCATGGGTCGGCCTGTGTTGCTTCTTCTGACCACTGGCTCTGATGCAGTTTGATTTAAAAGAGCTTCAAATGTTTTTATCAGAACAGCAGTCGTTTTTACCGAGGGGCTGATCTGGGATGAACATTAGAGGAATCCAGTCAATTTGGCGGCAAACCAATTAATGCATGAAGTGACTGTGAATCAAAATTCCTTAAAGATGACATACGTGTGTCTTTTGAGCCGTAAACTAAATAAGCTGTGACCAAACAACGCTGGTGTTAATGCTGAAATTCTTACCAAATTACTTACCAATAATTCACTGAGCTAAAGTTGCTCTTTTTGTCAAAGGAGTCTGGTGGCTTTGAAGGAATAGACATGATACGACAACTTCAGCAACTTTAATGCCATACAATCGAAGGCACTGTCGACATAACCCTATAAAATACTTCCAGAAAACCGACGTTGCTTTTCTTTTTGCAACCACATTGATCCTCGCTCCTTGTCAGTTTTCTGTGCATACGCGGAGTTTGTGTCGGAGTCTGTTTTGTGCTGAGAGCTGTTGTTTGTTGAAATGAGCTAACGCTGGTCTCAGCCACAATACACTGATTTCTATGTAGAGGTTTCAGGTCAGATTGCCGTTTAAGTTCTTCAGCGACTCTCTTCTGCTCCTCTACGGCCGCGACACCGTCCAGCACTAGACACCGTTAGCTAAGAAATGCAGAAAATGGACTCCAGCACAAACTTCACGTAAGCACACAGGCAAATCTTACATAGAGAACGTTTGGTTGGAATATAAATCATCTTCCATCTATGTCTTGTAGATTAAGCATGGAACATGAAGACCATGCAGGTTTTTCTTCTGTATCAAGCAGAAAAAAAGCTGTATCATGACGTACTTGAGTTAATTTGGGTTACTTGACATTGCACCTCCTGCAGTTATTGTGCATGTGCACAACACGATGACATATGATGATATATTGTCCAACCCAAGTTCACAGCGAGAAACGGGAATTCATCTTGCATCAACGCATGTATCAAGTCATCGTCAAGCATTAGTTAATCACTACTTAAGTATATAATTGACACCGTATTATTAAGTGTTAACCACAAATTATTTCACAAAGCTTTGATCAAACTTCTGACAGAGCCACGTTTAGCAGAGCCAAGAATACAAAGAATATCATGCTGACTCTGCTCAGCTGAATTATGTCCAACAGTTGGAGCCAGTGCAGAAAGCAGAGCGGTGAAAATGAAGGATGTACAGCACATTTGTCTTTCACAATAGAGGAAATGCATCCGGTCACATCGAGTGAGTAGTTTCCTTGAGAACACTCTCTCCCCAGCCTTAATCGAGTCATTTAAATGTTTTAATTCAACCAGACCAGTGTGGCTGATACAACAGCGGAGCGTGCAGAGCAGGGACAAGGTTTGTGTTTGAGGATTGAAGCGAGTCGTGACAGCCGCATGCAGCTGTCTGTGTGAACAACCGCTGTGTGTCTCAGAGTCATTACTACATCATTACGGGGCATGTATAGCATGTTATTGTCCCGCAGCGCAGTGAGTCACCAGCAGCTCAGGAAACATGACTGCCTCTGTGTGTGTGTCTGTGAGCGTCCACGCAGCCGTGACGGAGGAACAAAATGCTTAAAAAGAGGAGACACAGAGGGGGGACAGACAGAGACGCAGACAGAGAGCTGGACTCCTGCTGGTCCTGACACAAAGGATTTAAAGTTGCAGTCTGTAGATTTTGACATATTTTACGACAAAATCATCACCAGGGCTTCAAAATACTGAGGCTCTGAGACCACATCTAAGAATGACTAAATACTGAGCTTTTAAAAATCCAAATTCTAGATCAACGCTCCGGTATCCCCTGGGATTCATACACCGTTAATTATGATCAATCCTTACAAAGGATGTTCTACGCTTTTTACATTTCAGTTCATAATTCATTGACTGCAACACATCCTTTCATCGCTGCTTATTTAAACCTCAAACAACTGAACATGTCGTGAACATAACATCATCCTTAAAGTTGATCGGGGCAAAACTTGTATCCACATCCGGCAGTACTAAAGAAATATAAGCACGGAGGTGGAAGAAGTATTCAAATATACCAAGAGAGAAATGTAGAAATACTCCATTACAAGTGAAAGTCCTGCATGGAGAATTAAGTAAAAGTATGTAAGTATGAGCAGCAAAATGGAGCTAAACTACTGAACTAAAAGCACTTGTATCTGACTGACATATTATATGACATTATAAAGTTATTAATACTGAAACACTGGTGCTAGAGCAGCGTGTTTCTGTTGTTTCCGCTGGTCGTGGAGCTGCTTTGAACTACTTTACTTCCAGTTTTATAAACGGACACCAGATAAATCCGAGGACTCGTCACATGAGTAATGACAGAGGAAAGAAAAACAAAGTTCTGATACACAAATTCCGCCTTTTCCCTCTAGTCTTCGGTGACATATTGGATGATCCGAACATTTGGTGGAGCTGATGACAACTCGCAGACATCTGAAATGTGAGCCGACTACACTCTGCTTTATGTAAGACGTCAGAGGAGACAAAGGCTGGAAAGAACATGTCTAATCTTTAACAGTGTGTTGTGTTTTAAAAGCTTGTCGTTATTGAACACAGTGTAAAGTCTTCGTCTCGAAAAAAAAAGTGACTAACATTCTTGCTTTTCGGCCCCCCTTCAAAACACAAAACACACCACTGGCTTCTTCTTCTATTGTCTGGTCAAACAGCCCTCCTACAGCTCATCTCCTCGGGGACTCGTCGCCTTGTCCAAGTCAGTACCTGAAACCAGATATCTGTAGCCAAGTGCAACACATGCTGTAATGTCCCCTACAGTAAATCTAACACATCCTCCGGTCGCTTGTCAGTCCCATCTGCTGCAGGTAATGACTGGAATATGTTACAAAAAGCACTAAATCTGGATGAATGTATCTCAGTTTGACTTTCTGGACATTTTCAGTGACACGTGTAAATGTTTGACTCCTGTTTGGTTAATCGCTTTCCTTCTGATTTGTCTGATTATTGTCTATTTTCTCCCTGCCAGCCACTGTAAATGAGAAACTGTTCTTTTACTGTCTCGCCTGGTGAAATGCAGTTCGAAGACAAGGACCTAAAGCTCGGAGACAAAATGAAAAAAAGTACAACATTGTAGAAGAGAAGAAGTATCTAAGGTGCATGAGGTGGAAGTAGGCTCCTCAAGTGGAGTACAAGTACTTCAAAATTGTACTCGAGCAAAAGTACTTCATCACTGCATCAGTATTCAGGTAAAACCTCCGGTCTGGTTCCAGATGCACCAGACAACACTTGACTCTGGGTCACACATATTCATAGACTTACAGATCTTGGCCACACTGGCCACCAGGAGCCAGATGGCGATGATGTACGGGGTCTGCACGTAGCTCCATTCCCACTGAACCACCCGGTACCCTCCGCCGTGATGATGATGGTGCTGCTCGCCCTCTTCCTCCCCTCCGCTGCTGGCCGGCTCCTCCGCCGCGGACCGGGCCAAGGCTACACCGGGGGACCCATATTCCGCCCGGGGCTTCGGGAGGAGGAGGAGCGGCGGGGCGGAGGGAGAGGCGGGGACCGGCGGGGACAAGTCGAGCCCCGGCCCCTGGAGCGGCGGAGCTCCCGTCCCGGGCAGGTCGGCGCCGCCGGCGGCAGCAGCGGCGGCGGCGGCGGCGGCGGCCGTCAGCAACAGCAGCATCACCGGACCGAGCGGCAGCATCTTCCTCCGGTGCTCAGCGGGCTGGCATCCCTCTGTCCTTTATATACACAGGGACACGGAGAGGACACGGAGGAGCGGAGGAAGGCCGGCAGCCGGTTTACAACATCCACACACACACATACATACACGCAGGCTCCGGTAAGACACGGAGGAGGGGACGCCAGGGCTGGACATGTGACCCGCCCAGTCCTCCTTTAAAGAGGCGGAGGCTGCAGACGCTGCAGGCTGGAGGGAGACACAAACACGCAAATATATCTGAACTAATCACAACTGGACACTAACTATTTCTTAAACACTCTGAGGAGTTTGTTCGTGAACACGTCGAACATCATAATAACTTATTCTCCGTTGTGTATCATATCCAGGTGTTATATAATATTCATAGGTAAGTTTCCAGTCGTTCTTCATCACACGGTGTTCTGGTACCGGTTCCCCCATCAGCTCAGAACAGACTTCCTGCTCTGTTTTATTTGACTTTACAGTGAGGCAGTCCTGCATTAATGTACATTAGTGCGGACCAGAGTTCAATAAAAAGCCAAGAACAAAGAAAACGGGGTTTCTTTCGTGACTGGGCGCCGCTGTAGGGGAGGCTGGGGTCATGTAGCTGGTTGCAATCACCAAGTTCACCACAAGATGTCACTAAAGAGTATAAAAAGTCAAATGAACCCCGTCAAGTGTTTTACTATTATGTTTTTAGATTTTTATTACTGTTATTACAGCTGCATCTCCTGGTATAATGACAAGATATTTTCTCATAATTAGGAGAGTTTTTTCTACATCATCGGTGTCTATTTTTTTCTTTAGTGAATGCAATGTTATGTTGTAATAATAGCATTAATATATCATTTATCATTAACTCCGAATGACCAGAAGTATTAAATATTCAATTTTAGTACCATACTTTACCATAAAAGGACACTTCAACCATTGGATAGAACATATTTCTAGAGAATTATTTGACTATAAAACTGTCATTTGTTGAATCAATTTACATAATTGACTCCGATAGACTTACAATGAAATCTAAATCTAAAAATACTCAGTCAATACTTCGAGTCGTTCTGGTCTCATTAGCTTTATCTGGACCCAAGTCCCCCTTTAACTTTATTACTGAATAAGTCCAGTAGTTTCATTTAAAACAAAAGCAAAGAAAGAAAAACAATCCTGTCATTCTTCATGAAAAATCTTTATTCATTTCAGCTGGAACATTTATGGAACATCATCCACGAGCTGCGTCTAAAACGTACATTTTACACTTTAAGTTAAAACAGAGTCCTCGTCCTTCGGTCTGGACGGTTTGTCTCCATGTGCCTGAAAACAGTGAAGAATCTTTTTAACCAGCGACGGACACGAAACGACTGTACACAAGTGTCATAATCCTATAATAATCCGAACGACTGCGCTCAGATGAAATGACTGCACGAGCTACACTGTGAAAATACGACAATATGAGAGCAGCTCGTCATCAGTATCAGTGACACACACACACACACACACACACACACACACACAGACACACACACACACACACACACACACACACAGTCTTAAAGCATCGCAGGTGATGTGTTGACCTGTTTTGTACCAGGTGAGTAACGTTTAGTGAACAATGTGACGTGTAACGCTCCTTCTCACTTCTTTAAACCATCAGTGAATGCATCGCCGCAGCAGGTTTGTGTTTATTACCTAAGAAAACATTTCAAGTAATATTTCATTTAAATTTTGCAAACGACCATTAAAATGATACGAAACCAGCCAGATTCAGACTCGTTATTCTTTAAATAATGCATATATCACCAGATATTGTTTGATGTCAGTTCTTCTGTCACTCGCCTTAACTTGAACTGAAAAGACATTCAGTTAGACCTAGACCGCTTTTACCGTTTTATTTATCGACTTATTTGAAAGACAAATGAATTGATGACTTTGTAAACTGCAGGTGACAAAAGGAGCTGTCATTCTGGAGAGACCTCTAAGAAGGTCACGTTTGAAGACTTTTAAAAAGGTCACGTTTGCGAAATTCACATCTTTTCATTCTGAAAAATCGTTTCGTTTTTAAACAGCTTTTCCATCTGCACACATTCTTCTTCAGTGTTCTCACCTGTGTGAATCTGTAATACTTGCCTTTTATTTATATTTTACACATGCTACATTCTTATTTGACACCAAGTTTACTTTTAAGGGGGAAATACTGTTTAAATTAGAAAAAAAACAGCTGATCAACTGACTCAGTGCCTCCTGTAAATGTTTGGTTTTATTGCTCAGCTTTGGTGATTTCCTGTTGAATTTCTAAACACTTTCAAAAGCCACAGGAAACTAGAAAATGTGCCACATGAATCATTTGTTCGCTCAAACATTTCTGTAACCAAACGTCTCCAAACTGCAGAGAAAAAGTGCTTCTGAGTCTGTTCATCGTGAATCAGATGGATAATCCTCCTCCTGCTGGAGATTCTGCTCCTCGCGTCGTCGGCAGCTTCAGCTTCAGCTCGTCTGTCTGATTCATCACATTAGCGTTCAGTGATCGATTGACTGATCGGTCTCTGCTCAGACTTTGTCTCCTGTCTTGTTGTTGAGTCCCAGAGCCTGAACCACGTCCAGACTGAGGCCGCTCTTCAGAGTCCGCCGCACTGAAACACACACACACATACGTTCATATTACTGGACGTGAAGGGGTGTTGTTTTTGTTTAGTGTCGGCTTTTATTTTAAAGAAAATTCAGAAGCAAAGGACAAAAGGGAATGTTCTCTGAAGTGACAGCCTTGAAATAAATGAACAAGAAGCGGTGGCAGCAAACACCCACAGCTGTAAAAATGAAAGAAACCATGTGACAAATTCAACATGAAGGCAAAATGTAGACAAAAGGAGAGGCAACATCTTTGTATGAAAAAAAAGATGTTTAACACAACCTGTAGGACAATGAACCGCCTTCTACTACCTGAGGTAAACAGGTTCATGAAATACAGCTGGAAACAACTCTTGTCCCGCTGTGACAAAGTAGTGGAAAGTCATTAATTATATTTATTATGAAACATGGTTTTGATCCGTTCCTGTTTTCTCTGATAAAAGTACTGCACTGCACTTTTAATACAAATTCAAGACTTCCTTAAGCGTTTCCTTTTAAAAGCTCTTGAGCGGTTCAGTGCATAGAGTTACAACATCGGCAGGACGGTTGGATGTGATGATAATCTGCCTGGAGGGGATTTACCGACGAAGTGAAAACAGTGATATGAAGTTGCAGAGATATCGGACCTGTTTTGGACACAGAACTGCTGTTGTGTCTGAACACTTAAGAGTCTGAACCCGACTGATCCAGCTGAGACTTGAAGACCTCGACCTTCTGCAGAACAAACCCCGGAAACAAACGAACAAAAAAATATATACGTAAAAAAAAAAAAAAAAACATGTCACAAACAACATAAAACAGCCTGAAACGAGTGAAAATCCACTCATTAGGTTCTGTTCAGTCACCCTTTTTATACTCCGTCATTTATGTCTTTATAGAACCGAGGTTACATCAAGGAGACTAAGAACCTTATTTTACTGTTTCACTGTAACGCGCCATCTCTCTATAAAGTCAAACCGTTTCTCAGAAGGTTCGCTAGTTGAACCAACTCCGAACCGACACGAGCGCCATCCCCAAAACTAGCACTGGGTTCACGTAGGTGGAAAGGTGTATGTTGTCGCCCTCAAAATCCGCTCATGTTTTTGTTACTTGATCATTTTGTGACCGAATGCTGTTTCAGCCTGTGTACTCACATGACTTCCTGTTCAGTCTGGACCGTTTGCGGGTTTTGGGGCTGGATTGTCTGTCTGAGGGATTCTGGGTAACGGACTTAACCAGCCGGTCCATGATCTCATCTGTGGCGTCGTCTTGGGAGCTGGTTCCGTCCTCTTTGGCTACTGTCATCTGAGATGGGCTCACCCTGCCGAGACCTGAGGACCAGAACCAGACACAGGTTTCAGCTCCCTGATGATCAGACTGAAAATCAGCCCAAACGTGGGGTGACCTAAACCTAAAATAACAGATAAAATCAACATTTTTGGAGACTCATGTCCTTTTGCTGAGTGACAGTTGTTGTTGTGGGCATGATTGCTCAGGAAAATGTCATGATGACTTTGCTAGTGTCACTCTGACACAGCTGGCCAGAGAAAGTGAAGTTTTCCTTCTGAACACTGAAACAATCCTAAACCACGTCTGTGACTTTGTAAAGAGCCTCTGGGTCTTACTGCGGATGGCTCTGGAGCGTCTCAGCCCTCCCTGGCTGACTTGCAGGCTGTCGCTGCTGATCAGGAGGTTCTTCATGTTCTCGTGCTCCTCCTCCTGACCGGGCCCCGCTTCAGCTGCTGTGGAGACGGGGGAGGGGCTATCCTGTTGAGGCACCGCCCCCGAAAACTTCTCCGTCTGACAGAAAAGACGAAGACGAGCATGAGGAGCAGAAAACAGGCAGGAGTTAGACTTGACTCCTTCAAAGTGGCTATAATCAGTGGTTCTGCATTTCTAATGCACCAAATGACACATTTGTTGGTTCATTGCTGTACATCTTGTTGTGTTGCCACCACCTGTTGAACGGTGAAACGTGCCACCGCTGGTTGAAGTCTGTCATGTCTCCAACGTATTTACATCCCTGTTTATGTGCATATAAATAAAACAGGGATGCACTCATAGAAAAACAGCCTTAGAGTGCTACTAGAGGTCTAAAACGCCACAGTGTACATTTATAATGAGTTCAAATAAAGTACTTGTATTTGACCTACTTCTACTTTTATGCTTCTTACTTCTACTCCACTGCATCAGCTTTTTGGTCTAAAAGCAGCTTTAATTCTCAAGAAGAATGAAAGAAATCTGCCTGTTTGTGGCGGGACACCTGGGGGAGGATTTGTGGTTTACCTCGGTGATCATCTTGCCGCGGGTTTTGGTTCGCTCCCGGTGGGCGGCTCGTTTTCGCTTGAGGGTGAGGACTCGCTCTCTGGTGGTGCGATACTCCAGAGCGAACTCGCTGATGATGCGACAGAAGCTGGTCACCTTAATGTCTCTCACCGAGGAGGACGGCTGACCCAGGAACAGCAGGAAGGAGTGAAACCTGAAGCAGGAGGAGTCAGTTGTGTTGAATCAAACTGCCTCGTATCATATGATAAACGTGATACGATTAATAGTTGCTTCGGATGTATCCTTAATGTATTGGGTTGTAGGTGTTAACATGTGTATTGCATCGGCCTCACTGATGGACAATCACATCCGTAGAATGTACAATGACCTGTGGGGTCCTCTTAAAGACAGACAGACCGAGACAGAGACAGACAGAGACAGACAGAGACAGACAGGGGTTGGTGTGCTCTGACCTGTTGATGACCCTGCGGTGGACCACCTTCAGGATGATGATCCTCTGCGTGCAGTCTTTCAGGAACTCCGTCATCTTGTTCTTCAGCACCGCTTTAGTTTCATGTTTGGCGACGACCTTCAAGTTATCCCATGATGCTTTGCAGCGTCTCTCCAGCTGGACCAGGTTCTCCGAGAGCAACTCAAAATCCACCTGAACACAGGAAAACCTGATCACCACGTGTTTCCCATACCTGACCCGTACCTGTCAGATCATTCTGTTTCAGAGTTTTCAGGTTCAAAGTTTTGCTCACAGTTTCTTTCTGATCTCATTCTATCTTCTAAAGTCTTTCTAAATGTTAGTAACATCTAAAAAATGTTACAGTTACAGCCACAGGGACAAATCTGCAAATCTACTCTGATGATGGGGACAATTCATCATTTGAGAATTTGTCTTTTACTGGACGTTCTGCATCAACACACTCACATGCCTAGTAACATAAGACATAAACTACAACCCAGAATGCAACACTGTTATAGATGCAAGCTCCCTGATTTAAAAAACATCTGATGTTTTCTAGTCCTTTCAAATTCAATTTCCAGGAAAAAATGCTGTGTTATATTCAGGCCACATATGTGATGATAGAAAATACTTACTTTGGCAGAACGGGTGATAGCGGGGATCTCTGAGTACACATCAGAGGATTCTGGGTAATTTTCCACCACCAGGCTGCAGGTGTGATGCAGCAGAGACTGTCGGTGAACGGTGTCCTTGACCTCCACCACCTTCTCCAGGTAACCCAGCTCGAAACCCTTAGCCTGCACACAAAGACACACAGGTAGCATCTGATTACAGTTTCAGTGTGGAAACAGAACAATCTCTGCTTGAATCTCTTATCTGTGTTTGAGGTGACAACAACGGGATCTGAACTGCAGCCACTGAACCAGTTCACCATTTATGAGCTGTTCAAAGAAAATGTGCCTTTTGTGTGGCTTTTCTTTTCGAACAAAGGAAATACCAAAAACAAGCAACATGGAATGACATTTCACAGATGTGACCTGACTCTCATGAAGCTCCTACTGATGTTAATAATTTCAAAACTACTTTCGGACAAATATACGTCTGGGTGTAATGAAACACCATCTGTTATCCTGGAAAGATCGCAGTGACTTAGTCTGCAAAAACAAAAAACAAAGAATTTATTTTCTCTGCCGTCTTTCAGTGCGAGTCGGCAAATTCTTCTTTTGTTCTTTATCCCTGTAGGGTTTTAACATCGTACTGTAGGTATTTAAGTTATTTAAGTTAGACTGAAGCGCTAAATATGGAGCTTAATCCCAGATCAAACACACAATGAAGGGCCTTGAATATCGTCTTTTGTGGTTGTATCGTTAGGTTAAATGTATGTATTTTTTTCCCTTTGCCATTATCTTTGTATTAATTTATGTCTTTTGTGTGATGCCGCAAAAAGACTTTCAAATTATTTTCAGAATATTTTAATGTGAAAGTGATGCAGGTGATTTATGATCATGAGTTTTCCTTAAGTTAAACCAACAGTGTTACATACACTATATGACCAAAGGTTTGAGGACAGTTTGAACAACATCTCATATGTAATTGCTGGACATGTCGTTCCAAACCTCAGGAATGCTGTTGCTGCTGGTTCTTGCTTTTAAGAAGATTTTAGAACCTGGCTACAACGATTTGCTCCCATTCAGCAACAAAATCAGGGTGATTCAGTCTGAGTTCATGTCCATCCCACAGGTGAGGTCAGGCAGCTGTGCAGGACGCTTCAGTTTTTCACCACACAGGAAAACCAGTGCTTTATTGATTGGGCTTCATGCACAGAGGCACCGTCATGTTCAAACAGGTTTTTTTCAAACATGTTTTTTTAACCAAGCGGTTGGAGGCACACTGTTGTCATTACATGCTGCAGCTCAGACTTCCCTATAATTAAACATAAAAAACACCCATGCTACAAAAAAGTGCACGATCAGGGTTGGCCTCGAACTTTTGTCATATAGTGTACGTAAGAAGGTTAGGGTGAGAAGTATCGTCTCTCATGCGTGTTTCCATTCTCACGTTAGAGCTGTTGAGGAAGTTTCCGATGGCGAGCAGTGTCGCCAGGATTCTCTTGAAGGTCTGATTGGATGCCAGCTGCTCCATGCCCAGCTTCAGGTCGAACAGCGGCTCCGCGATCTCCTGCAGGGGGAGACACAGTGCTACCATTAACCCTCTGTGCATATGCTAAAGCATGTTCACTGAAAACACCTGGAGTGTGGATGCAGCCTCAATGTGTGAACCTCTGTGAGTGTGTGTGTGTTACCTTCTCCAGAGCCTCGTAGTTGAGTTTGAAGGCCCAGAGCTGCAGGCGGGGGGTCAAGGCGCTGATGGAGGCCAGGCTGAACAGGAACTGCTCGGCCGTCCCCAGAGGAACATCGGGATTGGCCATTTGGGCCTCCTGGATCTTCTGCTTCTCCTCCTCTGTGGGCGTCATGGTCAGGATCTTCTGCTCAGTAAGAGGATAAGGGAGGGGGGGTCAGTCTGGTCAGGATCAGTCTGAGGAATCAAGAAATGCAGGCGGGTCTGTTTAAATGTAGTTAAATACATAAGGGGTCCCACCTCGATTCCCTCCTTGCTGATGGCGAACTCGTCAAAGTTGAGGATGGCGGTCTTGATGACGTGGACGGCCGGCAGAACGGTCATACCGATGTTGATGGCGTTACTCCTCTTCGGGTCCAGAACTAGAATCTCTGTCTTTTTCGTCTCCGGTCCTTTCTGGAAATGCATTCCACAAACCCTCAATTAATACTCGTGTACAGCCCTGACTGCTCTAATCAGGGTGCAACGTATGAAAATAACAAAATCACAAGGGGGATGTTTTTATAAATTACTGCTTCAATTAAACTAGTTTGAAACTTGAACCTAATCACTACATTGCAGCAATATTCAATTCATGTTTAAAAACATAATCAACACATTAAGATCTGAGCATTGTTTGATAAAAGTCTCCTAAAACCTGAGGGTTTTCTGAAAAACTTGACAGAATTATCAATGTTAACTACAGTCTTAAAAGGTAAAAACATGCAAATGTTGCACGTGGTCTTAAATATAAAATCATGCAAACGCCAGACCCAGTTGTAAAGGTACAAACACACAAACATCGTAGCCAGTCTGAAAACAATGCATGTGGTTTGCACTTTCTCAGCTGTGATATTTCTAGGATTGTTTTGGGGAGTGTCCGACAGAATACAGTCATATATTTCCCTGAATCCTTTTCATTTTTCTTTCACTTGGTTTGATGTAGTTTCAGTCTGAAAAGCTGTGCATGGACGAAGGCCAGTAGAACCAGGATCCTCATGTAGTTTTAATGTGGTGTCGGCTCCGCTGTCATGGGCGGCGACAGTGAAAGTCATTTTCTGCTCTCACGTTACTTGGATACATTTGAAAATATTTGCGTTTTAGGTATTTTATATGGTTTATGGTTAAAGTAGCATTAATCACTATGAAGGGTGGACACATATTATCCCCACCTGGGATAAAAAATAATTCAGCAGATTCAGGGATATATAGACCAGACATAAATTCATTTAAAAATGCACTACTTTCGCTGTGATGCAGCCACTTATCTCTGTCTGTAGTCTCTCTGCAGCTGAACTGGAACTACTCACTAAGGTTATGTCCACACTCATATGTTTTAAAATGTCTAACTTTTGCTACGTTTACACCTAGTATTCACACTACTCCAGCATTTTTCAACCTAAAATGAAGACATTTGCTGCTGCGATTACGTTTTAGTCTAGATAGACAAAATCGGAGACTTTTGGAAACAAACAATACATTCGCTGCCTGATTGGTTCTTATCAGTCTCTGCGTATCCTTATGTGATTTTTCACACCCCCATGACTTTATAAGAAATGCAGCTGGGATGCTAATTTTAAAAAGGGCTGTATTTATTTAACTTACTTTACTCCAAATGTATATCAGTTCCAAATACTGGTCGCTAATGGGACTGTATAAAAAAAATACATGGACGTCTAATGTAAAGGGGAAGTTCTACTGTAGAATATACTAAACAGGGCTGGTTACCTTGGCAACATGTAGTTCTTTGGCTTTAGACTCAAACAGGTGTTCGAGGCGGGCGGTGTCCACTGCCACCTTATCCAGCGACGCCCACACTGTCCCCCGTCCAAAGCGACACTTCTGCGGTCCGTCGGCCTGCTTCAGCTCCTTCCAGAACAACTTCACCGTCTTCTTCTTCTTCTTCTGCGAGGAGTCGGCTCCCATCGCTGGAGGAGGAGGGGGTAAAGGAGGAGCGCCCGGTGGAGGAGGAAGAGGAGGGGGCGGAGGTGGAGGTCCCGCTCCTCCTGGACCACCTGGAAGTGGTGGAGGAGGAGGGGGAGGGGGAGGAGGTGCAGCCATGCCGGGTATCGGAGGAGGAGGAGGAGGCATGCCGGTCAAACGGGAGGAAGTGGAGGAGTCAAAGGTGTCTATGTCCAACACGTCGATGTCCTCTTCGTCCATCAGGTCGGAGAAGTCCAGGTCTTTGATGCGCAGGGCGGCGGCGCTGGGCTGGAGCTGGTCCCAGGCGTCTGCGTGACCCCCGGCACCCAGAGGGGTCATCTGGGTCGTCTCCAGGCGACGGGCGTGGCTCTCTACGTCGATGCTGCACTGCTGTCGAAGTTGACGGTTCTGTGGGTCCATTAACGTCACAGGATTACATATTACACAGCAGAGGTAGAGTCAAAGTACTTTCACTCAGTGGTGGAACAAGTATTCAGATCCTTCACTTCAGTAAAAGTACTAATAGCACAGTGAAAATACTCCACTACAAGTAAAGGTTCTGCATTCCAAAACTTACTTGTGACTCAAATTCATAGACTTCTCTGTAGATTTTTCAAACCATATTTGACATCTCTACCAGTACCTTGATGTACTTGAGAAATATGATGTAATTTATGATGACAATCTGGTCAGAACTCATCTTGTGTCGTAGGGAAGGTAGAAATGCACAACTGAATTTGTATATAAGTATAATAATATAATAATGTCACAGGAAATAAATCCATTGTAAACTGTGTGTACTTGGACCAATATTTACAAATGAGTCATATTGAAATTCATGCAGGTAAACGTACCAAACAGCTGCCAACTCACACACACTGAGCGCAGGACGCACACAACTGACACTTAACATAACACGCTGTCATGCAACATGTATATTTTTCACACAGTGAAAAACAAATTCATAACTGATAATGTCACGATGCATTAAGAGTTCACCGACAGCTGTGTCCACATGGGAGTAGAACTGAGAATTTATTCAGAGCAATCAGAGACAGATAGAGAAGTAAAAGATATCCAAATCTGTTAGACGGTGATTTATTCCCAGGAATTAATCTTAATCAGTCAGTCATCATGAGTGGCTGCATGCAGCAGGTGACTGCGTTACTATGGTAATGAGGGGACGCGGTGTCTCAATCTAAAACTTTTAATGTTTCCCAATAGTTGGTTTTAGGGTAGTACGCCTCTGCAAAATCATGAATATACCTGTATCTCAACGATGAAATCTAGAAATATAACATAACATAGTTCATTATGTTACTAAAGATAAATCGACTGTATTATGTAAATGAATGGCTTTAAAATCAAACATACATTCTGACTATGTATGTTATTGTAGCTTCGTATTGTAGCTTATATAAATGAGTTGGAACTAAAAGCTGTGTTCTACGTTCCAGACGTGGGTCTGTGTCGGACCCGTCATGCTTCTTGCTTTGCTTTTGAAAACATCAAGCTCGCTTCGACCTGCGCTGAACATAGTATCAAACTGCTTTCATCTTTGTGACAATGCATTTTCCAGCTTATCTTAAGAAGAATTTTAAACTCAACTCAATAAGGAAGACTTGTTCCTTCACTTTATCACAAACACTGAAAATCAAGAAATCCATGGTTTTCACCGTCACAGGAAGAGGATGAAAAACTGTAATATGAAAAGGAACAGACAAACGTAGTGGAGTATTTGCCTCTGAGATGTAGTGGAGTAGAAGTATAAAGCTGCAGATATTATAAAAAATACTTGAGTACGTTCCATCACGACTGTGACTCTTATATTTCTGTGGCTCTGACCTGTTGTTCTTCAGCCAGTCGGGCCAGTGCTGCCTGTGCGGAGCCCTCCAGTCCCTCCAGCTCCGCCCTGCGGGAGGCGCTGCTCTCGCTGGGGCTGGCGGGTTCGACTGAGCGCGATCTGAAGCTCGACACGCGTTCTGATACCCGGCCTATGCTCCCCGTGTCACCACCTGAGAAGACGGAAACACACGGAGGTCTCACTCTGCCTCAGTTTTACAAACCCAGCGGAGCAGAACATGATTCTTAAAAATGATTCTTTAAAGAAGTGAGTGAGAGAGGAAACAAGGATTCACTTTGAAATCTGATTAAACCATAGAGCAGCTTTCTGTCTCTAAACTTATGTTGCATCAAAACTTTAAAGTCGAAGTTAAAACATGATTCTGTATTAAGTTCAAACTCACACTAGAGGAGGTTTGACTTAATAAATAGTTGTTTTTTTAGATGGACTGAAAAACAATCAAGTTCCTCAGAGAAAATCGAGGGACAGACTCAACCCTGTTAAGTTTTATGATTACTATTATTTGGTGATGTTGCTCCATTCATTTGGAGCAATCAAACTCTATGTTTCATCGGTGTTTGAGCACTTCATGCTGATGCTACGTGACCTCTCTCACCAGGCGGGACGTTCCCTTCTTCCTCGGTGGCGTCAGGAGCAGCGGTGGAGCTCAGAGGCGTCGCGGTAGAGGTCTTGGAGTAAAGCATGTCCAACAGGAACTTCCTGTCGTTGGACAGAGTGCTGCACTGCCGCTGGATCGGTGCTGCTGCAGAGACACTTGTTCAGTGAAAACAGGCAGAAGAACGGGAGCCGACAGACTTTGACTTCATGTAAACTTTTCATTTTGTATTCCCTCCTCCTGTTTAACCAACAAACAACTTTAATCTGGTCTCATATGAATCTTGAGCAGCTCATTTTAAAAGCCACTGAAGGGCTGCTATTGGGAAACATGATGTGTCAGTTTGTCCATGATCAATACTGTTCATTTTTATTTACAGACAGTTCAGTTCACCAAATGTTGATCTTCAGTGCCCCATGGTGGTCAGAGGAGTAAACATAAATAACACAGGCAAAAGATGGCTCCTACACCTTCCTTGAAACTATTTTCAGATATTTTTCTCAAATCTCCTGCTTTCCTTTTTGGTGTTTTTCTAGTTTTTATCATAGTGTTTGCTGTCTACATTTTGGACAGTGGATCAGGCTGTTGGATGTTGTTAAAGAACAGTAGTAACCCCTGAAGACCAGCAGGAGGCGCACTGCTCCACACATATTATACTTTATATTAGGCTTGAGTTGAGGAACATGAGCGCTGAACAGAGCCGGCAGACTCTGACTGAACCACAGGCCTGAAGACACAGACAAAGCAGGGACTTATGGGTAGCTATTTCCTCACCTGTGTCATTCTGGGAATCTGAGTGTCCGTTTGTGTCCGAACTTCTGAGCGTCTGACCTGCACAGAAACGCCACAATAAATACAAAAACTGGTGTCATTACGTGCTGCAGCATTCACACTCCCTTCAATGAGAGTCAAGGAGACAAACCAGGAAAAAACAACTTCACACCAAAGCTCCAGACAGTGGACGAGCAGGGGGTTGTCTGAATAGTATAGGCCATATAGTGTAACGATGAGGGTTTCTGAGCGAAGGTGGGTTATATTTACTTTGAGGAGGCCGCTCTCCTTCAGCCGGGACGCTGCCTCTGTCCTCGGCAGGCTGCGGGCTCGGGGCTATGACGTCGTCAGACGAGGACAGCCGGGGCAGGTTTTTACTTCTCCTTCTCTTCTCCCATTGGGTGGCAGCTAGGTTACGCAGGAAGTGATCTCTGCAGAGGAGAAACGGAGCAGACGTGCGGCAGTTTTAAACCTGATCCCGTGTAAAGACGACTTCGAGAGCTGATCTAACGGGTCACTTTCACATGCTGCTTTTTTCAGTGGTCTGGAAAATATTCCTTAAACTTCATCACCAACACCACCATGGAAACGCACACGAGACTTAGGACTTTTGAGTAGATTTTATATTTTCCTTCTTGTCAACAAATCTGATCATGGGCAACAATGAAGTGATCAACTGACAGGTGATGTGTGTGTCTGCAGTCTGAGCCACACTGATATATTTCATTCAAACTGCAGTGGCCAGCTGTTTCAGGGCTTTACTGAGCCTAAACTATACACAGACAGATGACAAATTAAAGGAAAACCACCTTATTAAGGTGTCGAACCACCGTGTGCCTCCAGAAAGTATGAAGGCAACAGACCTGTTCAGAAACTCTGCTGCTGGCCGAGACGCACAGAAATCACATCCCGAGTCAAAGCCGAAGAAGCCAGACGGTTAGTTTTTAATTATTTTTAATAGATTTAAAGAGATGAAAATTAGACTTATAGCAACGAGGCAAAATTAACAAAAACCTATCGTATCGGAGTTTGTGATTTAGTTCTTTTTCTGTTCATTTAGTTTATTTTAATTTAATTTTGCGAATGAGTGCAATCTTTATTCTTTCTTATTCAACAAAATGAAAACAGAGTAAAAGACAGAGTTCGATTCCTTACGGACAGAACATGACAAACGCTTGCCAAACGGTGCAACATCTTTTAATCGCAATATAAAATGAGATAATTATCACATCGTTTGTTGTATTATTTCCCAGCCTCAGTACGAAGTAAGCTACTGATAAGAGCAATAAGCCACAACTAAAGAGGTTTTAAGTTATAGTGCATCATTCTACAGTGTGTGTGAACTCTACCATTCACAAAACATATTCCCTCATTTGGTGTTTTGATGATAGAGGTGCAGAATGTCGTCTAAATGTCAGTCCAAAAGCATCTGCGTTCGGTTGGGTTGAGATCTGGTGACTGTGAAGCCAAAGCATACGATTCATTTCATTTTCATCAAACCATTCAGTGAATCCTCGTTCCCTTCGGACGGGGTCATCGTCGTCCTGGAAGAGACCAAACCCGTCATGTTTTACCTTCCATTTGTCACCTGTCTGTAGAGGTGAGCTGCTTTGAATACTTCCAGTGAAAAGTCAGAGAGATGAACTGACACATTGGTGGCTTGGCTCATTTTTTCCAAACATTTGTTGGCAAATATAAAGATAAAACCACACAGAACAACACCAGACTTACGTGTTAATACTGTCGACAGCATGTGAAAGGAGATCGAAACCCACAGTTTAATCGACAGGAAGAACTGTCAACGAGCAGGATTTCAGATTTCATTTGTTCGTCACTGCAAACCCAAAACCAAACAAACTCCAGGCGGATAAAACACCAGTGATTAGACGCAACCAAAAACCAATCAATCATGGTTGACTGTAGGATTCCAACAGCACCGCCACCAGAAACAAACGGCAACATTTACGCACATACACACCGAAGCTGCAGAGTCCTCACACCGACAGAGATTAGATTTATGACTTTAATATTTAAACTTCTGACAGAGCCTTTAAAACAGAGACAAATCCAACACAAACACGCACATACATACACGCATTCTTCTTCTTCACGACAGTTTTTAGTTTATTCGCTCGTTAGTTTCAACCTTAACTTCTTTTGTTTTCCAAAAAGAAAAGTAATTGAGCTGGAGACACGCTGCCCCTCCCACCTACAGTACAGTACAGTTCAGCAGAGTTCAGAAGTCTTGGGGGTGGACCTGGTCCAGGTTTCGGGGACCACAGAGCTGCTCTGTAATCAGCCTGTCTGGGCTTTACGTCTGTGTTTAGTGGCAGCGGCGGCAGCAGCAGGAGGCGGAGAGGCATCCCAAAAATCACACGACAGTCAAACTCTCTGACACTTTGAGTTTCTGTTGTTCTGGACTGAACCGCAGGAGGACAATAGACTCAGACCAGTCCAGGTCCAGGTCCAGGAGAAGGGAGAAAACAACAGAACAGAGAAGAATCTATGCGCAGGACAGTGGTGGAAGAAGTTGCTAATAGCACACTGTTCTACTGATCTACTTTATAAACTGTAGTAGTTTAATCTACATCAATGCATCATATTCTATAAGATCGTCTTATGTTTGTAGCGTCGCTGTCCCCTGAGATCCACGTGTCTCTAAAAAGTCAACTTTTCATGAGCTCAGAAGAACAGGCCCGTTTTCAGCTTCGTGACGATGCATTTTCCAGCGAACCCAAGAGGGTTTTTAAAGAGTTAATTTAGTTTAAGAAGGAGGAGAATTTTTCGCTTCATTCATACATTGACTTTTCAGAGATGTGGCTTTGTTTGACATGTGCGATAATAAATGAAAACTTCAAAAGATGCCGCCTTAAATTAAGAACAAAACCAATAAACAATATAAAACAGGCAAATTAAACGCTTCGCATCAGTATCAGGTGACAACGACCTGCAGCTGACTGTTAATAAACAGAGTAAAAAGCCGAACCTGGGATCACAAGGTGAGTTTATGTTGTGTCGGATGTTTGTTTTTGGTGATGAAGAAAAAAGGGGAAAATATTAAATAAAAATCCACAAATCAACTGCAAATACCACACCTGAACACACACACACACACACACACACACACAGCGCGAAGCCCCAATAGAAGCAACCGTGGTCCTCCCACCGGCTCCCAGCATGCAGTGGGGCTACGCGGTAGTACTTACTCAAACTTCCTCAGAACCGGCTTGTCCATTTTTACATTACAGTCATCTGGGCTGCAGGGACACAACACAGAACTGAGCTGGACATAGACACACACACAGACACACACACACAGACAAAGTCACACACACACACACACACACACAGACACACACACACACACAC
>JAPQRN010000018.1:2784342-2796574 GCA_037367275.1 Coranthus polyacanthus
AAGCGTCACGTTTTTCAAGTTCCCCGGATCATACAACTGATTACATTAGAAGTATTTATCAGGTTTAAGAGTCAGGTTTGTACCAGATAAATATAAGAACACAAAGTTGAAAAGTCCCTGGACGGTTTGTAGAGAAGCGTCTGGACAGGTAAAGTGACCCACCTTAAGCGGAGCCTCCAGCAGCTTGTGTATCCCCGCGATCTGCTCACTGAGCGGCAGGTTCTCCTCCAGACTCACCGTCGGAGGTCTGCGGGGTTCGGGAAAGTTAGTGCAGACAAACGGGTCCGAGTCCTCCAGGTACTGGACCCGGCAGATGATGGAGGCCATGTCCGTGTCACCGCCACCAAAGTGCGGTTAAAAGTGTCTGCGTAAGTCGCGGTGCGTCCGTCCTCCACTGGACCGACCTTTTAAATGAGGAGACGCCGCTTCTCAGCGCTCTGCCTCCGGAGGCGTGAAGCTGCCGAGCAGGTAGACACGAAGCACCGGAAGAGACCTGCACAGTAAAGGTTCATCGTGGAAACTTACACCACGTTCACACAAAAGGAAGGCTTTAATACTTAAAATCTATGTATTTGAATTAAAACGTCCATCTATTTGGATTTAACATCAATTAATAAACTTGATGTGAATTTAAATCAAATGAACCAATAAACCCAACATGTTTTATTTATTCATCAGTAAATACAATTTGTTTCAGAAGCAGGTTCTATTTATGTTTGACTTACATCACATTAAGTTGGTTGGTTTATGTTCAAACTGTTTAATCCAAATCGGTGGAAATTTTATATGGAATTAAAGCTTCAGTAGGCATTTTCTTGGCGTCATATGGGCAAAAAAAATCCATAGTAGCATTTCAGGAAGTGTTCAGAAAGGAAACAAGACTTCTGCACCTCCTCTTGACTCTGGTTTTGATCTTGAAATTGAGCTGAGAAGGGGTAGACGTACAGACCTCCACCGTGAAATGGAGCTGCGTTGTCTATCTTTATAAACGTCTATGCTTAGAACAGTGTTGTAGGAGGAGGGTGTGCGTTTCCCCCCTGATTTCTGCCGACTGTAGCTTTAAAATAGACACATAGGCCCCATTTTCTGAGTCCAAGTAAAAACCTTTAGGACTTTATTTTCATGACATCATCAACGACACATTATCAGTGGCATTGATGTACAGGTAAAATATTCACCGACTATTCAATCAGTCAAGTTTTAGAAATCCAGCAACCTTTTGTCTGTTATTTTATGTTTACAGAAATAGAGTAGACTTTCTCAGCTCACGTCAATTAATTGGTCTGATTTTACATGATTAGATTAGAATACGTTTGTTTTGTAAGGGAGATTTTACATTTTTGGACAATTTCAAAAATCTTACACGTCATACTAATTGCTATCAAGATAAAATAAGTTATTTAAGGGTATTTACTACACGGGAAACATGACCACAAGACATATTCTTGACTAATATTCTTCATATTCTTCATTTTCTTACAACTGATACGATCCAAGGGTTTCTTTTCTGTTCATTTAAATGTGTTAATATATGTTAATACTCTCTTTTTAATATCAGTGTTCTTTCTTTCTTTGAGAACGGGATGTATATATATATATATATATATATGGATATTACGAGGATGCTGAAATCCATGTGTGACTGCACCGGATAAAAGAAAACAAAAAGAAAGTTTAATAAATACCTTGTTGTGTTAAGTTCCAGTTTTTTTTCTTGACATGCTATAGATTCCTATAAAACCACATTATCTGTATAGATTTTGACATCTTTCTAAGTACTCAATGACTTCCATGATGAAAGAAACTAGCCACCGGTGAAGCTTTGACTAAATGTTGTACTTTATTTTGAAAGTACCGTCGTACTTCCGGGTCCGAGAGAAGCGGAACTTGACGCTAAACCGCTCACAGTGACGTCACTCGAGTCTAGCATGGAAATACATCGAGGAGGAGTGTGACATAATTCATGGACGTATGGAAATAAGCTGAGGTATGAGAGGCTGATCTCAGGTCAGTTTTACGGAGGTCTGCGCTGTGTCACCCGACGACACAAAGAGGAAACGCGTCGTGTCAGTGGAACGTAGCTCTGTATGATCCAGTGAAGCCAGCAAACACGCCGTGGTTCGACAGCGACCTCTGGCGGCACGAAAACCGCAGCGCAAATCAGGTCGAGTGGAAGGGATTTCAAACTCAAGTGGAGGAGGAGGAGGAACTGCAGATACTTGAGGAAAAAAGAGACTCTGGATGAAAGGAGATTCGACTTCTTTACTGTGGTGGAAGTGACAAAGTAGAATAAGAACTCATTTTGTTTATGAATCTAAAATAACCAAAAACAAACGAGATCAGAACTGAATCACGAAATCAGGAACAACAGGTGTGTTTTCATTCCGTTGCGTCTTCTGCTTCATTTTGATCTCGTCTTGTCTCGTTTCATCCCATTTTTACGTTGCTTTCGTCTTTTATGTCCGTTTCGTTTTCATTTTGTCATGTTACGTCTTGTTACGTCTTGTTACGTCCTTGGCGTTGTTTCCTCGTGCATATTTATGTGTCCACTGTTCACCGTCCAAATTGAACCGACAAGCCTCACGCTGACCTCCTTAACATGAAGTCAAACCGCCAACCGGGCCAGACAAGAAGTAAACATAAGAATGAAGGAGAAGATGTAGGTAAGACATAAAAAGAAAAAAGCCCATGAGGTTGTAAGAACCAAAAGGGAAAAAAGAATCAGAAACAAAACATAAATGATGATGATCAGGTAGGAAAAGATCACGGCTGGGGTTACAATAGAAAAACCAATGTGTTTCTGCCAGAAAACCCTGAGGGCAAACTTTCCCCATGTGCACTCAGCCTCTTGTGGAGAATATGGTGACTCATCTGACCAGATCACTGTTTTCCACATGTGTCGACCAGCTCCGATGGTTTTGACCGCTGAACTCTCAGATGTGTATTCATCTTTGTAATGACGGGTTTATGCTGCAGCCTGACTATAATATCCCTCTGTATGTAACTATGGACAGACTGTTCTGCTGTCGGTCTCATCATGTCCTGCATTGACATTCACACTAAGGGTCGCACGTCGACCACTTTCTGACCGCGTTTCCCATAGATCTAAATGCAGACGTCACTTTACTCGCTGTCCCTCTTGAAGCTCCTGCCATCCAACAATGAACCCTCTTTCAAAGTCACTTTGATCATTTCCTTTTGTCATCTTTATCCAAACCCAGAATGCACTGGGCCTGCTCTGCAGTTGTATACAGGCCACGGAGCGTGACGGGATGTTAACTGCTCAGCTGTACCTCGCAGTGCAACTGTACTCGATATGTTTCCGTCTCCTTTCTCCTAAGAAAA
This sequence comes from Coranthus polyacanthus, assembly GCA_037367275.1. Classification (NCBI taxonomy): domain Eukaryota; kingdom Metazoa; phylum Chordata; class Actinopteri; order Kurtiformes; family Apogonidae; genus Coranthus; species Coranthus polyacanthus. The sequence goes on from JAPQRN010000018.1 coordinate 2,787,688, forward strand.
GAGTAAGGAAGAGGAAACTGCATAATACACGTATGGACTTATGTTAACTAGTTGAAATGAATTTCCATGAAAGTAGATTTTCAGAAGCAATTTAATAGACGATGCTGATTTGTGCTTTTATTTAATTTATAAAGCTCATTGATGTATTGATTTACGGGAGTGCCTTATTACTGATTTTGGTAAAAAAAAAAAAAAAAAAAAAAGCAAAAAGTTTTTAAAGCAGCTACTTTAAAATATTTTAAAATGGCCTAAAATGATCATTTTGAAATGATCAGAGTCTGACACATGGCGTAGCTCTCGAGCCAATTCTGAGCTGTTTTCATTCACGAAGGACAGGAAGTGATCAGTAAATGCAACTGTGGCTGAAGCTTTTCACAAAGCGACCATTATCAGCACCGCCACCTGTTGACGATAACAAATAATATTCAGAGTCAAAGAGGAGACGCGGTTAAAAAAAGAAGCAAAATGTTGGCGTTGAGAGACAGCTCTGAGCGAGCAAAGGGACGACGATTGATGCTGAGCTCACCATGTTTCTTCTAATGACAGCACCGACAGTAATGATGATGCAGCACGTGCAGTTGATTGTCAGCATATGTGCAGTTTTGTCATCAACCAGCAGGAGGTGGTGTTTCTCTACAGTTTCAGTCAAGACGACTTGCAGTGTGGTTGCATAAGAAAAAAAGTCAAATGATGAAACAGGTTGAAACACACACGCACACACACAACCGCTCACACACACACCAGTGATGGTTGTGTCTTATTTCCTTTGAGCTGTCAATCAATCAATAAATAAATCATGGTAACTTGTTTAAACCATGTCTTGATGCTGACGTGGAGGTTACCGTGGTAACCAGGACACCTTAGCCGACTAGACGGATTGGATTGAGTGACCAGTCATTTAAGCCAAATCACAAAAAACATTTTCTGCGCATGCGCGTAGTTCAGACACAGGAAAATAACTAAATTCACTGCACGTGTTTGACCTTTGACCCTTGACTTGGCCCAAAAACTTGGACCTCTTGAGGTCGGGCCTCGATGATTCATGACGTTTCAGTTTTGCTGCAGCGAGCCACGGTTGCCGCAGTAACTGGCTGTGACACGGCTTTGGCGTTTTAACAAAATGAACTGTTTGCAGCTGTTTTCGTTGGCCGTCCTCTCCTGCTGCTCCCAGTTCAAATGGAGCAGAGTGTGTGAGCTTACGTTTCCCTCTGGGGGTCGGGGAGGGGGTGTGAGGGGGTGTCTGTAAGCTCCACCCGGCTGGACTGTAACACACAGGCACACTGGAACTCCACCAGTTTAACCACAGCCTTCTGTTCTGGTGACCACACGGTCCCAGAGGACAGATCCTGAGGGCTCCTGGATGCGCATGAGTTTTTCTCTCCAGTGAGGCGTTTGTTAATGAGACCAGAGGAACTCTGGATCGCTTTACTGCACGTCTTACTCAGCAGTTTGTTAATATATTGTAAAATGTTCACAGCTTCTCCCACAATTTATGTTTCCTTTGAGTTCATGCACAAATCGTGCAGTCATCAGGATGGGTCTAATTATGTTTGGACCAGTGTCCTTTTTGCTTTTCCTACTTGTTTCCACCCAAAAGGACATAATAGAGGAAGATAGAAGAGTCATGCATGCTCCTGTACTTAACATGACGTTCGTGGTAGAATCTGTGTTGTGCTGGTCAGTGTCTGAAGCTATCTGACTTCTTGTGTATCTAACAGTATCTAGTGTTGCACCCTGTTGTAGAGGAGCAGAAGAGAGGCAATGAAGAACTTAAGAACGAGTCATCTACATCGAACTCGGTGTATTGTGGATGTTATGGATGGTGCCTACAAAGAAAGTTGTTGGATACTAATGTAGTTAGCTAATGTCATCAAACAACCAGCTCCCAGCACAAAACAGACTCCAAGTCCAACACTCCAAGCAGGATTAAGAGGTTAGTGAGCTATCTTCTGGCTGAGCTCAGGATATCTGGTATCACGAAGGTGGTTTACTTCGAACCGGGGTAAATCTCCATGGTATATTACCCTTGGAGATAGCGGATCAAAACATCTAAGAGCATCACCTACTGACCACTACTGACCGATGAATTCTCCTACAAGATCACACGGACCTTCTACGAGGACCTTGGTGTGTGGATAAAAAAAAAGAAAGGAAAAAGACAAAAACTTGGAAAGTGAGAATGTCTGGGAGGAAGAAAAGAGTCTAAACTCTTTGACTTTTCTTTATGATGTAACACATATATAGTCTTAAAACAGAGAGGGATTAAAGCACTAAAGCGTTTGACTTGCTGATAATCTAATATTTGACACTGAGTCCGCTTTAGGTTTTTACATTTGTATTTTTACATTTGTTCTTCTCAGACTGTTTAACGGCACCAGGGTTGAACTGCAAAATAAACGCCATGAGAATACATCTAAGAACACATTCATTTAACAGAATAAAAGATCGATCCCCTCGAGCCTCAGTGTGATACAGATCAGATATTAACTCACACATTCACACAGTGGACAGTGAAATGATAGTTCGTTCTTCTTGTGCGGAATGTGCAGCTGACCTGTTGCATGTTTGGGATTGGTCACCTGGCGCCAACTCCACCCCGTCTATGTGAAAGTACTCATAACCGGAGTCAGAAACCCTGTTGAATCACCTTTGTGAAACCACTTAGCGTGACTGCGAATGTTTGGTTTTGTCGAGCCTGGTAACAGAAAGAGCATAGAAATGAGGAGAAGGCAAAAAAGGGATAGGGTGAAAGTATAAGAGAGAAAAGGAAATGAGGAAGGAAGGGAAGGAAATGGAAAAAAGCAGAAGACGTAGGGAGGAGTGATAGAGAAAAAGTAGAACAAAGTTGAGCCAAGGAGGGAGAGGAGGTTACAAGGAAAAGAAGTGGAAACGATAAGGAAAGAAAAAAGAAGGGAAAGAAATGTGGGATGTAAGGTAGTAAATGTAGAGGAAGAACAAAGAGGATATACAGTAGATAAAGAGAAAAGAGGAAGAAGAAAGAGGTGGTGGAGGAAAGGAAATAAGCAATGTTGGAATGTACTAAATATTTTTACTCAAGTTTTGAGGTATTTGTACTTTACTTTCCATTTCAAGTATCAGAGGCAAATATTGTGAGTATTTATTGTATAACCGAGCAAGTCTTTAAAATCCAGCACATTGTTAAAGATGAAACCAGTGGTTTCCATTTGTTTTCTGACGTCTTACAGAAAGCTGTGTGTAGTCGGGCTCATACGTCAGATGTCTATGAGTTGTTACCACCGCAAAAGTCCAAAAACTGAAAACAGATGAATGTAACATTTCTTCTTCCCTCTCCCTATATCATGTGATCAGTCCGCAGATTTATCTGATGTCCCTGAGTATAAAACTGGATATAATGTAGCTCAAACTAGCTCCACCTCCAGTAGAAACAACAGTAACGTGATGCCACAACACTAATGCTGAAGCTACTAATAGTCTAACATTGCCATATATAATCAATTAGATGGACAAAAGCAGTACTTTAACTACATTTTGCTGTTTTTAAGAAGGATTTTTCATGGCGGACTTTTATTTATAGTGGAGTATTTTTACATTTCCCTCTTGGGAACTAAGAAAGAAAGAGGGAGAGATGTTGAGATGATGACGACCCCAGAAAACTTCACTTATAATTTCTCTCTCTGTCCTTTCCTGGTCGCCGGCTGATTTTCCACAGTCTCCTGCTCCGTCACTCACTATACCTTTGTCCCACATCATGCCATTTCATGACCCTCAGCTTATCTGTAACACAGATATGAGTCCTAAACCAACACGCCGTATCTGTCTTATCGCTGACCACTCGTTTTGGACCGGGCAGGTGTCCAGGTGTGTCAGCAGGGCGGGGCTGCAGACACATCCGACACTCTGCAGTGAAGGTCAGACTAAAAGTAAATGTAAAAGAAATCACTAGAGGATGTTTGAAAAACTTGCATGACAACATTTTGTTCTCTGTCACTCTTGGCAGCATCAGTGCAGTGTCCTCAAATGCACCAGAGGTAGAAATCACAAAGCATTTTAACACAATGATGATGATGCGATCGGTGAACAAGTATAAGTCTGATTCTCTAAAAACAAACCGCAGTGTACACTGTTTGCTTTAACAGGAATAAAAATATCTTTTAGCCTTTTGTTTGAACCAAAACACATTTATCGGTTGAAAGAGTTTTCATTTCTTTCTATTATACTCCCTGTGTATAGCAGTAGTAGTGGACTGTCAGGTTGTATAAGGTAAATGACACAATCCTAAGTGAGACAGTCCCACACTGCCATTTGTCATGAATCATTAAGATAAATGGTAAAATATGAACTTCTTATCTTCTCAGCCTTTCCAGCTATGACAGCAGGAGTTTGTCTTCAGACCTGCAGGGGGCGATGTCCATCCATCATGTGTGGTGTCTCTGCAGGTCCATTAAACCTACTGTGCATGAAGCTGTTATGGTGTTTACACTGATTAGTCCAAGTACGTTCTGTCAAACTTCAATATTCTGCATGCTTTGTTCACTTTAGAAAAACGTGACCAAAATTCAGCCAGACAGATTTGGACATTCTGGGATCTCTACTCCAATTTAAAAACACAGCTCTCTTAGTTTGAATGACTTCTAGCAGCGCAGCCAGACTTTATAATGGCTAAACACCACCTACCCCCTGTTAGCCCAATTATTTATGATCCCTGGACTTGTGTGTACACATGAATGACTGGATAACCACATGATCATATTACTGGAGGTGACCTTTCGATATCCTCCTGTAAAGTAATTGACCTCATTGGGCGCTCAGCTGCTGTGCAAACCACCTGGTTTGTACGCAACAAATAGTGATCATGTAACATATAAACCCTCCATGTTCTAAAAGCCGATTTTAAACTAAGTAATATCTGACCTTCTTTTGAAGTTGAAGTTTATTTCCTTAAAATTTGGTCAAAGGTCAAAGGCCAAGGTTGCCGTAACCTCATGTCTGTCCATTCTTACGACTGCGGTATCTCAGGAAACGTCTTCAAATTTGGTACAAACATTCACATGGACTCATGGATGAACTGAACCTTGGCTGAACTGACATTTTGGTGGCCACAGGTCAAAGGTCAAGGTCACTGTGACGTCACAAAACATGTTTTTGGCGACAGTGCATAACTTCAGATTAGGATGCAAGGATAGTGGATGTATCTGATTGAAGTTACGATTCTTGTTTTTCCCACTCTTCTGGCTCCGTTCATCTTTCAGACATTTGTGATGACACGTTAGAGCTATGCAAGTAAAATTGAATTAAAATTGAATTGAAACACTTGTTTGAAGCCTTTTGACTGTTGTGTCGTGCAACAAAACTCAGACCTTTTAAACAAAAAAAGTTGTAACTAAACCTTTACCATGGCATTGTCATAACAATATACAGTTTAACATTAATGTTAATGTAGAAAATGTGTCAAACGTGCAGTTAAAAAGACCGATGTTTATGGATGAAACCTCTTGATCATGTGGTGGCTCCTTGGAGTGAATGAATGAAGCCTAGAAGACAGTGTGGACTTAAACACAACAGACCAGTGTTTGTGTTTGTTTTATAACTAAAGATAAAGCTTGTGTTTGCTTTTGTAATGTTTGTCATGTAACTCTCTTCTTGTAGCCCTTACCGTGATTTTTTCCTAACCCTATCCAACTTGTTTTTGTGTATAAACCTTACAAACCTTAGCCATGGTTTTATCACAGCCTAAATGCCACAGTTATATATTTATTATGTATTTTTAACCAGGTTGATACGTAACATTGGTGTGTGCTTTCGTGAAGTTTCTGTTGAAGTCTCTGTTGTCTTGGGAGCTGGTCGTTTGTTAACGTAAACTGACTCCATTTCTAAGCTTGAACCAATTTTGTGTCCACACAAGTTGTGGATATTGTTCTAGGAGTCACTGGCAATTGACCTGTTCTGTCATTTAGGTATGAGGACATGTTGAGCAACCTGTACTCAGGCCAGAGGAGTGAAATCTTTTCTTTTATAATAGATCTACAAAAACAAACAATTAGTATGGAAGATTTCCTGGGCCCTGAAAAGTCAGGTGATCTGCAGTCAGTAAATGTTACACCTCTGATCCATACACTTTACATTAATTCAATGTACTGGATGTTTCGGACACAGGACACCCCAGTGAGTCAGAGGTCAGAGGTTAAAACACTACGATGACACAAACTGATGATCTGAGCGGACAGAATAACATACAGTCCTCTCGCAGAGATATAATACTTGTCTTTTACTTTTCCAATCAGCTTTATTAACCTCCAGCATCCGTCCATTGTGCTGAGCCAGCAGTTTCAGCCAACTCACCCCATGAGTGAGCATGACACATAAACCCGCCAAACATTTCACAACTGAAGACAAAAATACACCCAGAGCGATCAGATAAACGGAGCAGCAGCGAGGCGAGCGGCCGGCCGCTTTCAGGCTGGAGGAGGGAGCAGGGGAGGGGTGTTATGAAAGAGCTGCGTGGGGAGGACAGGACGAGTGATGGACGGACGGGACGAGTGATGCAAACTCCGGATGCCCCCCCACCTCACACCACCCCAGCGACCACCATCTCCCCACCATCTCCCCACCACCGCTCCTTCCATCCACGGAGGCCCTGAAAACTAAGTGGGGGCAATGCAGTCCACAGCAGTGGGGGTCTGAGCTGCATCGGACTATTCCGAGTTTCTTTCAATCAGGAAAATGCATCCAATTTTTGTGTTGCATTTGTGCAGACGTACAACAAATTATTTTAGCTTTATTTAATACAGTATTCCATCAAAAAAACTAGTTTCCAAGTTTCCATGTTGAAATAATTTTCAAGGATAAGTTAAAGGTATAATATGTAACATTTCCACATTAAAATATCTTAAAACGCACAGGGCTGTGTTATCTACGGTATGTTGTTGACTGTACTTATATCACATGTTTGCAACAATGTTCAAATTAATATAAATCTTTCATTTTATTCAGTGTAGAGCTCCCGTGATCACACGCTACTTGACAAAGTCATCTGCTGTGCATTTAATACAGAAAACCACACTTTGTCCCGAGCAGAAATAAATATGTTGTTTGAAAACAGCTTTAACTCTTTGATTTTTGAACGAATCTTGAACAGAGTTGGAAAGGGAGTTGCTTTTTCAGGTGCTTTTATTTTCTGGTTCTTGGTAAATTTGCATCCTGTCAGTGTTAGTTGCTGAAATTTGGAACTTGAAATTGAAAACTGAAAATACACTCTCTCCTCTCTGTCCTAAGTCTCCCATTAAACAAGCACAGGAAATGCCATTTGCCGAACAACTAAAAGACCCTGAAAAAAGAGCCAAGAGAAGGTGCAGAAAGCAATGATCAAATTAATTATCAAGGTTACAATGGAATATTTGGCAAGAAATACTGCCTATCCCCGCTTTAAAACATGTTGCATAAGAGTCTCATGTTTCTATGTTGAATGGAGAAAAACTGATATAAAAAAGTTATACTGGGAACATAAATTCAAGATTTGAATAGCTTTCCTACTTTAAAAGTGTAGCATGTCTGTAATGGATTGTTTGATGACCAGAAAACTATGAATATGTGATTTTGTAATAAGATCAAATTGATGATACAGTATTGATTTTCCTTGGTAGAAGAAGTATTAAGTAAAGTATTAAGCCAAATGATAAATTATCATAGGGAAGGGAAAATGCAAAATCAATATATTGTGAAATAAATGTACAAACATCTTGCCAAAAAGCACAAGAGTGTTGGCAAGCTCTAAATAAACGATATAAATCTTCTGGAACAATTTGGCAAAATGAGTTGTTCACGTAAGCATCAGCTCAAAGTCTGTAATGATTAGACGTGCAGAACAAACTGAGGACGCAAAGATGGAGGAAAAAACAAACAAACCCCATCCAGTGTTGACTTTGGAAGACTTTTGAGCCATGTGCGTTTCTACCTGTGCACGTGTTATGTGACTGTTGAAATTCCCAGCGTGCCTTTTGATTGACAGGTGCTTTTGAAAGAAGGAGTACGTGATGCTGTTGAACCACGGAGATCCAATCTTCCGCAGTGACGTTGTGGAGCATCCACACCTCCGTGACTGTAATTACATCCAGTCCGACCTGAACCAAAAAAACAAAACGAAACAATAACCCCTACCACGCAGCTCTGTCATGATGAGCGTGAATCTGCTGCTGGTCCGAAGCCAGGAATGCTCTGGCTGCACCTTGAAACCACAGCAGGTGACAGACAGGAGGCGTTTATGGCTCTCTGCTGACTGTAAATCTCTCCATCAACAGCACAGTTATTGATAAAACTCCAACCAGTGCAGACTAGAAGAATTTCACACAGGTGAGTCTGCATCATCCTGCAGGTGCGCTGTGTTGTTGTAGACGTGCAGTGATAAACAGGTTGATGCTAATAAATCATTAGCACATTCATTTTTAGACAATAGATTAATTATAGTAAACACAGCTGGCTGTCAGACTCAGACTGGTCTGGTTGCAGGTGCTGGACTAATTGGAGCTGATGTTTAAAACAAATAAGAAGATGAATTTGTCAGCTGTGCATTAACTGGGTTGAGCAATGTGGCCAAACAAATACAATGTTTCTGTGTCTTTCATCCTGCACAAAAACTAAAACATGACGTTACAGGCAAAATATGTAACATTTCTTTCTCTACGAAGGAGAGTTCAGACAGGAATACTGGCTAGATTTAACCATTTACACAGAATGACACACATTTGTATTTGTACTATGTATGAACTATTACACAAGAATAATTTGTGCTTAATTCAGGAGGAGGTTGGGGAGGTGGAGTAGATGACTTTTCACAAATGCATGGGCTGATGTGTACCGAAGCTCAGTCAGTGGCCAAGTGAGCTGGAGAGACAATGAGAAGAGGGAGTAG
>JAPQRN010000018.1:2802282-2816253 GCA_037367275.1 Coranthus polyacanthus
AAAACACATTTTTATCCTGACAGACAGCTCCACTGTTGTGGTTATTAGGTTACATTAACAACACCGTAAAATGACTTTGTTACGGAGTGCTCGTGAAGTCTACCATTTTGCTGTATCAGTCAGCTAGCGTTTAGCATTAGCTCACCCATGACGATGGGGTGATGGGGTCATCTTCACCCGTCACGCTCACGCAGCTCCACCTCTTTTGTCTAAATATGGTCACGTCCGGCTCCAAACAGCCAACACAGTGAAAACGCAAACTACTGGTTTCAAAATGCAAAAAGCAATGGGTGACATCATGGTTCCTCTGTCCACTGATTTTATACAGTCTCAGAAATGGACAGGCATGAGGTCACGTTGACCCTGACCTTTGACTTTTGGCCACCAAAACCTTTTTGGTTCATCCTTGAGTCCAAACCTTCCAAGTGTGGCATTCTGTGAAACTGTTCGAGAGAATCACATTTGTGGATGTGGAATATTGGCTTGTGAAGCTTCAGTATCTACAATAGCTACGAGCAACACTGCTAACACTTAAATCCGGGTACTTAACCTGCCATGTAATTGCAATGAACTGACTGCAAAGAACATACAAGTAATGTCTTTTTATTTATTTTTACAGGAATGTCTGTAAAGCTGTGTTCTATAAGCAACATTTGGAGTAGGCCTAATTTACTGCATGAAAATCTAATCCCCTATCATATTTTCCTATGCAGCATTTGATACAATACTACTGTATTTACTAATCGTTTCATGCACGAGAGTCATTTTTGCAGGAGAGCGTGTCCATGGTTGATTTATTCCACCTGCTTTTAAAATGGCCGACCGTCACCTGAAGCGCGGCGTAATTATGATGAATGAAATGTGTGCTGTAATAAAAGTGACTGACTCCAGTTTAATGGTGACAAAGGTCAGACTGTGTGGTATGATGACAACGCACCGCGCAGATATGTGAGGTTCCCCGTGCCAGGTCTGGAGATAAGAGAACGCAGAGTTGAAATTCTGCAGATCAGCCTCAGATTAGTCTTATCTTCTCAACCATCATCTCGTATTTAATTTGTGAGCTGCGGTGATGAAAGGCAGTGCTGATTGAGAAACACTGCCTGGGCTTTAAAATTCAGAGCCAAACCTGCTGTGCCAAAAACGGTTTCATAAGCAAACCTGACCAGAGCTGATAGTGCTTAAAAAGAGAGAGAGAAGCCTCTGTGGGCCTGAATGCTGTGAACACGTTTCTCCAGAGATGTTACACACTTTTAAGCATCCAACAATCTGCTTAAGATCTGTTACTACTATGGACATGTATTCATTACATGTGCAATGAAAATAATCTTCAGGCAACTCTAAATATTTTATTGGGAAAAGTACATTTTTCAACAACAGTCACATGAATCACCAAATGTACTTGTCAAGTGATTCATCCTACACATACGGATTCCTTTAGCTTCTTCTACTCCCTTGTTTGCGTGCACACAAACCGAGGCACAAATATACTGGCGCTTGGAAGGAGAAGAGAGAGGTATGTCGAATTAAGACTACCCCTCAATTTGCCCCTCGTTACTCATCCTCCTGCTCTTCCAGGTGGAACACAGGGATTGAATTCACTGACTGATTTTCAGAGGTGGGGATGGATGGATGGCTGCTTGTCATGCGGATGAAATGTCTCCTCACTTGTGTCTTGTCCTCATGTCTAGGCCTTTATATGTGAGACGCAAGGAAATATGCTTTTAGAGAAATTAGATGCCCTTTCCTCGGACCTTCCTTTCCGTCACCTGCTGACAGATGAAGCCAATGCAAAAGTGCCAAAAACCGCAGTTCCTTGAATGTCCACTTGAGGCTGGCTCCAAAAGTGAGTCAATCCCCATTGACCCCCGTGTTAAAAAGATCCAACTTTACAGCAGAAATAAACGTGTTTACAGCCTGGTAAAAAAAAAAAAGAAAAGAAAAGTTTTGGTCTTACATGAGTACCATACATGACCACTTAACTTCTATTTATTTTAACCAAATACAACTTACATATTTAAATAGTCTGATCCAGTACACGTAGAGGTGTAGTGTGCGTATGACTAAGTAGAAGGTGGAGTGTAGATGTCATAAGTCAGGTGATGTGCTTCCTGTTCCTGGAAAAAGTTAAGGTCCACTCAGCTGCAGTGTCCAATCACTACATATAACATATTTCTACGAAAGAGTGTGTCAGTCCAGTAAAACATTTCTGCAAAGGAAAGCCCTTCGTAATCTTGCTCCACCTGACAGATAATAAGGGAATTGAGTTGTCCTTCATGAAGACATGCCAGAAATGATTTCTAGGTCACCTGAGGATTGAGGACAGAGGAGATTAGATTAGATTCAGTTTTATTGTCACTGTGCATATTGTGTACTGGTACAAAGCCAATTTAATGCAGCTAGCATCTAAACAGTCTATCAGTGAAGATCTAAGCTCTAGTTTGGATGCCGTCCATCCATCTGTCCATCCGTCAGTCTTTCCTCCAAACTGCCCGTCTGCCTGAGATGGCGATGACCCCGACAAGAGGCAGACGATCTGATTGGCTGAGCTGAGAGGTGACATTTACCCTCCATTGTTACTGAACTCCTCAGACAGACACGAGTGGAGAGCAGGGACGTGGACACGTGAGCAGCACGCTTCCAGCGTTGCTCAAAAGTCCCTGGGCAGCCGTTTACCCCCACCCAGCCTGCCCCCCCACTGGCAGGACCAGACTCACTGATCACTGCTGTACAGAGGTTAAACAGCTGCTACACAACACACACATCATGAACCTGATGACTTCAACTCCCCAAACTCTGGGTATTGGGACACACTTTTTTTTTTTTTAAATCAACTCTGTCACGTCTACTGTACATTTTATTTTCTCTCTTTCTGAGTTATGTGTATCACTGCAGCTCTCTTGGGTCGTTTAAGTGCAGAGACTGTGAACCTGATGTCCATTTTTATACACGGTCTGTGGCACATAATTAACTTTGTCTTTGCAGGAGATGCTGTTGCTCTCGTTCCATGTAATGTCCAGTTATTTTCTATGCTTTGTTTTCTCAAATGAGATTTAGTCTGGAACTTCTCAGTTCCTTTTTTCAGTTTCCAAGGGGTGTTATCGACAGTTGCAGACTAAAATGTCTCTGGATGCAATTAGATACAACCATGACAGTTGGGCCAGCTCATAAATCAAACATTCACATCGTCGGACGTACAGCGAACACATCTTAGCACATTGACAAGGTGAAAGGAGAACATATGCCTAAAAAACGCAAAGAAGATAAAAAAGAAAAAAGCATTGTACAAATATAGAAAAAAAAGAGTAAATTAACATGTACAGATCCACACTTACATATAACCATACACATCAGCAATGGTAAGATTCACTGATTCGTATTGATGCATCGCCATAAGGTGCCCGACTGAAAACATACGCACTGGATACAACTTGAGATGAAACTGAGATGCATCAATTCTAATGTCTTTGCATCAGTGAAAAGTGATTTATTTATATATAATTATTAGTAGCGGCCCTGTGACTTTATTATTTAGACGATTACCGACTGATTGATCCCTCCTCTATAAACTGGTTCTCCAGCGTGTTTGTGTTCACGGTCTCACGGCCACATCTTGTGCAACTAAGCAAAGCTTTAGTGTTTGGTGTGTTATAAATATGTAACTGGAGACAGAACAGGAGAGAAGAAGTGATTTAAGATCTAGGGTCCAGGCCTAGTTTTATTTTGTCTTACGAAAAATAAGACTTTTTTATGTGAGAGGTCCAAATGGAAGTCACAATGAAACAGCATAAATGAGATACCGAAATGCAGAACAATCTCAAGATTGTGGAAGTAAAAATTAATCTTTTTTTTTAGATTATTTATGATTTACCGTCTTCTTGAGAACCACAGAAATCAAATCAAACTATTGATTGAATTGCACGTCATCGTAGTCTTTCTGCATCGCATCGTACTGCATGGGTTAAACGTATCACAGTGCATCAAGATACATATCACTACAGCCTCTTTCATGGAAATTCACATCCCTACTCCAAATGTACGCGCATAGTTCTCCATATCCATATCCACACGCTCCCATACATAGGATTACATTGTTCATTTAAAAAAATAAACAAAAAAATAAAATTAGCACCATTTTCACAGTTATTCCCCAAAACCGCACCAAACAGTGACTGCATCTCCACTTCTATCATTTTAATTCATGCTGCAGGTCTCAACCGAAGTGTGTTTCCTTGTGCGTTGTACCTTAATAATGGTGGCGGTTTCAGATTTTATTTGGTGCCTTGATTGTCACTGCATTAGTCACACAGTGCGTAATTTTAGATAAGAGCATTCAGTGGTTCCTGACGCACAACACGATATCGCACAAATCCTTCTGCAGCATCATGAAAACAAACAAGACCTCCCAAATATCGGCTGAAACGAGCGCAGGCAGATTCGAGAGAGGCTTTCTCACTTTACTTTTACGACTGATCTGATCGTTTGACTTCGTCCTCATTCTGCAGCACTAAATCATATGACTTCATCCGTGCTGTGTGAGAGCTTTTTAACCTGCTGCTAACGTTAGCTGCGTCGCTAACATCCTTCCTGCCAGGCCACAGCCGCTGAGTTATGGTTCGGTTTAATCCAATGCAGCAGCTGACACACTCAGCAAACTGAAGCAATTACCTCCGATCCCATAAGTCATCTCTCCAGCAGCAGATTTTAAATCTGAATCCTCCGATTTTAGCCACAAGAAGTGACACAGCGTGGGGGGAGAGTAAGGGCTAAAACAAGATATCTCGATGAATGCTGTGCAGATTTTAATTAAAATCACTCGAGATAATCATGTTGTCACGAATGTGTTTGAGATGAGGTTTTCACCTTTTTTCTGGGGCTGCCATTAAGACAAAACTTCATCAACCCCACTTTCTGAAAGAGCAACCTTTATAAAGAGTTTCTAAAATGTAAATGATGGCCTTATTCAAGGTTGATGAATCATTTACTATAGCCCAGTGCAATACATGCAGACAAGTCACATGATTTATCATAAAAATCTGAGCTACAGACAAATTGGCCAATAATGATCCTCTCTAAATGACACTAATGAGCTCTTTGGATTACATATTATCCAAAACAGCTCATTCTTAAGAGCCCTGAGGGTCAAAGGTCGGCAGCGTCAATGAGCTGCATGAAACGTGACTGTGTCAGTTTGTCTGAGGCTCAGACAGATCGGTCTCCAAACAGCTTCACCTTCAGCCCCGTTCAGAGCCCAGCAGCGGGTCACCGGGTTCAGATAACAGTGTGTGTGTGTGGTTAGTGTTGGTGTGAATATACGTCTGCATGTGTGTGTGTGTGTGCATAGATGATAGATTTGTGTTTGTTTTGGTGAAGCATAGGAAAAACTGCAATTCATCAAGTCGTGTAGACGTCCAGAGAAGGGAAATCAGGACCCGGACCTAATGAGACCTGACTGAAAAACACAGCGATATGGATGTGTTGAGGTAAAAGGAAAAAAAAAAACAGAACAACCAATCAGCAGTGTCTTTATTTTCATCCCCAACCATTTTGTATATATTCATGAAGTGAGGTCATCTATATTACACATTCGACAGGTTTAATCTCAATTTATTATCATGTTATCATATCATATTTATTTGTACTATATGGAGATAATGGTTTCAACTTGGAGGTAAGGGATCACATATTAGACCACAGATTGTATATAAAGATGGAAACTGTGACTGTTTCCCAAAAGTGAAGCCAAAACATCTGGATGGTGGCTGGTTCTTGTACGGGTCATGAATCCTGCCCCCTGGTGGTCCAGACTCCATCGTCCCCACGTCTCTGCTATGCAGACTGGATATAAATTGCATCACAAAAGCAACATGGCAGCTCCTGTAACCGCAGGGGGAGGCAGTAGCGTCAGTGTCCGTCTTTACATGCAGCCTACATGTCTCTGTCACACAAAAGAGTCAGAAGGAGCTTTCAGTTAGCTCACTTACTGTAGGTCCTGGACCTTCACTCTGTTCTTCTTCCTGGAATAATTTACAGAAGGACCTGAAACTGTCAAAACGTGGAGAATTAAAGTCAATTGTAAAAGCTCAAGAAAATAATACTCTTGGTCAATGTGATTGCTTCTAAATTTGCACTGTAATCATTTTTGAACTTTTATTAATCTTGTTTTTTTATTGTATATAACCAGACATTGTATTCAGTAATTTATATGGAAGTTGTCTGTTCTGTCTTTATTGTTGAAACGATGTCTCTGCTGCTCTGTTGGCCACTCTCAGAATAGAGATTTTTAATCTCAGTGGTTAAATCGTTAACCGTTGTTAAATAAAGGATAAACTGTATATATATATATGAGTCTTTCTAATGTCATCAACTTCTGTCCAGGAGGGTGGTTGGTAATGTTAGTGGAAAGGATGGACCTAAAAACAAAATAACAAGAACAAAAAAAAACTTTATTTGGGGAAAATAATAAACACTTCAATCCACTAGCCCCACCATTCAGGGCAATTGGAAAAGTATATTCTTCATTAATACCTCTAGTGGTTTTGACATAATTTAAATGGATAATTTAGATTGCTGGGTTCTTTTTTATAGCTGCTGCACACTTTTATACCCTGGCACCTTTATTAGTGACACTGTGACCCAGGAATGACATCAGTCTCTGCACATTTGGAGCTAAATGGAATTTAAAGGGGAAGTGAAGTCCTTCTACCTAAAGGGTCAGGCAGGTCAGGGAATTTAAATCCTGAAAACCTGTGTGAACACGGGTCATGTAAATCACATAAATGTTGATCAGATAAGCTTCAGGACTTTGTACCTTCCTCTCAGCGCACACACCAACACTGAAAATGAGGTTGCTGTCGCTAAATGTCAGTTGGTTAATTCACAGTTCATTGTAAAGATGTACAGTATCAACGCCCGCCTAAAAGCTGTCTGTACACATTTGCTCTTTTTTAAACCATTTTACTGAAATAGAGATTTAAAACTAAAGCTATGATAATTCCCTCTACTCTGGACTCTTTGCAAATAATCCTGTTGGTAAATAAAATGTTGTAGTAAAGTGCAGATTAAGTGATTCTAAACACACATTTTTGTTTCAGCTCTGCCAAAACTTTTAAACCAGAAGCTTTAAAATTAGATTCAACTGCTCAAGGTTTGCTTCATGAAGATGTTTGCATAAATTTGGACTTTTATTTAGTAAAGTCTGGTGCAGGTCGTCTTGATATGAATGCAGTCGGTGATATCAGTCCGCGCTGTTGATTGGCCTCGTTAATCTGGTGACCTGAGTGTATCTGCAGTCAGGTGAGACAGAGAGAAAAGTAGGCCAGTGTCTCTTTATCGCTGTGTAAAGAGCGTCTGTCCTATCAGCGCTGGAAATTACTGTGATACAGCACACAGGAAACACAAAGCAGCAGCCGAACAGTATTGTCCACCCCGCTGCCTTTTTGTGTGTATCCAGGTCACTGCGGCGCTATCTGCGGGATTAATATTTAGACTGTAGAGCCCAGAACAGATCTGAATAGACCAGGTAATGCAGCGCAGCCACGGCTTCACCTCGACGTCTGTTTACTCAGATTAAATATTCTCCAGAAGACGTGATGACTCACGCACAGGCCTGCTGCCTGACACACAGCAAACACCACAGAGCCTCTCAGTTTGAACCAAGGCTTCTTCTGAACGTGAACAGTCACACCTCTGCCCTACAAACAACCAGAAACGACATTTATTCTCACTATTCATTATACAGTTTTGTACTAGACGCTTAGCAGCAGCTTACAGTTTTGGGACTTTTCTGTTTACTACTGCCTTTTAAATTCAATTTGGAATCACTTTGTTTGACTTGGACAATGTCAGCGATTTTTCTTTTTATATTTTGTTGTGTTTCTTTCAGACTGAATTGCCTTGTTATGGAAACACAAACTTTGCTTGACTTCACAATGGACAGACAACTGCATCGTATTCATCTATTAAAGCATTTACTCTAATGGAAATTAATGTGACGTCCGACAAATGTCCCTGCAGCCAGGATTTAAATTTTGGTTTCCACACTAACCCTATGTTTATTGTACGACAGAAGGCAGTGTAGTCGGGGGGCCTTTCAAAATGTATTTGACTGCAGATTACAGAATGCATGGCCTGTAATGTAATTTGAAACATTTTCCATCAACGTAAGTAGCAGTAATTAGGATTAATGACACAATACTGCTGCTTAAAGTGGACTGAACCCAGGAGTCACTCTGAATGTGTACGAACACTCACTGTACAAGATGTAAGCTGTAAGTAAATGAAAACACAAAAGCAGAGTCTGGCAAAAAAGATGATTAAAATCAGTAAATAAAGATGAAAATTAAACTGTGTGGATTTACATTTCCACACTAGGTGATTTTGCTTCTGCTCAGGTTCTGAAGTGCATTTTGTTGGCTTTCAATTGATGCTCCTTAAAATAAAAATGGCTGCAGAAAAGGCAGTAAAAAAAAGCTGTCATACAGGCCTGTCAATCAAAGCCTTCTGTTCACCCTAAAGTATTACTGATGGACCGACAATTTAAAGATGGACCAGAACACTTATTAGAGGGTCCAAAGTAACTATTATAACTGAAACTAAATACAGTTATTCATGTTTTGCATTCTAAATACATGTATTTCACTGCTCCTCATGAGGAATGCCATCTGTATGTGTAATATTGCGTATTTTAAATTTCACATTTAATTAAACCAGAAAAAAATGCGCTGAGGTAATTCAGTTTCAAGGGAACTGGCCACTGACATAGATTTTGCCATTTCTTGTGTGTAAATGTTGTAAATTTGGTCCTGATGGTGGTGCTACTTGAGAGACTAGGGGTCACAGAACTCATCGGAAAGATCGTGTGCTGTTCCTGTTGAATGGAAAACCATCTGGGCTCTGATTGGACGCTGACAGAACCGCTGCAGGTGTACTGCCACTGTCACAGGTTCAATTATTCACAGGGCAATTCTACTTTCCATATTCAGAGATTTAACTCAAACACTGGCCACTTATTGTCCACTTTAACCAGGAATCCCAGGAAACCAAAGAGGAAGGAAATGTAGCTGGACGTGAATTCTCTCTATTTATGAACGTAATAAATTAGATTTACAGTACGATTAGGCATCGGCCACAGGGAATCCCACCGAAGAAAAATATTAATGTGCCCTTTCAAACGAAAACATGCAGTGATTTAATTTGGACTGCCTCGAGCACAGAGCAGCAGTGATGTCGGCTCTGGAAAATATTAAATTAAAAAAGTAAATTAAATATTGGACACATGGGATTAAAATCTGATGTCTCATTTCAGTAAAGCCTTAACGTGCCACACATGCTCACACATACACACACATGGACTGCTGAGGGATTTATGGTCTCCATTGTTGTCCAGCTCTCGGGGAGGGTTTCCAGTTCATGTTTGCTCCTCTGTGGAGGAGCGATGAGAAACAGCAGAGGGCTCTGGTTCAGGTCCATGTTCCTGCTGAACAAACTGTCTTACAGCAAAAACACGGAGAGAAAGTGATCAAATACTGCAAATATACAGGATCAGTTTGCACGCCACAGTGTTCATGACATAGAGTGTATATAAAATGTTGTGATGCGTGACATCAGCCTCAGATTTGCATTTGTACAGTCAGTAACACCCCTGACGGACACTAGATGCTGGCTCCAAAAAGACCTGGCTCCCACTGACTTACACTGAACTCCCGTCTAACAACGCTAGGCCAATAACCTTTGTCGGGAGTTCTTGTGGTCTCATTCACTTTACGTGGACTCTGGAGGTTTATCTTTAAATTACTCCTGCATTAGTAAAATTTTAGAGCTGATAGAAGGCTTTGAAGTCTGCTGCGTCTGGCTTTGATTGACAGGTGTGACTGACAGCTCGCTTGCCGGCAGAGTCGGACTTTAAGAGCTTCTGTTTATTGAATAAAACATATCTCATCCCTGACAAACAGCGTAGTGGTGGTTAACACATTACACGTTTAGCATTAGCTCACCTATGACCCCTCGCACTTCCTCAGCTCCACGCTTTTATCCAAATATGGTCACTTCTGCCTCCAAAAAGACAAAATGGCAAAAAAATTCAGACTCCTGACTTCAAAACGGCAATCCAAAATTATATATCATATCATATTATGTATCAAGATTTCTAGATACGTGTATATCTGCATTATAGATAGTGTTTTAACCACTTATGGTGCTTTTCAACCACGTTTGACAGACAATACGTTCATATGTCATTTAATGATTTTATGGTTCGCGTGAGGCTCTGCACTTGGTTGAGGTTAGGGAAAGACATCGAGGCACGGATTCTGATGTTGCTGCCGTAGTGAGTTGTGAGACAGCATTATTCCCTTTTCTTTCGTCAAGGATGGTCCAGTGTATCCTATCCTGAAGGAGATCGTAAAACAAGAAGGCACTGAGGAAAGGTGCCTCAGCATTTATGGACATGGTGAGTGATTTCTGGTAGATAATGAGACTTGCAGAGAGGTTTCTTGTTGACACTGAGGTTTCTGGTGGATGCTACATCTTCCAGAGAGGTTTCTGGTGGACGCTGAGTCTTCCAGAGGTTTCTGGTGGACGCTGAGTGTTCCAGAGAGGTTTCTGGTGGACAGCCAGCTGACCGACACCTTCCAGCAGGAGCTGATGCTTCAGAGCCAGCTCAGGTCAGGGAGGTGAGAGGATATGAACTGCACATGTCTCCAGTATCTCGCTCGGCACGAGAGAACATTCCCATCATTTTAGCTCATTGACATTCAGATCAGCCCCGGACTGAGCGTTTATCTTGTTTATGAGTTGTGAAACCTGGAATAAATCACTGGCGTGAAGAGCAGCGCTGCCAAGCTCCCAGTGACGTTATCAACCTCCGCCATGAATCAGAAAACACAGAAGGCGTTATTTCTGCTCTGCTCCGCTCGTGTAATTCATCCTGACAAGCGAGGCCCGAACTTGTCAATCATGTTGACCCTGATTGCTTGCAGATATCTGGATGTCTGACAGCTTTCTTTGAGTTGTGGCTTTGTGATCGATAGTCGGTATAAACATCTTCACCTTCAACCTCCTTGTCCTCAGCAAACATGTCTTCTGACCCTCAGGAGTTTTCTTTTGTTCAGTGCACAGAGAGGCAAGGCCGGGGCTGTCAGTCCATCAGTCAGCCTTCACATACTGAAACCCTCTGGAATATAGAGCACGTCTCCAGCTCTGCTTTAAATTTGATGTTTACAACCAAAAACTGTTATAGAGGCTAAAAAAGAAGCTGTTATGAGTTTAGAATTTCAAATGAACCTCAAAATTAACTGTGGTATAAACACACACACATGCTTTTAAAATGTTAGTCAAAAACATCCTCTCACATCATACGGAGGATCGTTTAAGGTAAAACTATGAACTGAACTGACAGCAAATCCAAAAATCAAGCTGTAATGAATTAGTTTATTAGTTAAAAACAAAACAGCATCAGTGATGTTTTTAGGGAAAGAAAGACGCCTTGCAAATAATACTTGTTGAATCCACTGGAATAAGGCGGAGTGAATGTAA
Organism: Coranthus polyacanthus; assembly: GCA_037367275.1. Taxonomy (NCBI): domain Eukaryota; kingdom Metazoa; phylum Chordata; class Actinopteri; order Kurtiformes; family Apogonidae; genus Coranthus; species Coranthus polyacanthus. Next base: position 2,813,815 of record JAPQRN010000018.1, read on the forward strand.
TAATAAAACAAAACAATGTTCTCTCACATTCAAACTCCTCATCTTGATCAAAGCGTTATCCTGTTAGGCTCCACCTCGGAAGTGATTCGTCTACTTCTCAGGTGTTTCAAAGATCTACATCGATGGTTCAGGAAAAACGCTAACTTGTGAAATATATGCGTTTCAGCAACATAAATACTCTTTACTCTTTGCCCTCTGCAAAATACAACACTCAAAGGGCATTTTTTTTCAATTTTCTGGTCTGTTTTCTTCTCTCTGGGCTGGGTTCTGAGTGATGCCAGGTGGACTGTACTCAGTACGGGCCCTGAATGCATCCTGTTCAGACATATGTGAAGCTGATGCTCGGTTAACATGCTGTCAGTACACCACGCTGTCAGATCCATCTACACGGTCACAAGGTAATTAACAAGAAGGAACACGTATTAAAAAAATATGTGCTACACAAATTATTGCTTGTAAAAATTATAATTTTTTTCTTATTTTTGACCAAAGCAACCACCAAATCCCTGTACACCAAGTACCGTACACCTTCTCACTATTAATGACGACATATTTATGCTGAATGTTTGTATTCCAATCCATAGATGCATTTCCTAAATGCATTTTAACTTTTTTCTTACAAATGTTTATGGAAATGGCAAAAATAAAAAAAAAACTTTTTCAATTTGGCAAAAACTTGACTTTTTCCTTTTTTTTCTCGATGATGAGGAGACTTTGGACTTATCCATGAAGAAAACACAGACATTTTAGATGGAAAACAGCAACAGAATGATCTACTTCTTCTATGCTGTTTATTACAGTCATGTGTAACTTTGTTCCAAACCAATTTATTTATTTTGCTTATTTTTCATGACTTTTCAAACGTTGCTTCAAATGTACTTTACATTATATGGAAACACAGCTACTGTCTTAACCCTCTTAACATGGGACTGGTATTTCCAGGTACCTCCAGTAATTTGAAGGTTCTGAATCAGCCATGAAATAATAACTGTCCCCTGGCATCTCTGTGATTTAGAGTCATGAATTATTTTTTGCAAAAAAATGGCATATGAAAATGAAAGTTCTGACAGGATGCAAATTCAGGAGGCTCGTGTCTCGAGACGGCATGGAGAACCAGAAGAAGGAAGCACAAATTCATCAGAGGAACAACATCTCAAATAACGATGAAATGGATGGCACACATGGCAGAAGGAACATATTTCTATCTTTCACAGGCTAAAAGGTTACCGCGTGGAGCCTTTTAATAGTTACGTTCGGCCTCTAGGTAGCGTCCATACTCTTTCCAATCAATATCTGTGAAAAATAGTTTTATTAAATTAAATTAAATTAATTAATAATTAATTAAAATTAAATTATTTTATTAAAACAATTCAGACCTCAGGTCCCTGGTAATACAAATGGGGTCTTAATAGACTTATTTTTTACAGTAGCAATAAGACTGTCTGCAATCAGTTTATTTACATTTAAGACACTGCAGGTGTGTGACTGGCTACCAAGCAAGAAAAGAGGCCTCTTTTCTCCATCACTTACTGGAATCACTGCACCTCACAGAAAATGAACCAGCAGAGGTCATTCTGGGTGATTTAAATCTCTGCAGGATAATTACAGTATCTGTCTTGTAGTCACTCAGTAATTTTGTCTTTGATAAACTACACAGCCCATAAACACACACAAACAAACAGCGTTGTCGATTGGCTGATGGGCATTTTGGACTCTCTAACGCTCCATGTTGGTTGGCAGGGTCAACCAGACATAATGGTAACCATAACGATAGCAGGCCAGGGGGAAAGAAAGAGTAAAAGTGCAGCCAAGACAGAGAAAACACTCTTCAGATGGGTCAAAGGTCACCATCCCTGCAGCCGGGAGCCGGGCCAAGTGTTAGCTGCGATTACTCTGTCAGAGTAATGATCCTCATATTGAAGCCATCAGCGCTGCCATGGATGACAACATCAGCACAAAAAGTGTATTTAAATTTCAAGGTCGCTCCTGCGGTTTGTGGGAACATCAGCCACCACACACCTCCCCGCCACACCCCACACCCCCCACACGGTACAGGTGGGCTGGTCTGACGCCTGCTCTGCCTTTGAACACGGAGCTCAAAGAGTTGGACTGGACAACACCTGATAAAAGAAGAAGAAAAAGAAGAAGGAGAGCATTTAAGAGGAGTTGATGTTTCTCTGTGGGATTGATGGTCCCCCTGAGAGTTCGCTTTCAGCGGAGAAAGCTGATTGGCTGCATCTGGATTAGATCTGCAGGCCTCACAGGGTTGATGCATAAATCCTCCCCGCCTGTTTATACTGGTTCCATCACTGAGACCACTGAGCACACTGTCGCTGCTGTTAGCTCCTGATTATACAATCACAACGATAGATAGATAGATAGATAGATAGATAGATAGATAGATAGATAGATAGATAGATAGATAGATAGATAGATAGA
>JAPQRN010000018.1:2829943-2840811 GCA_037367275.1 Coranthus polyacanthus
AAGCTTGACTTGAAGATAAACCATAAACAGAGCAGAAGTGGGACACGTTTGGGGAACGTTGAACTGAGCGGCTCAGGAGGAGCAGGACTGACCCAGACAGACAACAACATTCCTGCAGGGAGATCAAATCCTCATCTAAACACTCCACGCCCGCACAAAGCCCCGGTAATTATTCTAAAGTCTGAAAACAAGCCGCAGCGGCCGGCCCCGCCCCGCCCCTGGCCCCGCCCCCTCCGGCGTGCTGACGCGGGCCTGTCGCGATCTGCTCGGACCAAATTAGCAGACGGCGAACGACCTGGCTCGGGTTTAAAAGTGGATTTGACGAAAGCCGCGGCTCGCCTCAAATGCCTGATGACATGCGAGGTGTCTGGGTCCGCCCAGCGCGGAGGAGGTGAGAGGTGGAGGGCCACGATCCATCTCCATCTCTCAACAAACAACCTGGGTCTGTGGAGCTGAGAGGACTACTCAGAGGACGACTGTCAAAATGTAGTCCAGATCCTATCTGAGGCCACTTTCTCTCATCTAGGGACCACAAGCTTTTCTGACCTGGATTCCTTTTGGTCAAACTTGAGATGCAAAAATTTAAATACTGAAAATAAAACAACCACCTGCAAATATTTCACTAATCGATTCACGCTTCGTTATAAGGGACAAAGGCAAACTTTTCCATCTTTTAGCTCCGTAAATGTAAAGATCTGCAGCTTTACTTCTTCTTATATGATTGTCAGTTTGGTGACATTGGTGAAATAAGGATGTCACTTAATGCTCCAACAATTTCCAGTGGGATTTTTACACATTCGTGACATGATGGTTAATCAATAATGGAAATAATCACTAGTTGCAGCCTTTGGTCAGACTGAATATACAGTGTGAAGTGTCACACGGGAGGTAAAGATGCAATCATCATTTATCCATGAATCAAGGCCCGTTTGTCTTTTTTAATCCGTTATGGACTGTGATGACTTTTAACCTCCTCAGGGTCAACAGGATGGATCATCTCTATTTCTCCGTCACTGTAGAGACTCTGTATGTCAACCAAGTGCATCAACAACAACAACAACAACAACAACAACAACAAAGGGGAATCACAGTGTTTGTGTTCAACTGTTCAATTACAATTTTTAATTTGTGCTAATCACAACTCTATTGCAGCAGGTGTAATCTAACATTGTGTTTTTTTGATGCGTTACTGTCCGAGATGGACTATTAGAAGCTCTTCACGGCGCAGTCAGTCTAACTAGTACTTCATCAGGTCTGAATAAAGTTAAAACATTAAAACAAAGCATAAACACTGTACGTCCTAATGAAACAAGCACTGGTGTCTGGGTGTCTCCACATCTCCAGACTTGAATGCCACTGAAAACCTTTGGAATGTGATCAAGAGGAAGATGGATGTTCACAAGCCTTTTAAGTAAAACTGCTTGCATTTTAACTCCAGGAGTGACATGAAGTCAACAGCGATGAAAGACCTGAAGACGCAGGAAAGATGCAACTGAAAATAAGGGTTATTCCGAAATTCAAACATTGGTATTGTGTTGTTTAAAGATGACTGGGACTTGTTTTACTTAAATGCATACCTAGAAATAGTAAAACCAGCGGTCTCTTAATTTTTCCAGTTTAAAACTAATTTGAAACCATGTCTGAAGTGCAGATTGCAGTTTGGATTCCCTGGAAAACACCTGGTTCTTCATGTTCCTCCACTTTAAAAGGAACGACCTCAGACTGTCGAGGACATTATGAATACTGGGATGGAGACTTTTCAGTGTTTTACAGACATTAACTCATGAGAATAATCATGAGTTGAAGCAGGTATATGAACAGGTCAAGGTTTTCAGGTTCGTGTTTTTCATATTTGTTGAGTCTCTACAGTGACGGCAGTTACTTCACCAACATGTTTATTAATCAGATGACCCAGGTTGCCCTTTACCATCTTCTATCCTCTCTGCAGGAAACACGACTGAATGACTCCATTTAAACAAACAGTTAAGTCGACTCCAACATAATCCATTTTGTGAATAAAAGCACCCGTTAAAGGAAATTCTGTTTTAAACAAGCGTGGTGTTGTTAAGAAGTTAATTTGTGTACGCATACTCGATTTACCCTCTGCAGAGTAAGGTAACAAAAAGATACCTTTCAGTGTCGCTACTGACATTTAAAGTTACATGACTAACGCCCCAAACTATGAAAGCACCCAGGCTGTAAAAAGCAGAATTGTCGTTTAACATAAACATGTAGTGAATGTACTTAAAATTCTCTCATTAGGTTTTGTTAACTAGACACTTTCAAAAACTCTTTGTAGAACAACAGAATAAAATACACATCCTAAAAAAGGGAAAGTAAGATTTTACATCTTCATCCTGCTGCCGAGGCGGCGCAGTGAGTTAAAACATTTTGTCCAACAGACAAGAAGTGACGCGATTGGCATCTGGTCTGCCAGACTCTGGACAGAAAAGGTTTTAAAAGCAAACACAGCAGACGTGTTCTGGTTCATACAGATGCTGCTGGTGCAGTTTTTTTTTTAAAGATTCACTGTGTGTGAATCCTCACTGGATGACTGTTCTGGAGGAGCTCCCAACTCCTCACATCCCTGCCTCACGGCCATTTGCAGTCAATCAATCAATAAAAAACATGACTGTTAAACCCTTTGGCATCTCACATGATGACAGAGTCCCTTTTGTTGGAGCAGGGGTCCCGTTTTGTCCAAGTCCAAAAAGATCTCCATAAATCTTAATGAAAACATCTGAGTGAATCCGACATAAAAATTAAAAAAATAAAATAAATATTTAGAAGAAAAAAAAATGGTTTGACAGAGTGATCATGTATCATAATTTAGGTTGAGCTTTTCAGATTAGAAATATACAATATACATTTACATATTGGATATCACATTTTTACTGAGGTTAATTAACTTTTCCAAATTGTCTTGCTTATATTTTTCAGCTTCTTTTGAGCTGGTTGACTTTTAAATTTAACATACAACAGAAATATTATCGTTGTGATATTTGGGGTCGTGGGTGGTTTAAAAGGGTTAAACAAAAATTAAAATGATGCTGAAAGCAGTGAAAATTATGTGAGGCCATATTTCCAAAGTGACAGAAGCTTCCAGAAAAGCTGCAGCGGTGAACACTCCTAAAAATCAGTCCCTCTGGCTGCGCTCCCTTCACTGGCCGTTGGCAGTGTTGTTGGGGGCAGGGCTGGAGCCTTCTGCTCCTGTTGGTGGTTGGACGTTATCGGCCAGGTTGTGGGCGTGCTCCAGGAAGAGGTCTTTGAGCACGCTCAGCTCTTTGCTCAGCAGTTTGATCTTGGCCTCCAGCCGCTCGTTCTCCTCCTTCAGCTCGTTGACGCGCTGCTGCGTGTCCATCGCCTTCTGCTTGCTGCGCATGCGGCTCTTCTTTACTGCCAAGTTGTTGCGTTCGCGCCGCTGGCGGTACTCCTCGCTGTCCTTGTCTGCAGGGGGCTTCTTCATCTTGCTTGGGGGGACGGCCTTACCGCCTCCGGCCGATGGGTTGGCAGGAACGAGCTGGGGAACTTGCTGCAGACCGGCTACTGCTGCCGGCAGAGATGAGGAGGAAGTGGTGGCGTGGGCCTGGCTCTGGATGACGCTCACGCCGTTGTGATCAGTTGTAGTTAGTTTCGCCTGCGACGGCCGGCTCATTTGGATGTGCTGCCTGCAAGAGCTGATCTCTGACCGGAGTCTCCTCTGGTGTCGAGAAAATGGTAACAGGCAGCAGGGGTCCGCAACAGAGCCTGGAGGAAGTTAAGAGAAATGTATTTCACTTAGAGATAGGACACCAAAACATGGACATAACCTGGACCTGGATAGCCAATGTGGCCAGCAGATCATCTCACAATGTTTTAAACCACATTCACCACCATGATTTGAACTAAGACCTTTCTTCATAGTGTTGAAATGTACCGTAGAGTACAGACTAGGACAGACTAGAAACAGCCAAACGATATTGCAATTTGGATTATCATTTTTGTATTAAAATAATTTGGGATTATTGGATAACAGAAATAAAGAATTTATAAAGAGTTATAATTGGCAAAGAACAATCACTTAATAAAAAAAATAATAACAATTTAAGAATTCTTTGAAAAGAAGAGCATACACTTCATTCTGACACTTCATAAGACATCTGTCCAGCAATCGTCTGTCAATACTCGATGGGTACATCTTTAGTTTCAAAGATGCGTCGCAATGCAGACGTCATAATAGAATCGAGATGTGAAGTCAGTGAATCTTTAAATCTCCATTTGTAATGCACTACAGAATGCTTTAGGTTTTGTTTTTGTAATGTTATGTACTGTGGTGGGTCACACAAAGACTGGTATTGAAAAGATGCAGCCGTTTCTATTATAGATACTTGTAGTCTGATTTTTGAAAACACTTTCTAAAATAAAATTTACCTGACTGCAGCGATGCACAGTAATACAGAAAAATTCAAATAATTGACTGGTGAATCATAACTGAATCGAATCAACTTGTGAGGCCAGCGAAGATTCACACCTCTACTCGACATAAAGGCGGAGAATGACCGGACTGGAAAAACAACTATGGCTTGGCATGTCATATTGCAGATCAACATTCTCAACTGTTTTAATTTTTTAACCCGGTCTTGCGGCAGTGAGGTGACCATCACTGTTTAATCAGACTGGTGTGTTTCCCTGATATATTGTGAAAGATATTTCCCAGTCAGAAATTGAATATCACTGTAATTTTGTATCGCCTTGCCCTAACTTTATGATGCCTGAACAAGATTTTATTATGCATGAAAAAGGTAAATAATGGAAAGCAACATATAACCCCACAAAATAAATGTCTTTGCTTTTGGCCACTGTAAACAAAATAAGCACAGGCTTTTGTTTAGAGACATGTTTTTTTGTTTGGATTATGGGAACTTGGTTAAAACCCTTATTTCTTGACAAAATATATATTTCAAATGGCAGGGGGTGATGAACAGACATCCATCAGTGCTGGTAAACAATTATCAAAGCCATATTATTGAAAACTGATGGTGAGCTGCTGAATCTCATACTAATACATGCAGGTATCCTGTATTATTCAAAGCGCTGTAGGAACACATAAACAGTGTTTCAACATCTGCAGTGAGGCTGCAGATCCACAACTGACCCCAATCCATCAATCACACGCTCACAGGTTTCTATGTTCACTGCCGCGGCTCAGAAACAGCCACCACCACCTCCACCTTGCTATCTCAGTACAGCAGCGTCCATCTCACGTGTTAATTGGTGGGATTATTAATCTGTACGGCCAATTAGCAGCGCTCCTCTGATTGGTCGGCGCGTTGCCATGCAGCCAGTCAGCTGTGCGCAGGGGAAAGCGCTCCGGGTGAAAACCAGCATAGCTCTGACTGTTGCCTGCTGTTGCATCATCACCATCGGCTCTCTTTGTGCTCAAAGAGGGGAACTCCGGAGTCATGCGGGACTAAGCAAAAAAAATCCCAGTTTGACGGTGGCTTTAAAACGGCTGGACATAAATTAAAAACACGACAAACATCGCGACAAGTTTGACAAATCCGTACCAGTCGCGACAATCCGTAAAATATGAATTTCACAACACTTTTCACAACTTTTTATTTGCTTTCAGGCTTCCCAGATACGATTCACTACCTCGCGACTACACCTTAAGCGTCTACACTTTAATATACACGCGGAAATACGACTAGTTTGCCTTTGAACATGACCATAGCGACATTTTCACTTTCTCATTCCAAGCCTGTGTACTAGGCGTTTAGCCGGGCAGCTAGCCAGCTAGTTAGCCTCTTGTGCTAACAAGTCCTCACCTAACTGTTCGCTCCTTTTTCGGACCCAAAATGAATTTTAAAAGCAGTTTACCTTCAGTAGGCAGCGAAGACGTCAACCATCCGTCAAAGTCGACAAGTTAACGTAGAAAGTTAAGAGTTTAATTCCGTCTGTGTGAGCTCTGTGTGTTTTTGTTTGGAACATGGAGAGGAGCGGATTGCGAAATCTCTTTTACCATGTACGGCAATGTCGAGGATCAACCAATTAGAGACGAGGAGGCGGCAGCACAGCGAGTGATTGACCAATGACATGTTAGCAAGTACCAGAGTGATGCAATGCACAAGATGATTGACGTCTAACTGAGCGAATGGGAGATGGCTGTTGTCTTTCGGTTGTGTTTATGTAATATGATGTTGGTCAGATGAGTTCATACATGCATGACTTCACCTCTGAATGATTCAATAACACAGAAACTAATGCTAATTATACCTATTGTAGTACTACGGACAATTATATCGTCAGACGTCACTCATCTTCACTCATGGAATGCTGATAAAATTGCTTACAAATTATATAAGAGAAAGCATCCGATAAGTATTTACACATGAACTGTTACAGCTATAACAATTAAAGGGCAATTCCATGTTTTGAAATACATGCACCTATAAAGTAAAGAGCAGACTCAAACCAGTGTCATAAAACAGTCCACATATTAATACAGAAGTTAAATTCTTGTTTATAGTTAAAAGATCAGTGTGTAAGATTTATAGGTATCCTATCTATTAGCATGGGATGGAAGGAATGGAATGTAGTATTCATATTTATGTTATCATTAGTGTATAATCACCTGTAACTATGAATCATTGTGTTTTATTTAGCTTAGAATGAGCCCTTTATGTAGGGAGTGGGTCCTCTTCTACAGACATGACATATAGCAGTGCCCAGAAAGGATAAACCAAACACTGGCTCTAGAGAGGGCATTTGTGTTTTTACATTGGCTCTTTTACATGCTTGGAAAGAGAGGTGTGAAGGAATGGTATTCAGATAGTTGCAATCTGCAACCTTGCTGCTAGATACCATTGAAAAGAAAAAAGAAAAGCAAGTTATGTATGTTTCCATAAACTGGTTTGGAATGAATAAACTATCCTGCGTCGTCAGAAAGTCATGGTATAGGCTATGTTACACATGGCTGTAATAAATAGAGTAGAAGAAGAGCATTCTGTTGCTGTTTTCCATCTAAACTGGCTGTAGACCTGGCATCAGACCTGTTGTACTACCAGCCACGTTTTAGTGCTTTATGGGAAGATGTCAAGTGTCCATCAGCAGTATTTGCCTGACAGTCAAAACATATTGAAGAAAGGTGTTTCTATTTACAATTAAGCACCACAAACAAGCGTGAAATCCTTTTGCAGAATTGCACTTTTTTTTGCCATTTTCATAAACATTCTCTGGGGCCATACATTAAAATGCGCATAAAATATGTTATGGAAACTGAGCTCGTGCATATCATATTGCAGATATTTGTATTACTGCTTTTAAAAGTAACTGTATGGCGCATAATTAGCCTCAAAACTCATGTGCGTTAAAGCTGCAGTACGAGTGCACAGAAGTATATGTGTGATGTAACACCATCCTTGCAAAGGAGCACTTCTGCTCCTTGTGCCTAAATGCTGTCCTATGAGCATGGGGCTGTGACGAGCACGAGCTTTAACCTCCCACAGTCGAACTTGCACGACGCTCACTCATCAAGCTGATTTTAAGGCTTTGGAGGCAGGGACAGTGGCTCGTCAGGCCAATGAAATCTGCCTAAGAAGAAAGAAATCATCTCTGGGAAACATTTATTAAATGCCATCCATCCATCCATCCATCCATCCGTCCATCCGTCCATCCGTCCATCCGTCCATCCATCCATCCATCCATCCATCCATCCATCCGTCCATCCGTCCATCCGTCCATCCGTCCATCTGTCCATCCATCCATCCATCCATCTTCCGCTTATCCAGGTCCAGGTCTGGGTCGCGGGGACACCAACCTAAGCAGAGAAGCCTCGACTTCCCTCTCCCGGGCCACCTCCTCCAGCTCCTCTGGGGGGACACCGGGGCGTTCCCAGGCCAGCCGAGAGATACAAGCCATCCAGTGTGTCCTGGGTACAATGACTCCTGGAAAAAAAATATTGAGAAGTTCAATGTAAGTCTGTGGGAGCAAGGCCTATTTGGAGCCAGCATCTGGTGGCCGTGAGGGGTATTACACTTGAAGATATTTCTGTACTGGCTTCACTTTGGAGCTGAGGTCTTTGCCCCTTGGTATACGGGCGTAATGACTGCTCCCCAAAAGTGAAGCCAAAACATCTCAATCTTACTCTGGTGTGTGGCTGCAGTTTAAGTCATAAATCCTACCCCTTCTATGTTAGTCAGTGGGACTTGGGCCAAGCTAAAAATTCAGCAGCACACGTCCAACAATTTTTTCCCAAAGGTGATTTCTAGCTTTGTAGGTAGATTTCATCAGACATTGTGTTCAACTTGTCATTTTTTTGATCAGTTTCTAATATTGTGTCTAATAAGTTATTTGATTGACAGCTGTAGTGACTAATTGCTGTCAAAAGTCCATCAGACATGCAGCTGGAAACCAATCAGGCAGGGGGGGGGTGGTGGATGTCATGTCCATGAATCTCTACTGCACAGACTCTGGCTCCAAATTGCATCACACAAGCAACACAGCAGCTCCTGTGACCAAAGGATTTTGACTTCATTTTTTCACAGCGGCCGGAAGCGTTGTTGCATCGTCCATCTTCATATACAGTGTACGGGGGCAGTCAACATAAGACGGCTCCACTTGAGGGGCCGGTTCTAAGAGACAGCTCAAGATTTTATTATTAAATCTCATCGCAAAGTTTAGTTGTAGTTTTTATTATGCATTGTGTGCAATCATTCTAAATGTTTTTGTATGTCTTTGGCTGTTTTCTGATGCAGTGGTGAGCGTAAGATTGTTGAGAATGTGCTTGATGGTCTGGTGGATGGTTGTAATTCTTTGCGTGTATGGTCATGCAATATTAAAGGAATCTCTCTGCAGTATTAATATGCTGCTGCACAATCTGTTTGCTCAAGTATCAGACAGAGAGGTTAAAGGTCAACAAGCTCACTCCTTCCCTGAGTCATTAGTGGTAAAACTTACTGCGTGCCAAATCAAAGCTTTATACAAACACTAAGAGTACAGAATGTACTGACGGTGACACTGTTTAAACCATTATTTTGGAAAGGAAATGATGAAACCTGAACACAGACTGAGACTTTAATTAATTATTTAACTGCTGTCAGTTTAATTTACACTGTCTTTTTGTGTTGTGATCTTTGATCAAACCTGGCGCACAGCTTCATAGGCTCTACTTTTATCAGATGTGACTAACTCTACAACATTGTCAAGGGTTATTGGAATCTCCTTAAAGACCATACTTATTCCCTAAGCACCTCTTGAAGGAAACTAACCTTTGAACCCTCTTTCAGGACTGACAGAATCTCTGGGGACTTTTGAAGATGTACAGTAACTTCTGTAGGATCTGATGGAAATCCTCATTGACCCACTGAACCGTCTTGAGGACAATTTGAAGCACTGGAAGTGTTTTAGGAACGTCTATATTTCACTAGTTTAGTAATCTGCTTTGAATTGTAACAACATCAGTCAACACCCCATTCAAAAATACTGTTATTCCAGGTGAAAAGAAGTCAACACTGCCTTAAATGCAGTGGTGCAAGAAGTATTCAGACTCTTTACTTATTTAAAAGTACAATCACACTGAAAACACTCCAGTACAAGTAAAAGTTATGCATTCAAATCCTTGCTAAAATAAAAGTATATATATGTATTATCAGCAAAATGTACATAAAGTATGAAAAGTCAAAGTAGTCACTGTGGAATAAATGGTCCCTGTCACTGTTTTATTATTATATATGATGTTTTTGATCAATTTTAGTGCTACCTTCATGTGTATGTTGCATTTTACTGTGTTTAAGATTGAGCTGATTTGAACTACTTTATAAACTGTTGGTGGTTTAATGTATCATATTTTACAACAGTGGTTCACAACCTTTTACAGCTAAGAGAAGTTTGGTGTCTCCCCAGGACACAAAAAGTACAAAAATATATCATGAACTGTCATAACATCCGTATCTTTTACTGATTCTTCCATCGTTTAAACAATTTTGAATAAATGGACATTTTGGAATGTCAATAGTAAATGGATTTGAATTTATGTGCCACTTTCCTTGGTGGTACCTAAAACCCTTTACAGTGTGTCACGTTCACCCATTCACATGCACAAACACACATATTGACTCACCAGTGGCACAGCCTCAGGGAGCAACTTGGGGTTCAATGTTTTGCCCAAGGACACTTCAACATGTCACAACCACCCACGGCTAACACTGACGACTAATGATAGATAGCTTGCAACACATGAGTCACAAACAAACAGACACGTGAAAGAAACAACTCAACTCATATATGCAAACAAACACACAACTGACTAACTTTTCCACTCTCTCTTGAAAATCTCCTTTTTGAATGAAAGGTTCTTTTGACTTGCTTCGATGACGAGAACGTCGTGTCCTGTGAGAGTATGTCTAAAATGTCAACTTTTTGTCGATGCATTTTCCAGCGAATCAAAGAGGGTTTTTAAAAGAGTTTATTTGGCTTAAGAAGGAGGAGAATTTGAAACTCAACCCGTACAGGAAACATTTCATCCTTCGGTTTATCACAAACATTCATCGACAGTCAGCTGATTTGGAGAGATAAGTGGGTTTCACGTAACAGGAAGGGGATAGAAAATTACCATCTGAAAAGTAAAGCTGTCAGACAAAGTTAGTGGAGGTCGAACGATGCTGGAGTTTTAAGGGCTGATACAAAAACAGCAAAAAAAACAATTAACCCTTGTATGGTATTCGGGTCAAATTGACCTGTTTCACATTTCTATAAAAGGAAAAATGGTACAGGTATACATTTTTTTCTACCTGAAACTCAATGGCCTTAGCTTGTTTTCTGTGATAAACATGTACAAAAAATTTAAAATTTGAGCACCTCACACATTTCCATCCTTCATATGGTCTTCA
>JAPQRN010000018.1:2855829-2877151 GCA_037367275.1 Coranthus polyacanthus
TCTGGTTATTCAAATATTTTGGCTTTTAGTTTGGTGGTGACCATACTCATGTCGCTGACAAGGTGTGTGTGTGAGTGTTTTTCTAATGTGCAGTATTTTTAACTGTATCTAATATCTATTAAATAGATAAAATTATGCACTCCGGTAAAGTTGAACAAACCTAAAGCATTCATGGTTTAAACGTTCATAACACAGAGAGTAACTGTATGTTGTTATGTTGGATATGCTTATAATGGGAACACGTTCTCACTCTCAAGTCGTCACATTCAGCTGCTTGGTCATGAAGCTTTGCCGTTTGTTTTCAAACCCCAATACCCCTATAGCGTCAATTTTCGATGTGCAGGATACCCGATAGAAGTCAATGCAAATCTCTTAGGAGGAGGTTGTGGTGGAACATCAAAGTTTGTGGACTCACACACAGGAGACCAGGGTTCCTGTCCCTTTCAGGTTGTTTATTTTTGCATTTTCTCTCGTTGTCTTTCTTATTTTAACCTTTAGCCCTGACCCTGTTTTTATGCCTTGACCTAACCAACCCTGTAACCATGGCAACGTCGAAAAATGACTCCTACCCCGAGCAGTCGAAAAGCGACAGTGTCAGTATGTGACAATGCATAGTGAGACTAGTCTATGGGGTAGAGGGTAGGGTATTTGTTTTACATGTATGGTAGCTACTACGTCCAGCCTATTTAAGGGATTTAAAATAGATGATTACCCTCAGTTTTGCAGAAGACTGCTTCCTCTGCAAAGGATAAAGAAGTGAATCCCTTACAACAGCCTTATTTCCCTCAACCTGGGCTTACTGACAAGTCAGTCCACCTAATACGCATATTGAGATCAAATCACAATGTGGGCAGAATCTCCAACACATGCTAAAACGAAGGATAAGGTCTCATTACACAGGTAACGTATCCAGATACAGATTGCGGGCTGGAAATAGGGTTAAATGTAGTGAGCACATTATACAGGACTATAATATGGGTGGGTGTGTTTTGGCTCGAAGTTATTTGGGTTGGAGGATAGCCAAAAGTCCAAAAGTCTCCGATTCACCACAGCATTTCACCAACATATTTGGCTGATGAAGGACGGGGCACAGAAGACGAAATCTTTTGGTTGCACTGCAGGAGAACATGTGGTTATTTTCAGATTCTCTCTGTTTGCAGTTTCAAAGTGCTTTCGTTTCATTGACATTTTGTGTGGAGAGTGTGTCAGCAGCCCTATCTATCTGCCTGCTCTATTTGGCTATCCACTTTTTCTATTTGGCCTGTGTTTAAAGATTAACCGACTCTTTTCATTGGCTCGGAGCAGGCAGAGTTGACTGAGCAGTGGTTTAGTCAGCGTCCACGCCGAGCTGAAAGGCCTGTTAGTGTGATTTTCTGTTTGTTCACCGATAGATGGACACTCAGCCGCTCCGTCACACGGACTCTAAAAAAGAGCTTTTAAAGAACTTTCACTCACTTTTCAGGGATAGTTGGTGAATGGTCACCAGTTTACCAGCCAGGGTGGGGGTCAGACACCACAGTAGAACCCCCATTAATTTACTATAAACTCTATTGTGTACAGTTACGTCAGTTAGTTTCCTTTGTCATCTTAGGTGTGTTTTATTTATAGGCAGTTAGCACCCACATGACCTTTGAACCAGTCGTGTGAGATGTTTGTAAAATGAGTAAACTTAGATTTTTCTGTCCGTCACAACCCAGAGGAGTGTTACCAAGATAGCACAGTCCTATCACAAGACAAGAAAACCAATATCGCATGAAGTCTAGATTACATTAAAGCTGATTTTACACTTCTTTCCCTGTACATTATCCTTTACCTTTAGTCTCTAGATGGACGCAAAATAAAGTGATCTGATAAGATGTGTATTTACACGTCCCCAAGTATCTAATCAGAATAGAACTTTTTTGACACGTGCAAAGTGGTTCCTCTTGTTTTAAATCATCTAATCTGTTCGGAATAAAACAGGAGAAGGATTTTTTTTCCAGCAGTTTTTGATTTGGTTGATTGTTTGGTGGATTTCAGTTCCATTCATGCTCATTCATGTTTCACCTCGTTTTTTTGGAACTTTCTGACCATTAATGCGGCAATAAAAGAAGTTGTATCAAACACAGACCAGTTTTGTCTTCCTGTGTCCAAGGTTTTGTCCCTCCTGGAAACTCGTCACGTCACCTAACGTGGGAACGTGGACGCAACTTACATATACACACAAAGAAGAAGAGGAGGTCATTAAAGGAACAGCAGTCAAATGTGGATGAGGGAAAACGCGATGGACAGTGGAAATGGAACAGCTACATTTCAGCTTCTTGCTTTTGGAGGAGGTGTAATAACCAATTACAACACAATTTCACACAAATATGTGATGATGTGTTGTCATTTTATATCTAAAAAGGTTCAAGGTAAACTTCACTCCTGTCAACATGATTTCTCAGGAACACAATGAGAAAATTTAGCAAAAAACTTGAACTGATGACATTTTGGTGACTTAAGGTCAAGGCCGCTTTAAAAAAATAAAAAAGCTAAAGGTTGCTAAACTATAAAACTGTGCTTGTAAATGAGAGACCTGCATGAACAGATTACGATGCTCTGACAGATTGAACTTACAGGTTTGCAGACCAACTCAGTGTCTCTTTCAGATGTCGAGATATGACTTTTAAAATGCCAGTTTTGTTGGCTTTTGAGAATGGTATTTGTTAAAGTAACAAAAAACAGAAATATGAAATAAACACTGGTACTTTTTAAAATTATCTTTATTGTTATTGTGGCAAAGATTTTAGTTTCAGGCACCCTTAAACCCCAATGAGGACTCTGAAAGATGACTAACTTTTGTGCATGTTTTTCCTCTTTTTTTTTTTAATCATGGACAAATGTGATAAAAATGTGAATGTCTGTCTTTGATTTCTCTCTTTTGGGAGTTGGAGGGTTGGAAGATCTAATGCTTGGAATCTTAATAAATAAATCAAGCTCGCTCATTAGCCTCGTCCTCATATGCAGACCCAGCAGAGACAGGTTCGTAAGACAGTGCTCTTTTAGTGAAGAAAAGATGACTGTGAAAATAAAAACAAGAGAAAACACATCACAGAATCTCAGATATGGAGCCAGTTTTTTTTTCCGTGTTCTCTCTTAGTAATAGAACACAACTTAATCCACTTTGATACCACAATTATTTGCAATTTATGTTTGTAGGCCTCGCTGCCAGCCTTCAGAGAGGAACAAAGAGAGGAGTGCCGAGCCACAGCAGGGAAATATATCTCTGTTTATACAGTCACTGGCTTTGTGTCGGTTGGCATTTATTGGCTCTGTATGAAACTATGAAGAACATTAGGGAGGCTCGGAGGGGAACTATTTGTTTTGGTGACTCTGAGAGGCACATTCTGAAGCTTATTTTACGAGCCAGTCAAGAAGAGATTGATTGTAAAAGTGCCGTCAGCTACAGTACACGCACCGTTTGATGCAGATTTATTTTAATGCCAAGGATTTGTTTTTCCCGTCCCAGCTCTGCATCGCTCCGCGGCCGCCTCGACTTGTTTGCGCCTCGTTTTTTGAGAGGACTCAGCAGATTTCTGTTCATGTTGCATCTCATCGCTGTTTTCTCTGTCGGGCTGTGACTTTGATTGTCAAAAGCACACCTTTCATTGACTTTGACAGTGTGTTAAAAGCTGGAGTTTGTTTCTTTTCTCTCTCCTCAGAGTTGTGATTTACGACGCCCAATAACAACACCGTCTTTGTCCTTGTTAGATAATATTAAATGAGGCTCTAACAATGGTTTAACCGACTACAAAAATTACTTGTTTGTTCGGGGGACACGGTAGAGAAGACAGAATGGACTCCTGATTTGTCCACAGCTGACCAACAGACTATCGGTGGAAGTGTGGCACAAAACTGAAAGGTAATAGTAAAGTCTATAGCCAGACGGATTTGTGTGCAAATGAGACAAAAAATACTGTGTAATTCACAAAGCACTTATGAAGGGTGGAATTTACACCAAACTGCGCTGCCAAGAAAATAGCATCATTTTGCACCTGTGCAATTTGCACCGATGTAAATTAGGGAATTTTCATACATTTAGTATAAAATCGTTCCCTTTCTCTGCAAATAAGCGTCGTTGTAAAAACCCTCTAATTCACAAAAGACCTGTGCAAACTGTCACACACAGTTAGGCTGGTGCAGTTAATGTCTGCAGAACACTGGTATTAAATCGTGCAAAC
Source organism: Coranthus polyacanthus (assembly GCA_037367275.1). Lineage (NCBI taxonomy): Eukaryota > Metazoa > Chordata > Actinopteri > Kurtiformes > Apogonidae > Coranthus > Coranthus polyacanthus. The sequence continues at coordinate 2,860,032 of JAPQRN010000018.1, forward strand.
TCACTCCTCTCTCACTTGCTGTGCATCCCTTTTTTTCAGATCTTCGAGTTTGTGAGGCTTGAATGATATTAATGTTTAATGTTATCATTCAGATACTGGGGGTTCAGGTGGGTCTGGGGTTTATCTCGGAAGTCAGGCTGCTTTATTACAAACACTTCACTTTCTAAACCTGAAATCTGTTTCTTTATAAGTTCTCTGATTATCCAGCAACCTGTAAGATTTTTACTACGAAGATGTGCATGCGCTTATCGCTTCAACTGCTATGTGATGCTGCAGCCAGCTGTGAGCACCAAAAACACCAGTAATGAACCAGTAATAACCCTAGATACATTCAGTGACACGTGAACAACATTATTCTTAGATTCAGACACTAACAACCACATTTCAGACAGGCTTCAATCACATCAATAGCTGGTTGTGTTATAAACTCGAAATACCAGAGGAGCAAAAGAAGCAAAATACATGAAAACGGGTTCTTGGTGATTGTGGAGAGCTCTGTGTGACATATATTGAGGGTTTTTGGTCTGCAGTTTTCTTATGCACCAATCTGTGATTGACATGTGGAGAAAAGCCTGAAACACCAGAAACTCCAACGTTAAACAAGCACAAGGTGCACTCAGGTGCAAAACTTTAGAGGCGTGTCTCTGCCAGCATATAATTAGTGCAAAATCCATTCTTCGTGGATTTGGCCTTATGTGTTTCATTTTGCTGTTAGTATTTGTGTATTTATTATTTGTGTAAGTATTTGTACTTAAGTGGGATTTTTCAGATAGGACCTGTATCAAATTGCCCCCTGGGGATAATAAAGACACCTTGAACCCTGAACCTGGTAGACACAGAGCAAAATGACGATCCCATTGGAGTGATGTTCATGTTCGTGTAATTAACGTAAGCCCAATATTCCCTCTGCTTTTAGGAGGCTCTTTAGCTGTGTCTAACTATGTCTGAAAACACGGAGACTCAAACACACAGGAAATGTGCTGTAAAACCAACACTAGGAGCTAAAAGAGGCTAACAGGCTTCCTCAAATTCTTTGGGGTTTGTCACTATGGGTGACCTCTTCCACATCGCATATGCACATTTTTTCATTGTTAACATAAAATATATGCGGCAGATTTAAAAACATCAACACTGGCCAAAGGACATTGGAAACAGAGACACTTAAAGAATCTTCCTGTTTATTTCTGCTTTACAGTCTCTTAAAATATTCTGAATGTTTGGTTTTATCACGCACACAGGCGTATTAGTGATATGAAAGTCCACAGCACAGATCCTGGCCCGGCCTGTGAGACTTCTTCTGTCATGATGTATGCATGTAAACAGTAAGTCAAGTTAAACATCTGCAGCTTCTCCCAATAAAACACCACATTCCACATTTATGGCAGAACAAAGACAAACACGGGCATGTATAGAGGAGGAGGACCCATCCATCACTACAGCAATTCAACATTTTTTTTCATTGCTACAGTTGTAATGTGGTGAGAATGGCACTAAATTTCTATGTATGTACTGTACATCTTTGTTAAGTGGGAGTTAAATAGGAAGGAGGAGGAGAAGTTAGGGCACAATCCACATAGAGATAAAAATGTAATATCTGGTGTAAACACAGAGACAACAGACTCAGGTTTCTTCGGAGAGGTTTAAATGGACTCAAATCTCCATGTGGGGACAAAATGTCTCCATGAGAAAAATGAAAAATATGACCGCACGTGTCCACAGGGATGAAGACACAAGTATTCACATAAAAACACATAAAAAAAGAATTGTAGAGACAAATATGTGCTCAGATATTGAACTCAGGGGCCTATTTGAGGACAATATTAGACACAAATGTGTTAACTCACTCCAAAGTGTCTCTATACAGACATTAAAGGAAATGGGCATGTTTCCAGGGGACAATAATGGACAGAGATGACGTCTTACTCACTCAACTACAGACACTAATGCTGTTTCTACACCAAAATTAGCATGTTCATCTATGTATAGTCACACTGCCAGTACGTTAAATACATTTTCTGTTTTTTTATTTTGGTTTGTTTTTGGCCAGAAAACAAGACACCAAACACTGTCTCACTTTGCTGTCCTGTCAGTGTTGCATCTCGCACGTATGTTGCACGTAGTTCTGTTCTTCCCCACACAGCATTGTGCTGGAAAAGGGTGAAACATAGCAGATACTCAACACGGAGACTGAAACACAGTGAGAGACAATGCACCGACTGTCCACATGTTGCCCTTTTCCACCAACATGGAACCGGTGTGGTTCCACTCCGTGAACCTACTTTTGAACCGTTCGGAGCATTTCAACCAAAAGTAAATTGATACCTGGATCCTTGGTTCTCAGCTGGAACCAAGAAAATAGTAGGTATTCGTTTGAGCCAAAGTGTGAAATGTTGTGGACGTGTCATATTCTACAGGTTGGAAAGAGAGGATGGAGACGACAACAACAGTGAAGAAGAAACCAGTGGAAAAAAAACGGGCTGTAACTGCTGACTAAACCCAGTGCTTGGTGGTGATTAAATCAGCTGAATTTAAAGTAAAGCTAAAGCAGCACAAAAACTAGAAAACAGAATGGTTTCAGTTGAACGCAAAAAGAAATAATAAACAAACTGAAAAATGTGGATGTGGTAATATGTCACCATGTTAATAATGTTAGATTGGTTCCACTCAAAACCTATGGAATCGGGGCGAGTTCAATAGATGGTACCAAGGTTCCAAGAATCCTCAACAGACCCGGTTCGAGAAACAGAACTGATTTGGTGGAAAAGGCCTAATTCAGACGATATCAGACTCACATTTTTACATGAAGACAATTACAATCTCCCTGGTGTCCAACTAGAGACTGTAATGAAATTATAGAGACAATAACTGACTCTCATTTATCCACAGAGACGATATCAGATTTCCTTTGTTGGCCAGGTTTATAATGTCATGATATATGTATTTCTAATATTTAATTTTCTTTCTGTTCTTCTGTTATTCTTTACATTTTTTCCACAGATGTTGTGCTTCATGGCAGTCAGGCTAAATAAACAACGTATAGCTGCTCTGCTGAGAATGTGTTTGGGTGTTTGCCAAAACAAACTGTGAGCTGAATGGGTGAATAAATGTTTAGTATTTGAGAGCAGGAGGCGGTCCAGCTCATACCTGAATCTGATAATCAGCCTCACTCACAGCGCAGCACTGCGCCCGCTGCTGTGTGAGCGAGTGTTTCTGCACACTGATATTCAGTGTTAATAATTCACATCAATATGGCCCCAGCTGACCAGCGCCTGGCTCTCATTTCTGCTCCCAAAGTGCTCAGCTCGCTCCACGGACCATTTCTGCTCCTGCGAGGCCTCTGGCAGGCGGCCGGTGAAGGAAAACATCGAGCGTCTTCCAACTCTGACAGAGAGAAAGAAAGTTAGAAAGAAGGAAGAAAGAAAGAAAGTGTGGGAAGAACAGCTGGAGCCGCCGATCCACCAGAGACTCTCTCTGTGCTCTGTTTGCTGTTTCTCTGAGGTGGCTGATAACATCTCAGGGTTATTCTGAGCATGAAACTTTTGTGATGCGTTCAGGATCAAGCGCCAAATTTTTATCTGCTGCCAGGTTTCCGCTCCCCTTCAATGCACTTTCTTTTCTCCCTGAAATAAAAGTTTATTCCTGCATGACTCTGATGACTTCTTGATATTCTAAACCAGCTTAGAAAATAATAGAGTTAATGCCTTTTGAGATGCCAGACAGAGTTAAAGGTTATACGGTAGTGAAGTGGGAGGGGCCTCTGGCTAAACATGCACAAGGTCATTATGGTTAACGAAACTAAAACTAGCAGCGAGAAGAAGAAGAATTTTGTTATCTGAACTAAAAATAAAAACGACTATTGAACTACATTTAGAAATACAAAATGAACTCAAATGAAATAGAATTACAATCCTTGATTTGCCTTGGAGTTGCCACACAGCTTTGTCTTAATAAAGTGGATGTGAATGAAGATGACACAGGAAAGGATTAGCTCCATTTTTTAATAAACAATGGTTTCGTGAATCATGTTTAATGTCATGCATTCTTTCATCCCGTTTTTGGCTTTCCTCATAACACCCAAATAAAACACAAGAGGAAACAATAAAACTAAATAAAAAGTAAACTGAGACACTCAATTCCTCAAAATAAAACTAAAACTAGTTGTGCGCTTGTAAAACCAAAACTGAAATAAAAATAAAAAGGATTACGTTGTCAAAACTACAAACTCGCAGCTGTCCTCAAAATGTTTGGATGGTCAGGCTTTTGCTCTGACCATCTTAGAACCTGATAAAGCAGAAAATCTGGTCTATTAGTGGATGACGAAAAATACTACGATACCCATGAGTCCTTGCCCTGCAGATGAAGCAACATGCAGCTAGTGTAGCATTATGGATTCACTACAGGTCCCATTCACAAACTGCAGTGAATTCATGATGCTACACTAGCTGCGTTTACATGAAAATCCCACTTATGACCAGGATAATAGTCCAGTCAGATTTAAAATGCCTCATGTAACCACGTCAATCAGAAGAGACCGAGGTCGAGACGGGGGTGTAAAACTTGGATAATCCGTTTAAATAGGAAAACATTCACTTAATCTGATCGTTTCTCTCTGGGTTTCCAGGAGGGACAGAAACACAGAGGTAGAAAAACTAAGCTGGTCCGTTGGAGATCGTTCAAGATTTAAGGACTGTCGAACACTTCGATGGTTGAACTTCCTCAGTCAAACTGCAACCTTATATTTCCAGGAGATTAGACGATTAGCAGTTGAAACCATTGTCAAAAAAAGCTCGACTCTGATTAAATTATTTGGGGCATGTAAACACACATCTTATCTATCGCTTTATTTAGCCTCCATGTAAACAGTTAAGTTGGAACAGTGAATGGAAATTTGGCTTTTTGAACAAGGGTCTCCTGAAACATGGCACGTCCTCCTCACAGGTGGACCGCAGAGATGAAAGTATGGAGAGAAAAAACATAAATGGCCTGTCAGTAATCCAATACATAAATACACATAAATAAAATACATTTGCATGCCAGTTTGTAATAGACATTTTGTGTAAAATAATTTGGAATTACATTAAAAAACAGAAGTCTCAAAGATAAGATACCCTTGGTGAACTCAGCTCACATGTTCACGGCCACGTTGTCAGCAATAAAAACTCAAAACAAAACCACAAAAGATGTTATTCAGGCTGAGTAACACTGAGTGAACGTGAGTCAGAGCTTCTGCAGGGTTTACTTACTTAAATATATTTAATTTAATACCTCATTCAAAGTAAACCAACCAACGAATGACGGAAGGAGACAGTATGGCCTAGAAATAGTTTTTGTCATTTTGTGTGTTTTTTAATGATGCTTTATTTAACCAACTGCAATGACTTTACTTTCAGTTTTTAAGTTAGTTTGCAGCAGCACCAATTCTGATACTTTTATACTAAGATGCCCACAAGAGAAAATTAGTTTAGACATATGCAAATTCAATAAAATAAACTTTAAATACCATAGCATTTGTTCACAATAAAAAGGAAACTACATAATAGATTAAATTAATAAAATGATCATCATGCGTTCTGAGTTTGTCACACCTCAACTCGTCTGTTGTTAACCACGCAGCCAAATTTAAATGACTGGAAAGATTGGCAAGTCTGTAAAATAGGTAAGTAATCAAGTAAAGCTTATTTGTTTAGGGTTAGGGTTAGGTTAGGTAAGCACTTTTTTAATGAGCAAAGTCACAAAGTGCAAAGAAATTAACAATAAAACAACAACAGAGCTTAAAAACACAGCAAGAATAAATACCAACAGGGTCACAAGGTCGCGAAAGTGCTTCATAAGAATAAAAACAGCTAAAATAAAGACAGACAAAAGACCTTGTGACGCTGAAGCTGATGTAACGCTTACTTCAAAACCATCAGACTCAAAAGGACACATAATAGAAGAAGACGTGAGGAACCAGGTTCAGTTTGGTTCATAAGTTTCATGTTTTTATATCTTTTGTACCATTAGTTAGTGTTGTTAGTGTAAATAATATTGAGGGAAATTCTTGTCTCTGGTCGTCTTTTACTGCCATTTGTGTAATCACAATCTGCTTGATTGAAATTAAAGGGGTAATACAACCTAAATAATTCAAACTAAATTCAGTTTAAGAGTCCACGATTCAGTACTACACAGTCCACAGTCTTTTCACGTGTTTTCACCAACTATTTTCCAACATTTTCCAACAACTCTTGCAGGAAGTCAAATGTTGGCAGGTCACCATCTTGTGTGGCATTCGCCGAGACGCGTTCACTGGGACGCCAGACGCCAGGCAGCTCAGTGGATGTGTGGATTTCCTCGACCTGCTCGCCGCACCATTAACGCCACAGAATGCAGATCGTATCACCCTGCTGAAAGTTTCCACAAGTCAGAGAAAGCTTTTACTTTTCCTCTTCCTCTTCTCGTGTGGATGTGACTCAGTGTGGTGGGCGTCGACCTCCTCTGCCATCAGTCATCCTCACCTGGCTGACATCACATGACAGGTATGAGAGCTTTCAGCACCTTCTGTGGCCTCAGTATTCACTCAGACTCGGTCTCTGCCTTTGAAGAGGATGTAATGAGACAGAGCAACATTTTGCTGCAGAAATAAGGAAGCTGATTTTTATCACTCGGCAGCGCAGCGTCTTTAAGGTATCCCAGCATGCATCGGGACTGACAGGTCACTGTGGTAGAATGGCCATGAGTAAGCAGTTCGTCTGTAAAACCAAACACCGAGTTCCCATGAAGAGATGGAGGAAGGAAAGAGAGACAGAGAGAAAGAGAAACTTTATTTGGTTTGAGGGAAGTCTCTTTTTCTCTTCTTTGTCTGAGCTCAGACATGACGGCTCTGTGGGTTAAACAATATTATCAGGGCACAGAGGTCGCCTTTTGTTCTGTTAAGTTGAAATTTCTTCTTGTATTTTTCTCACTGTCAGTCAAAAGATTGACTTAATGTGAAAAAATAGCAAACAAACATATCATTGCTACTGGGTAAAAAAAAAACTGGCACTGTAAAAATAAAACAATGTGTTGTTGTTTGTGATTATGATTTTTATAGCATTTTTTCCTGGTAAATCTACAGACTGTACATAAGAAGTGAATGGAGTTACCATGACGTGAAGCCTTGAGTTTGCGTTTTGGTTGTTGCTATCTTTGTTTTTTGCTGCAGGGGGACCATAGCATAGTTGTTTCCATTCCTGTGTTGACTTCCCCTCGGCTCTTGGTAAAATGTTATAACATACGACAAACAGAGGCCAGTTGGAGAGCAGAGGGCGGGGCAGGAGTGGGAGGATAACTGGAACGGACCTGCCCTCGTCCAATCTCTGCCCAAACTATCACGGACTGACCAGAAGGCGTAGGTTAAGCGCTGCACTGTTGTCTACAGATAATCACAAATAAAAACCCTACAACCGTAAAACACTATAAAAACAATCTAACAGCATAAAAGACAATAGTTGATAAAATGCTTGATATTAATGCCTCAATCATGACTCAACACAGGCAGCAAATAAGTAGATGCAAATGTTGTAACTTGAGATAAAAAGGCTGTATAGGTCCAGAAGTATAGAATTTCTACTTTACGACAAATGAGCTGAATATAAAAAATGTGTTTCTGCAGGCTACTTACAGTACATGTATGTATGTTTGTTCTGCTATGTCTATAGTCCACATTTATTTGAAGAACTACCTTGCTTGATTTATTCAGAGTTTTTTGTACATGACTGCCACCTAACCTTGGATGTATTTTCTGCAATGCATTGTGGGTGATATACAACCCCAAGAGTCGATCTGACAAAGTTGAGTTTTTCCGAGAATTGGAAAAACGCTGACGACGATAGCGAGGATTCCCATGAGGGCAACTCGAAACGCGACTGGAACCCAGAAGTGACTTGATTCACAATATCGGCTGGTTTGACGACAGCATTTCTGTGGTTAGGCACTGGCAGAATTGTTTGGGTTAAGGATGGATACCAGGGCTTGGTTTAATAATCCTAGAAAGCATTTTTACCGTCTCAACATACAGTCTGTGTATAACCAGACTATGGTTTGTCCCATAGTCAAGTGCATAAAGTGGAAGATGCCTTTGTAGACACGTATGATGATTCAAACACACGTCTGAATGTCGGTCTGAGGATGTACTCTGCTTGTTACCATTTTCAAAGCTACGTGAAAGAACAACAACCTCCGAGCTGCAACTACACACTTAAAATGGGAGATTGAACAAAGACACGTGTTTTTGTGTGCCGTTTTCCTTTGATTTTGCCATTTTAATACCACGACTCACTTCTCCACGTACAAATTTTACACCTAAGTTCTTCCCCAACACTATTTTGCTCACTATTGTCGCTGTGCTGTCCTGTCGTGTGCTTAGCGATTCGTTTAAAGAAATACAAACTAGCCGAACAACCCGGAGAGCTGTTTTTTTCTCCTCTTCCGGAGTGATGGTGGAGACAAACTGACATTGCCATTCAAAACCAATAAACTGATGAGTTACAGAGATATCCTGTATATGAAGGAGTGAATGATTGTCTCGTTGGAAAGTGCTGCTCTGTATCACACCGTTCATACCGATCTGTTCATGCTGTAAAGTGAGCCTGAAACGACAGCTTAACAGAGTCAAGTGTTTGGTACGTGGCGAGCCTCTTCTTTATTTGTTGTATTTTTTGTCATATTTCAAAAGTGGTGTCTACTGAAACAGGATGTTGAACGACGCAACAATCCTGCACTGAAATGTGATGTTCAAAGTTATGAATGCGTGGGATATAAGAGAAATGATTTCTTTGGTTAAAACATATACATTATACAATATGTGGGTGTAGGTGTTCTTCAAAGTGAGGAGACAGCATCATCTTTCAAAGGCACTTTGAATGGATTTCATCACCCGTCATAACAGCATGACGTCTAGTGATTGTCAACAGTTCAACAGTTCATTTAATCTGCTGCTGGTTATAACTTACGACAAAACAAGTCTGTGACTTCTATAAACACCACGATTCCAGTGTTTATCTGACAATACTGAGAATAAATGGCTAAATTTCAGATCACATTCTTCTAAAAAAGTAGCCTGAAAGCAGAGGGAAAGAATGATGTGTTTTTGATTTGCTGAGGCTTTCGGCTCAGCTGCTCGGCCCCACAGAGACGCTGGAGGTGAAATAACTACCTGTGGCGTCAACAGTGAATATTTGGCTGCGTGGAGGCTTCAGGTTTCTGCTCGTTAGGGTTTAGTGTCTGATCAGAGCCAGTCAGGGTTTCAGAGGTTTGGCAGCTCCGCTCGATCGGCTTCCTGCTCCAGATCCCGCCGGTCCCTCACACATAGAAAACAAACGGGTAGAATGAGCTCTGCAGCTGGAAGTGGACTGATGTGGGCCAGCAGAGACCGCCGATGACACTATTTAGTCCAAAACACACGACCACCGCAGAGCAGGAGCCGGTCATGTGACACCAACAGGAAGTTCCGCAGCATGTCGGCAAGAACACACTGCATATGAAGGAAAATACAGAGGATGTAAATGTGGAATGCGGGAATTTTTTGTGATATTGTGATATTTTTGTTATATTTTAAGTGCAGCTGAGGTAAAAATGTTGCAGATAAGCTACTTCTGAATCATTTGCTATCCTTTTCTCATTAGCTGTGTTTACATGGACCCTAATATTCAACTAATAATCACAATAATAATCAAATCAGAATAAAAATGGCTCATGTAATCACCTTCATCAGAACACAGTGGCCAATGGGAAGAACAGTTCAATCAGGTTCAGCATTAGTGGGTTTTATTTTTAGTGTTTTTTAGGTCAGAAATCAATTGCCAATTTTTACTTGCTCCTATATATATACATATTGTTTTATTTAATAGCAGGTATCAAAACTTGCAGCAATGGGAGTTGTGGAAGTAACACCAACCAAGTGACCTCTTTACTCCAGGATCATTTTCATGAAAGTTGGTGGAAGGGCAGGGCATGAGCCCAGGACTACTCCTTAATTTTTTTCTTTTTCTTTTGTTGCCTTTTCTAACATTGCCACATAGGGCATTCAATTATGATTTGATTACTGGACTGTGGGGTCTTGGCAGAGGTGTATGACGGGCTCTCTACCAAGAGACCTTCTGTCTTTAAACAAGGGAGAGAAAAAAATGCTTAAAGTCTTAAGAGTCACCAAATCTGACAAACTGACAACACTTACACAACCAAATGAGTGCCGGACGTTGACGCTGTGGCCGAGAGCTTTAAACAGTCACTTTGTACCTCTAAGTGTCATACCGCTGATGGCCTCTCGGCGTTGGCTCCAGAAAGCCCTGGCTCCCATAGACTTACATTGAACTTCTCTCTAAAAATACTATAAGTCTACTGTATAAGTCTAAGGCTAAGTCTGATACTAAGTCAACATTCTGGTGTCAGTCGCTTTACTTGGACCCTCTAATTCTAGTTCTGGTGGTCCATCTTTAAGTTGTTCCTCTGTTAATAAGATTTTAGGTCTAAAAGAAGGCTTCGATGTCTGGCTTTGACTGACAGCTCGCTCACCTGCTGAGTCAGACTTTCAGGGAGCTTCTGGTTATTGAATAAAACATATTTGTATCTTGACAGACAGCTCGACTGTAGTTATGGTTACTAAGTTACACTGACAAAACCTCTAACAGGTTGAGTGTTTTACCTTGCCTGTAAGCTAGCCTTTTGCATTAGCTCATCCATCATCCCTTCGTGCTCCTGCAGTTCCAGGCTTTTGTCCAAATATGGTCACTTCTGGCTCCAAAGAGCCAACATGGTTACGGCCAAAACACAAACTACTGGCTTCAGAACGGCTCCATTCACTTGTTATATACAGTTGATGCCTCGTATTTTAAGTCTCATTTAACTGGAATAACAGCAGTATTCCACTGGGACTGATAGATGAACATTCTGATTTTTTCTACTATTGCTTCTACTTCAAAAAGTTGCTGTGGTGACAATACTACTACTCCTGCAACAATTACTGCTTACTACAGCTGCTACTACTGTCAGTATGAGTCCACATCAGAAACCCCCCCAATAGCATAAAAATACAACACAAAGCCAGACAGACTGCCCAGTGCATATTACCACAGTTGGATAAAAACCACACATCCAAAATGTATAAATGTCCGGTCTTGTTTTTTGGTTAACCACCGAGCACTTGCAGGTTTTCTAAGCGCCAAGAGTTGCACAAATACGGGCTGCAGAAAATCCTCAGTCCCCACAGAGGAGCCGTCATTCTGCAGTTCTGCTGGCATGTCTGACAGGATATTTTAGGTTTTGAAAAGATCGGTTAACAGTGTTTTTTCTTTTAATTTGTCAGGTTGACAGAGGAACCTACAATAGTGGAAGAAGTAATCAGATTCTTATAATACCAATCAGTCAAAATAATCTTACATTACAACTGCACGTTCTGCAACGGTAAAGTAAAAGTATGACGTGTAAAAGTAGTCATATTTTAATTTTCAAGCTGGTGTGGCTTTAATATAAGATGTGACTAATTGAACAGAATTTTTAATTCTACTCTATTATGTTAGTTTCTCGTCTGTCTTCTTCAGTGGACAGATTAAATTTATCAGAGCAGCAGTGGATCGTCAGAACACTGTGGACCGGACGCTGTGTGTTGGTACCAGAGGAAACCTGCTGACTCAGCTCGGGGGTGTGGAAGTGGGGGGGCCGGGGGGGAGGGCGGCTCCTCTGCTGCCTCCCACAGCTCCTTATCTGAGAGCCAAAACCAGACGACTCCTCTCAAAACCAGCAGACGGGGAACCGAGTCCTCCACTGAAAACCATTCATTAGGTTATGTTTTCAGCACTGATTTTACAAATGCACATAAGGCATAAGTCTAACGGCCTGTTCATACCACTTAGTGACACAATGAAATGAATATATGTGTCTCAAGCCCTTAGGCATGATGCGGGGCTGTGAAACCAAATCAGGATAATGCAACATCCAGGGTCATTGGTGAATGTATTTTTCCAAGAATCAAAAACTCAGCAAATAAACTCTTTTTATTCTCAGAATTTGATTCATTTGAACCAATAACACTTGTGAAAGAAGAGACATAAGAGCCGACCACAAGTCTCTACTGCACCTGGCCAAAAATGCACAAAACACAGGGAACATCTGGATAATTTTCATGGCTGGAAAGCATTAAGTTCTTTGAAACACATCGCTGGTGCATGTTTCTGAAGTAGAAATAAACTTGCGAGATGCGATGACGATGTCTCACCGGGCAGACACCATTATTCACAACAGCTCCTCAAACTTCTCTCGGTTTCATCTGAACAGTGCTTTTTACTCACCCTTGAATTTTTTTCCATTCTTTCTTTAATAAATGGCATACATTATAAAAAAAACAGCATGAATAATGCTTTTCACGTTAACATAAGTTGGCAGTCTTGCTAATAACTGACGAAGAGTTCTGTATTTGGAACCAGATTGAGATAAACCTTAGTGATCAGGAGCGAATCTACGTTCATAGAGTCCTGTGTCAGCTTGGTGTGATGTGTGGGTAATTTGGAAATATTAAATTAAATCACTGGATAAGATGCAAGAGGAGTCCGGTGTGTATGAAAAATATATATGAACACAAAAAGATATAGGCCTTTTAGTTCAGTTTCAGTTCTTAATTTCAAAGTCCATATAATTAATTTTTCCAAATTGGAAAGGAAAATAAGGAGCCAGTTCAGGTTTCCTACCACACACTGTGGAACTTCAGTTGGCTCAATTCAGATTCCAAGGTTCAAAGTTCGTGGTTAGCTCGCGATTATTGAATGTTCTTGAAGTCCATGACTCCAAAAAACACTTGACAGATGAGTGTGGAGAGGTCAAAAGCATAAATCAATAGGTTGGGAATGCTGAGTGTTCAGTTTTGGTTCAGAAAAGTAGCCAACCATCAGCCGCATGCCAACCAGCCAGACTGGAACAGGAGGAAGAGGAAGGGCACCCTTACTAAGGATTTACCAGTGGTTCATAATCAGGTGATTAATTATGTTTTAAACACCCTATAAGTAATTAACAAGCAGTCATACCACACTGGAAAACATGACCTGCTGTTTGCCAAATAGTGAGCCCACGTTACATGTACTGTTAAACCTCAGATCTCATTGTTTCTGAGCTTCTTATGTCTTTGACTGAGCTTCATCTGAGATTTATTAATAAGTTACGATTACTACCATTTGACCACCATCAGCATATCTTAAAACTTTCGTTTGTCATATCAAACTGACCCAATCAGACCCAAAATCAGGGGAAAAAAACAAATGTCCTTCTGCAGCTCTCTCCCCTCGGTCCAAATCAAAAGACCAAATATAAATGTAGGTGACCTGACGCTGTTGCACGTCGCCGTGGAGAGGTGAAGCCGAGCTTCTGTGTCGAGTCACGAAGTAGAGCAGTAGAGTCACGTCTGACAGATTCTTAACAGCGATTAGTAATTACAGATGTGAATCATGTATTTAAAGATAACTTAAAAAGAAGACTGCATCATTGGTAAGTACACCACTGACGCCACGCGAACGATCTAAAATGTCAGTAACTCATTTAAATGACATGAGTCGTTTACATGAAGAAAGTGACTTCCACTGAGCGTTTGATGAAGACACGATAACAATCCTCGGTTGAATACAAAAAAACAAAGCAAAAAAAATACCACGTTTCAATGTTCCTGAATGAAGATTGTCCTTCTCCACAAGACAGCGCACGTCTGCGGTGTTCAAAGATACATTTCATTTCTGCTCTTTCGTGTTCTATACTTTGGACCGATCCTCTGCCTTCGACCGCAGGTTAAACATGGTGGGAGTGGCGGCCATGTCAGGCGTCCTTCACACATAATGACACGTAACGAGAGCGGGCTGCTGATGGGCGAGCAGCTCGAAGGAAAACCACGTAACTGTACTCCTGTTTTTCTTCTTCTTCTTCCTCAAACCTGAGACCCTCGTGGTCACCGACGTGTTGAGTGAATCTTCGAAAACTCAGACTTTTCAAACTCTGACAGTATTGGCAGCTGACGAAAATGTTTTTAGGTGTGTCGTGCCAAATCCAACCATTTTCAGTAACCACTCAAACATGAATTAATGCAATGCTGCAAGTTTCAAACGCAAATACATTCAGTCGATCTGTCAAAGTGCTTCAGTTTGAACATTTTAACATAAAAAAAAACCCCATTATAACATGTTTTTACACACAGAGAACATACATGTGTGCAATGTTTGAGACAGATGTAGATGGAGTCGACATAAAAGGTGAACAAGACAAAAACGACATAAAAGTTGAAACAAGATGAAAATGATGTAAAAGACGCAACGAGACGAGAAGGACGTAAAAGAAGAAATAACATGAAAACGAGATAAAAGACAAAACAAGACAAGAAGCAGATGAAATCGTAGATGGAATCGACATAAAAGACGCACAGGACAAAAACTACGCAGAACATGTAAGAAGATGGAAGCGACGTTAAAGTCAAAAATATTGTAAAAGAGGAAACGATGAAAACAATGTAAAAGATGTAGCAAGACGACAACATCATAAAAGAAGTAAAGAAGTTGAATTACACTTTCAGAGAGCCTTTGTATCTGTACTTCTACTGGAGTAAAGAGTGTGTGGACTTTTGCCTCCTCTTATGAGGGTTGGAACACTTTGAACATATATACGCTCCCTAAATGTATTCACAACTTCTTTGTGTCAAAAACAGTTTGACTCTGAATAGTTAAACAGGTAAAAAGTAGGTTATCTATTTCTACAATTTCAGGACACAAAATGTATACAAAAATAAAAAGTTATTATTTGAGCTATTGGGTTATTTAGGAGCTAATAGAGAGAGCCAAATCTAGTGTTGGACAGCACAATTGATGGAGATATGCGGAGGAATCTGCCTTTGCCAATTTAATATTAATCTTTTCCAAATGCTTCATGCCAGCTTGGAACCGAACAACAGCCTCCTGGATTTGAGCCACCAGCTCAAGTCAATCTGTTAAAGTCAACAGAGAAAACTAGATGGTGCTTACAGTAAACACTGATAAGATAAACCCCTGAGGAAAATTCCTCTGTTTCATTTCTGAGGCGTGTTACAGTTCAGAACAACACATGCTCGCATTCCTCCGCTACAGCGCAGACTCCACCAACTCGCTGTGTTAACGTTGGAAACGACGGAACATCCTCACAGCAGGTTGACCTATGACCCCTGAGGAAGAGGACAGCAGGTCCAAGTGGGAGCACGTTCAGCAGAAAAAAGCATTTCATGTGGTTAAAATGTATTTAAAAGTCTTCATCCTGCAGCATACAGTAAGGATTATTATTACACAATATTTTTGTGTCTGACTGCTGTTTATTTGAAGATCACATTTATTAAAGTAAAGTCTTAAAGGGCTGCTGTTGTGACAGTGGGTTGTGAAGGCATCCGGCTGTTTAATTCTGTCAGACGTTCACATACGATGCTCACTGTATAATAATGTCAATTTCAACCACGCTCCCTTCAACGATGTTATAAGGTCAATACTCAATACTCAATAACCTCGTTAAAAAAATGTTAAACTAACATTATCCTCCACCCTCACTGAAAAATGTGGAATTTCTAAGTTGGTTCATAAAGTCCACTGGACGCTGGATGTTTCTTGGCTTCAGGTTTCCACATCCCTCTTGTCATAGTTTCATACTAGCTCACTACTGGCTCCAAAATGTTTGTGATGTCACAAATCCTGCTGGTATTTTCTGCCCCTTGAATTCAGGTTTTTGTTGAAAACCAAGTAACTTTATCCCTCCATCAGATAAATGTGAGAAAAACATCAGCGTGAAACTCTGCACGATGAAAATCAAGAGTTATAACAACAAACACTGAACGTGGAATGAGACTTTAAATGAACGGATGAATTGATTGATCATTTTGCACACGATGGCAATATATCACCCAAAGTAAATCTGCATTTAACAATAGCCATTGAATTAGTTGGAAATCCATATTTTTTCAAATTTTAACATCACCTCGCAGCAACGTGCATCACACACACATGCTACAGGGGCAGAGATGTGTTGAAATTCTTGGGAAAATCTTTTTTCTTGGAATTTTGTGAAATTCTGTGGCCGCAGATTCCACGTGGGCTTGACTTTAAGGGTGTTTAATTCTGTGGAATTTTAACTGCAAATTTAAAACCAGGGTTTTCCCTGCCATTAAAAGACTTATGTGCACTAGTCTGGGGAGGTGAAAAGCACAAATATAAGATGGTATTGTTTTCTGAAAATAAGTTTTTGAAAACAGGAGACATTTTGTATGACACACTGTTCCATGAGTGTATTTATTTTGCTTTCCTTCTAGCTAATGTCTAACTATCGGTTCAAAATTTGGAGAAAAAAAATATAGGTTTAGATAAATAATAAATGTATATCAAAATCAAAATCAAATCAAATTAAACTCAGATAAATGTAAAACTAAGTACTTTTTCCTCTGTAAAAGGGGAAAGTAGAAAGTCTCATAAATCGTGTAAAGTAGAAATAGTTGAGTTGAAGTAGAAGGAAATAGACTCAGCTCTGAAGAAAGTGAAAAAAAACTCCCTCTGAGTGACTGAGAGAAGTGAAAACAGAGAACATTAATCTGCTTCCAGCCGTGTTTGTGGATGCATGCACGCGTGTGTGCGTCCACATGCGTGCTTGGGTAAAGTGGCCAGAGTTCATATGTTGAGTTTACACAGGGAGGGGGCTCTCATTAAACTGCACACTCCTCCCCCTTTAAGTCAACGGTTAAAGTCCTGAGATCAGAGCAGAGGTATTCAGCAGAGGAGCGTACCCTGAGTGTTTGCTCAGGCCCGATAACGAGGCCGATAGGGGCCCGCCGGGTCAAGGGGGGTTTCGAGGTAGGAGGTCAGAGTCCAGCCGTCCTGACCCGGTGGTCAGGGAGGGGCTGGGATGACCCACAGAGGCCTCGCAGGACTCCTGAGGATATTTGGCAGGTGCAGTCTTTTAACTTTATGTTAGCCCGTTAGCACTGGCCAAGCGCAGATCCACCTGCAGAGTTACACCCAGGCCTCACTGCCAGGAGTTCAAAGCAGAGAGGGGGGGGTTGGGGAGAGGCTGGGACACACTCCAGGGACACACTCCAGGGACACACTCCAGGGACACACTCCAGGGACACA
>JAPQRN010000018.1:2882691-2899448 GCA_037367275.1 Coranthus polyacanthus
ACACACACACACACACACACACACACACACACACACACACAGACACACACACACACAGACACACACACACACACACAGACACACACACACACACACCGCCTCAGGGACACTCTGCGCCACAAGGAAATGCTTTAAAAGAGTTTTTGGGTGAAATCCAAAGTGGGATTTGGTGCTGACAGCGTTTGATAATTCAGAGCTCTGACTTGCACTCTCACTTTTGTAATGTTTTCATTCAGTCCCAAACCTTCTGCACTCATTAGTCTTTTAACACACTTTTTTCCCCCCTCTCCGTCTCGGCCCGCTGCGTCCTCGTCTGTCCACGTGAAGAGTTAACCGGCGAGCAGACGCGCCCGTCGAGCTGGACTTAATAGATCTGTGTGTTTGCATGTCCGCTGTTCTCACTGTGATTGATGGCATTGTTTAAAGCCAGGGAGGGTTTGGAAAGCTCTGCTATTGTTTCAGCTCTTGGCGAGGAGGGTTTTTTAGAAAAACAAAAGGAGGGGAAGGAGGAGGGAGAACAACCGAATAAGAAGAATTAGAAAACAAAACACGAGTTGTCTTCACACTCATCATAAACGCTGCTTTAAAAGACTGAATTTCTCTTGATGGTGAATCTGATAGCCGCCCGCTGGGACTTCTCTGCATACCCTCCAAAATTGCATCCAAAAACACCCCCCCTTAGACCCCCGCTCCTCCTCGCGCTGCCACCGCCAACCAAACCACAGCTATCCGTGCCCACCCCACCCGGCCAACCCCCGGGAAGAAGGAGAACGAAGGGACAGAGCAGGAAAAATAAAACACACACCAGGAATGTACCAACACACAAACATGGCGTCCGCCCAGGCCCTCTCCGCTGTTCCACTGTTATTCTTACAAGATGTTTCAGGCTCGGCTCTGGTCACCCGGCCTGACACAAACCACAGAATTTCTGATATTTCTTCGGGTCCCCCCACCTCCACCACCACCCCCCATGCAGAGCCGCTGGGAATGTTTTGTGAAAACACAGCGCTGCAGGGCTCCGACGGTGGTCCACTACATAAAGCATGGCAAAGCATGGCTTCGAGGGCTGCGGGCCCCCGGGGGCCTCATCAGTACTGACCAGCTCAAGGCCCCCGAGAGGGAAGAGGCATGTTGTTCCAGTCCACTCTGATGGATGGGAGAACATTTTCTTCTGCTCCTTCTCTGAGATGAATGAGTAAGTTATTAAGTACAACCTTCATCATGACGAATGTTTATTGTACATTTGAAAAAGTTGAGCGATTACATCTCACGCTTACACAAATGAACTTAGTATTAAATCATGTGTCATTTGCAGATAATGTGTTTTACCTTTTACTCTCCCAGAACGAATGACAGGATCTGCCAAAATCCTCCTATGGATGTACTGGATGTACACGCACTGAAATGAAACCAGTAACCCTGAATGTTAAAGCAACGATAGAGAATGGCTGCGTCTGAAACCACCTACTATACTGACAGTGCTCGTTGATTCAGCCAAAGTGTAGAAAAAGTATAAAAACAAGCAAAATCTGTAGTATGACAAAAATGCACGGATGACCCGTAACAACTTATGGTTATGACGTATGTGACCTCTTGAATAAGTGTATTTAAGAACAAGAATCGCTCAATGATGCGTCCGTTATCCTCGCATCAACAGCATCTCAATCAGACCGACCTGCCTACCGAGCTTCAAATCAATCTGAATTCAAATAGATGAGAAAATTGATTTTAAACTTAAGGGTCAGACTGATCTTACAGAGATGCTAAAGAACAACAGAACTGAAAACTTTGACAAAAAGAGCCTCCAAACAGTGTTTATCTACATACGTCTGTTTTTTTTAAATACACTTAACTAGACCATTTCCTCACACACATGAACTATCTGTGGTTGTTAACCTGCAAATTAAACTTTAAGTCAGTCTTCATTTTCACAGAACTGTCAAACTTGCATCACACTAAACTATGAGCAAACCCTCGTGTGAGACTGGGCCCTATAGTATACAACGGTAAGCTCCGATACTGATGATCTCAGCACTGACACTAGGTCATGAAACACGACTTTGAGTAAAGTTTCAGTTTGAGTGAAAACAGGAAACCCGACTGAAATGACTCAAAAAGACGATTGTTGAAGAGTTCAACTTGTCCTTTAACTGCTGCTCTCCATAGGTGGGACGGAGACTTAGTGTGTGTGTGTCTGTGTGTGTCTGTGTGTGTGTAGACGATCTAATTGGAGGCAGGTGAATAATTGGTGGATTAAGGCACCGCCCACAGTCTGGATTGGCTGGGTGTGGAGGGAATACAGTTAAGTGTGATTACCTCCTCATTACACACAAACACCGCCGCAGTGTGTTTAGGCTTAACCACAGTCGTGCTGCATTATGACTGATTCCCTCTGATTCCTCTGTCAGACTCTGAGACAGGGCACATGAGGGATGCTAGGCAACGGAACAACAAGCAGTTTTTAACTACATCCATTAAACAGGATCAGTCCGACTCTCGGAGGACTTCAACAGTCTGAGAACATTTCTGTGAAACCAGAACGAGCTCCAAAACGCTTTGGCTGCAGATAATGTATTTGAAGATGAAATATGTCAAAATGTGCTTGGTTAAGGAATGAATACTTTGACGCTTCATTAGTCACACATTAGTCATGTGTCCACACAAACACTTCACACAAACCGTAAACACAGGTGAACTGTTTAGCAGAACATGTGACCTACTGTCAGAATGCCAAATATGGACGTGTCATAGCAAGCCCTGAAGTACAGTCACTCCTGTTGTCATTTTGTAAATCTGACCTCGAGTATCAACCGGGAAGCATTTTTCATCTCATGGATTATGTTCTGTATATTCACTGATATATACACGTGCAAGTTTTTGTACCGGTAGCATCCATTTCTTGTCCGTATTCTCTGCTTTTCCTTTGTTCAGGTTGGGATTATAATAATTCAAAGGTGCTTCTGAAGAATATGTGATCACTGGTTGTAACATTATACTAATATATAAAGCTGCGGCTGCTTTATATATCACAGTAGCTTAGCCTAAACTATCTTTAAAACTCTTACAAACAGTAAGAGCAATGATTAAACCTAGTATTCATGCACAAAAAAGAGCACTTCTCTCACATGAGGAATGCTGTTTGCTGTAGTCAAGGCTTATAACTATTCATTACTAAACGGGATGGAAAAGGAAACGTATCTCAGTAACTGATTATTACAATATTTGCTGAATAGACTCAGATGTCTGTAAAAATATATGTCTCTTGAGGCAGACAGTGGATGGTTTGTGCAACACACTTAAAAGATTAAGTGCATCTCTTAAATTTATGCTATACGTTATTCGCCAATTAGCCGAGGTTAGTATTGTCCAAAGTAAACCACGCTGCTCCAACAGTAACACGCAACGGATAAATGATTCATTCATCACATTTCCTCTGTCTTTCTCCTGTTTTTGCTCCCCTTCGTTTGCAAAGCTTCAGTCTTTACAATGTACAGTTGAAATAGCGTAATGCACTGAGTCACTGGGCTGATGATGATTCACGTGATTTCAAAGATGAAGCGTAAAAAATGTGATGCTCTGCTTCCTTTACGCAGACCCAAGTTGGTTCGTTGTATCTGTTAAGAATAAGTCACAATTAAGCGTTCGTCATGTTACCAGTTAGTGTTTTCATACAATAAAATACTCCGTGAGCGGCTGATTGAGGAGCCGATATGTAGATATAAGATGTAGAATATCATATGTAGCTGTCTTTAGCTTTTGTCTCCAAACCGAGCCGCTGGTCTGGACGTCGTTTCAAACTCTTCTGTTTGTTCCGTTTGTTTCTCCGAATTTTTCAAGCCGTCGTTTAACATTTGTTCCTGCAGCTCTTCACACACGGTGGTATTTTGCTGCTGTTTGCATCTCGCACACACACACATAATTATTCACTAAATCTGTTTCCATCACACTCACCTTTTATCCACACACCAACTTTTCCACCTCTCCCAAGCGTAAAATCTTTTTTTCCCCACTCGGGCTTTTTTTATGAGCAATTTAAGAGAGTGAACATAAACAGCTGGATAGAAACTCATCTGCAGAAATATAAAACAGTAGAATTTTAAACAGTGAAAAGAAAGAGCTATTTTTCGTTCCTCATTTGGGGAACCCCTTTGAATGGACGTGGCTCTCCTTATATTAACCTATACAGCCTGTGACGAGCTCTGCACTTTTTGAGATGGATTGAGCAAAATACTCGGAATGTTAAGGGATTTGGATTTAGAGGATTTATGCATTTTAAACCTAGTTTTGCTAAAGTCTGATTAGAACTAATGTAATCTTTGTTGGTGCAACCCAGGCTTAACTTTCTGATGATGGTGACGGAAAGCCAACGCAGAGCCAACAGTTCCCATAGATGTTCAACTGGGTTGAGATCTGGGCCTGCTAAGCATTTTATACATGCATTAAAACATTGTTGGACGTTAACTGAACTCTTCACTGCACTTCTGTGGAAACAAATGCATTAGTTGTTTATCCACTCGTTTATTAAGGTTTTTCCTATCATTTGTCACTATAGTCCATTTCAGGAGTTAAAGTTCTCTCCCAACAATAAAAATAAGAGCCATTAGTTCAGTCTGATGCATCATTTTCTGTTCACACAGTTCTCTCAGTTGCTAGCAGTTATGACTGAAAATGTGTTTTGTGAGGCCAAGTGAACGTTTGTGGCAAATTTTGCGACATTCTGCCGAACCTGTCCTGAGATATTGTGTTTTGAACAGAATGGGGACAGAGCGATGGACGGACGGTCAGACAGACACACCATCTAATAGAGATGCACAGTGGATGCGTTTAACAAGCGTCTGTTCCTTAAGGATGGTGAGAACCACCTGCAACCCTAAAACGAGTACTGAAGTGGGCGGATGTTCGACACCATCAGATGAACAGAGTGAGAGACTCGATGTCAGAGCTGAAGGGCCACCACGGACCATATGGCCCGACGAGTCAGGCCCAAAATATGTCTCAAGATTTTCTCGTCTTCCTCCGCATAAACACAGCGTGATGGACGTTCTGCTTGCAGACACACACAGACAGCAACCGTCTCTCTGGACTTCCTTTTGTTTCTACCCAGCCAAGCCTCGGGATGTAAACTGTAAACTCGTCATGTCTTGAAGTGGAGAAGAAGGACAACAGTTGAGTCTGGAGCCAGAGAGACAGATGTGATCTGTGAACGACCGTGTTTTTCTTTTTTATTCCTGTTTTCAGCCACAGATCAGCAGAGACATAAATAAATAAAAGCTACAGCAAAGCAAAAGAAAGAAATGTGATTTTTATGGAACCTGCCTTCTGAACACTGGGTAACATCCAGATGTGTCCCACAGTCTGAATTTAAAATCCCAATGAAACCAGAGTTCTAGTGTGTTCATCTCCAGTCACGTGACTTTATTGAAGCTAGTGGTGGGCGCTATGGCAATCTGGCAAAGAGATGGATCTCACACATGTCCACAATCTCTCATTCTGCACAAACGTACACCTTTTTTGTTGTTCCGCTCCTGTTTCCAAATTTCACAAGCTGATTTCAAAACCATTTAGGGTAGAAATAGATTATGACAGAATTTTTACAACCCTGTCCGTCTAAATGTCTAAACGCAACCTCTGGCCATTTCAGGTGATATTTTCAGATCGCCATGGAAAAGTTTGAGGTTTGTTTAAACTGCCTTTTGCTAAACAGAATGACAGTGTTGTCTTTGTGGAGCTCAGGTAACCTTATGTCTCAGAGATGCTTGACTCCAGTTCAGGCCAAAGGTCTGCGTAATATCACACAGAGGCTTTTTGTGTGTCCTAGTGGCCGTGTATTGTATTGTAGAAGGTGGATGCACTGAAGGGTTAGTTTACAACGACTAATAACATCCGTTGGAACAAAGTGCTTTTTTCCCCTGCACAAAGTTTCTGCAGCGGAGTGCAAGCATTCATAAGAACCCACTAAATCAGTTTTTCTTGTGCTTGGTGTAAGTGTCAGAATTAAAACCAGAATAATGACCTACAGTGGAAATAGTGGAAATATCATCTGTCTGTATTGTTATTAAAATATTATAATTGTTATGATGAGGATTATAAGTTCTGTTAAAATAGGGCCTGATGTTCAGATGTCTTCAGTTGTAAAGTGGTTCAGTGTGGGTACGTTGGTACTTTCCCTGGTATCCAGCGACATATACTATGTTCTTATACGGTAAATGTGAAACTTAACTGTTGACCACATTTCTGTTGACCACAGTCTTTTCCGTTTTTAATGCAGGGCTGATTTCTTCTTACTGTGAGGTTGTCACATGTAAACCAGACGGTTCGGGACTTATTATTAAAAGGCATACTCTCTAAATTCATCCTGTCATCTGCCTTCGGCTTAAGTGAAAACCAGAGATTTTATACAGATATCTTTTTAGTGTGTGACAGACATCTACCGAGCTCTGATTGTCAGCAGAGACACACAGTCTTCTCTCTCTCTTTCTGGCTTGTTGCCATTTCAGCGTCAGTGTAATAACACTACGTCAACCACACACACACACCACAGCTTCATTCATCACACTCACACACCTCTCTGAAACATGACAGGACAGGATCTGCCTGCGACAGACTCACCTTTCAACACACCGCGTGTTTACATCGGTACGTAGTCGTACAATACGTGCACATATGTCCCTGTCAACACAGTACAATGGAGCTGCTCAGTGCGTCTCCTCCGTCTGAGATGGTCCGGCGAAGTTTGTGATTAGATTCATCTGACTAATATCAAACGGTAACAACTTCTCATGACGGCTTTTCAATAAATACAAGCAGTTTCTTGTTATGCTGAACTTTTAAATCCATAAATTCCTGTCAGAGCCTCCAGGCGTCACATCTTCTCTCAACACTGTACTTAAAAAAAAATAGTGGAGATGCAGCTTTCTCCAGTTATGCTCCTAAACTCAAACTCAGTAGACTCGATTATTTAATTTAATTTAATATTCTTATTTTGTTTTACAGAGGTTTTTAATTTATTGTTTACTCGTCATGCTTTCTTGTGAAACACCCTGAATAACTTTGTTGTCTGACTTGTGCTATGTAAATAAAATAACTGACTGGTTGATTGATTGATTGGGTTCCATGCCGTGTTTTCACTCTATCACGGACGTCAGTTTGCAGAACAGAACCACACAAAGAACATGATATATGGTGACTACGGTTAGTTCTTTTTCTCTAGTTAATATGCATCTAGGGTCTAAAATACTTGAAGTACAAACTACTTGATGGATGTGACTTGTAAAATGAAATATAGTGTTCACCTGAGGACCGGTTCTGGGATGTTCAGAAGCTTTTTTTTATATATACACACCCTGCTATGTGGGTATAAAAACATCACATTATGCACAAAACAGACATTAAAGTTGTAGGGCTGGAAAAATATGAGCACTTGCACGAGAACGCAAAACAAGCCAAAAAACAAGCAACAAAAATTATAGCAGACGCTTGACATCCTCTCTTCTCTGAATACGAACCGTCGCCTCAAGGTAGAAGACTCATTGTGCCAAAGTGCAAATCAAACTGTCATTTTCATTCCAGCTTCCATCAAACCCTTGAAATGAAGAGCTTAAGCAATGAGTGATTCACACACAAGCACTTCATCACTCGTCAGTCCTTTTGTGTACGCTCTATTGTTGTTGTATGTTTTATTATTGTGGTGCGTTGTATTGTTGTCAGTGTTAAATCTATTCTCAAATGTCTCCATGTTAGTATGATGTTTATTTTATGCAGCGCAACAGACTGTAGCACCGTAGCCCAACACACATTTCCCCTCGGAGACAAAAATGCAGCCTTGGAACATTACCTTACACTCAGAGTATGCGCTGAGCTTCGCCGAGTTCGATTTTTTTTTTTTTCACTGGTAGTGTCATATTCGCGTATTTGGCGGCCGTTACAAACATCATTTCCCACAAGCCGTACAGCAGCTTGACAGACTGAAGCTGCTGGAGTGGTGGGAGAATGGATTTGTGGTTTTGTCCACATCCAGATATGGCTGAAATGTAATGTTTTTTAGACGTTCAGCAGTGGTTAGAGCAAACATTTAGAAAGACTTTAAGGGACCGGATCAGGAATCAACTGATACAGATACCAGTTATTAGCGATCGATGTGACTGACATTTGAAACCGACGTACATGTCTAGTAAGAAATGACAATCTATGTGACAAATTTTACACTTAACTCTTTGTGGAAATGCTTTGAAGCGGACTCTCAAAGAAAGAAAGTACAACATTTCAACAATATGTATTCTGAGTTTTCACAAGGACATGAATGGCTCAAAAATACGTACGTGCAAATACAGAAATGTTCCATTCTGATTTCAGTATCAATAGGCTTTTCACGTGTAAACACTGTGAAACGGGAAACGGGATCTTCACTCTTGTCCCGTTCCTGTCCCAGAATAATGACTCCTGTCCCGTCCCATTCCCGTGTTGTGTTTTATTTTTTAAGAGGGACAGTAGTTTTTCAGCAGTGTGATGTTTTTCTGGCGCCTCTGACACCTTACGTTTCACAAAAGAGGTGATTTCCGATTGCATTTCATTTTATTCATTAAACATTATTCATATTTATCGTGCATTAACATATACAAATTGACCGATTCGTGCTCCTGTTGACATTTTTCCCGTCGTGTCCCAATCGTGCGGATAGAAAAATTGACTCCCATTCTACAGGAATCCCACAGAATTCCAGAAAAACTGTCAGCATCTACGGGACATTGGTCGGGACACACAGACTGGAGAATACAGACACAGAGAGAGGCAGCTGAATCAAAGCCAAAAGTAGTGCACTTACTTTATTGGATATTATAAAAATGTGAATATCGGTTCTGATAATGGGTCCATTCATAGACAGGACGATATCAGAGAGAAACTGCGAACATGACTTTGAAACATGACCTGAAACACACTGAGACAAAGGCAGGAAACAGCTCAGTCTATATGTGGCAACTTCCATTAACAAGTACAACACATATTTCTTTTTTGTCAAGAAGGCCGGTGTAAACAAAAATCCTCAAAGAGAGGTCGCATTGAATTACAGACACTGGTGGAACGGAGACTCGACCAGAAGTGACATCAGAGGTTCGTTTTCCTTCTTGCATGTACAGGAAGTGTCTGGATTACGTTCGGTCTCAGCGTTAAAATCTTTAGACGGATGAAGGTATCAGGATGTATCAGCCTGGATTAGTCTGGATTAGCTCCAGACAGATAATGAGGGGAGTTGGTCGATCGTTGTTACCACCGAGCTCCATCTCATCGCCACACTTCAAGACGTACACACACACATTCCTGACATAACTGTGAATGACAGGGGCTGGAGGCGGGGAATATATGCCATGCTTTATCTGTTTGTGTGTGTGTCATCTTCTAAGTATTACCTGGTTGGACTTGAGGTGGGCGGGGCTGAAGGACGGGGGCGTAAACACACCTTACCGAAACACTTTTACATTCCTGACAGACACAGTCACTGACACACAAAACACACACACACACAAAGTACAGTAATAACTCTGTTCACAAACACTTATTATCTGGCTCCCGGCCACAGGTGGACAGTTTGTTAGTCTTTTCATACAGAAGCCTTTACTTACATGGATTCTCTCTCATTAAAAACATACACTTCTGGTCAAAAGTGCACCTTGAGTTTCTCTAAAGGAAAGGCCGACATTTTTAATTTTTCTCTCCATTATGATAGCAATATCCTACTTCCTGCAGTGTGATGTTGTCCAGATAATTCCTCACACAGTCAGTGGTGGACTGTCACCAAGTATATTTACTGAAGTTCTGAACATAAGTACAAGTTTGAGGTACTTCACTTGAGTATTTCCATTTTATCCAACTCATATACTTCTAGTCGTCTACATCTCAGAGGTAAATATTGTACTTTTTACTTCACTACGTTCGTCTGACAGCTTTATTTCCTTTCCAGATTCTAGTTTTTCATCCCCTTCCTGTCCTGTACCTCCAAACAATGTCTTCATTTTCACTGCTATGCGATAAATTGAGCGATGAAGTGTTCCTTTATGGGTTGAGTTTAAAATTCTACCCCTCCTTAAGGTGAATCAACTCTTTAAAAAGTCTTGGCCTGTTTTTCTGAGCTCATGAAATGGTACAGCAGTAAAATGAATCAAATATAATAGTAAAACACTGACAATAAGGTCGTATTGGATGTCGATGTAAAATGTGGGAATGAATGGGGTGTCTGTAATCTCTGTCATTAGCACCGCGTCTTGGACATGGAAAACATCTATTTAATAAGAAATCATTTGAATCTTCTGTTTCATCACAAGTAAAACCAAAGTCAATTAGATCCAGTACACGTTATATTTTGAAATACTGGTGACAGGAAGTTTCGCAAACGCGTAGAAGAGATTGTGTTTCTGGTACGGATCTGGTAGTGACAAGAAACCAAAACCCTGGACCCGATGCCCCTACGTGGGATGCGGCCTTTGTGAATTAAAGTTCCACGAGTAACAGTGTCCGCTTTGAAGAAGGTCTATTAATTATTCAGATCGTCAGTGGACCAAAAAAATATGGCACCTGTTTTAAACGACCACATTTTTCAGTGAAATGCTTCGTTTCCTCGACCCATCCTGTCAGCCGCGATGATCTGCTGCTTCTCTCAGTCAGATGTGACGCTAAACCAAGCATTCAGATTCAGATTGACTTTACTGATCACTGCGCGAAATTCATTTGTCCTTTAGCTCAACAACAGAGAGAAAAGAAAAGAAAAACTTTCATTGCCATGGACTAAGGTGTAGATTTGGACAAAACACATTTAAAGACATTTTTCACTATATATTTGATATTTTAGAAACAGAACAATAGAGAGGTTGAGGAAATGTTGCGCAGATAATGACAATAACTGTTAGTTTTGGCTGTAAATTTCAGATTCAGACAGAACAAACCAAACGTGCGGATCTTATAAAATCACTTTTACTTGTGATACTTTAAAGACATTCTGCTGATAATCCTTTAAGTGAAGTGCATTTTAAAGGCAGGACTTTTACTGTAACCATATTTTATAGTGTGGTATTACTATACTCGATCTGAGAACCACTGCAAACTAATCCTCCATCTCATACAAAGAACTACTCATTATTTTCCGTCATTTACTGTCATCTAACCCGGATTTTGCCAATAAATCTTCCACAAATGTTGCTCTTCCCTTCTTTCTTCCACTAAATTAAAAAAAAGCCTTTGTATATAAGTTGTATGTTGCGTGTCTTCTTGTTCCAGCTTGTCTATGGTTACACGCTATTTGTGAAATTGTCAAAATCCCTTATTTTATGGCTGCGTCATCCTATTAGGTAGGAACATTTGTGATTTCTTGTCCATTGTTTTAAAAACATTATAAAACGAAAATCCCGAAACTGTGATTTAATATACTGTTCTGCGGTTTAAACAATGTTTGGCTAAAACAACATAAGTTTGAAATAATAAAGCCGCCGGAGGGCCCAGCGGAGCTTTAGTGGGTAAATGCACTGATGGATAATCCCAAATTCAATCCATCATTTGGACAGATAAAAAAACTAATTGCACCCCAGTCTAAGTGGTATTACATAAATCACGTAATTAAACAGAGTGTAACATAAGAGAAGAAGAGTTCATTCAAAGAGGCCAACAAACAAAAGATCAACAGTGCAGTTTTAGAGAAAGCAGCTGCTGAACTGAACAAACAAAGCCTTCAAGTCTCAGCAGCTTCTGTTTTACCGGCTCTAAAGGAACAGTCTGGAGATTTCTTTTATACTTGTGTTATAAAAAAGGGTTGGGTCTATTTTGTTAAAACCTTCTGTTTCCTAAAGAAGAAACGTGTCATGCAGTGCAGCGACGAGGCCCGGTGATGTGTTTTTTACTCATTTCTACGGCTCAGACGAATGAGTTAAAGACAAGTTGAGACAAGACGAGAGACAAGTTGACTGAATTAAGTTCAGCAAAAGCTGTCAAATCAAATAATAATATTCCTAAAATAATATATTCCTAATTGGAGTAAGAACTAAAGCCTGAGAAACGATAATAAATTTGTTATTTCCAGCTTTTCCTGTTTTTAGAGTGCACAGGTGTGGGTGTGTCGAGGTCAAAGGTCAGCAGTGGGAATGTGAATCATCCAGTTGAGCGAAGTGGAGAATGATGACGGCGACGACGACGGCGACGACCTCTTAACGTGAACCAATCAAAGTCATCAACAACATCAAGCGCTGCCGTCAGACAACGGGCACCTAAAGGAAGCTGTTCAGTTTAGTCCGGGACGGGAATTGAACCTGGAACCCTTAACGCTCCTGCCCACATGCGGCGTGTGATCCCCGCGGCTCAGCTGGACCTTTTTTCCATTCATAACTCTGTGAGAGTCTGGAAACTGTCAGGCGGGAGGACAGATGAGCGCAG
This sequence comes from Coranthus polyacanthus, assembly GCA_037367275.1. Lineage (NCBI taxonomy): Eukaryota > Metazoa > Chordata > Actinopteri > Kurtiformes > Apogonidae > Coranthus > Coranthus polyacanthus. The sequence continues at coordinate 2,895,103 of JAPQRN010000018.1, forward strand.
TGTTTTAGGGAAACATTCCTTTAACAGTCAGTTCTCCCCTGAGGGAGCAGTGAAGTTCATCTGCCCTCAGAGATGTTATCTGTGTCTGATCCACAGCAGAACAGATGACGCCTCTGACAGAAAGGGGATTTCTCTGCTTCTTAAATCCAAACATATTTTTAAACGTCTTATTATTTCCTTATTTATATTTGACTGTTACTCGTCGTCGTGTTGTTACAGCTGCCCAAACTGTTGAATCCTCGGAGAACGTTCTCTGGATATTCTTTAATAGTTTTGTCACCTACAGACCTTTACTGCGTTGACTCCTTCAGGACTCGGTTTCATGCTTGACCTGTACATATGCAGTAATTACAGCTATTCTTTGAAAGAATAGTTTTGTGAACTACCAGTGACTTCAGTCGAACTACGGCGACGCAGCCCCGGGTTTGGTAAACTTCAAAAAAGTAGGTCAAACTACTGTGTAAAAAATGATCAAATATGATATGAAATGATAACAAAATATATAAAAACAATATAAATATAAAACACACCACATCTCACTTCAGATTATATCGAGGTAGAGACTTAATTTACTCTATCTAGAAAGACACAATAGAAACAATCAAACTGAAATTCAGAAAATAATAAAACTGAAAGAAAAAGGAGGATCGGTTACGTTTATGCAAATATAAATGTAGATGATGTATCAGCCAATACTACGACGCTGTGGTTGAGGTTTGGTTACGTTTAGGCTACGTCCACACAAGTACGTTGTCATTTTAAAACAGTGTTTGAAACAATATTCTGAAAGTTTATTTATTTAACCAGAAACTCCCTTGAGAATAAAATCTCTTTTTTGAGGAAGACCCGGCCAGGAGGTTACGCCAATCCATAAAAAATGCATAAAATCAAGGACAACAAAGATGTGTAGAATATGACACCAGTGAAAGCAGATAAGCAGGTCTATGAACACCTTTTCAACAGAAGGCTCACAAAATAATAACATATTTACCAAGGAAAGCTGCTCAACGGATGCACACAGCATTTTATTTTTAGTAAGAAGAGAACGTGAACACGTTACTGATCCTTATCCTGCTTCAACTTGACATAAAGACCTTTTAATACATACAGCAGTGCAACAAGTCCTGTAACTGTAACTGGAGCAACAAAATCACATCCTCAAGTTCAGGTTTTATCATTTTCATGAACCAATCTTGGATGTGCATGTGATTATCTGCATGAATGTGACACTGATGAAGGCTGGACGGCTGAAACTATTTTGACTGGAAAGAAAAAAAGAAAAACACTAAAAAACTAAAATTGTGTCATTGTGTCTCCTCTGTCATCTTTAGTTAATTAGATAAAGCATAATGCCGTTCAGAGCTTGGTGGGGGTTCAGAAGTTTGCCTGGAGTCTTGGAGCAGACGTTCCCTGGTGACGCTCTCACAGGTTTCACTGTCAACATTTCCAGCTCTTCAGCTTCAGCTAAAGCTGAGACGTGTCACTTCAAGGTAGTATTTAGGGTCTTGACTGTATTTCTTCACGTATGATCAAAGTGGCTTTAAATCCAGTGGAGACGGGTTCTGCCAAGCTGACTGCAGCCTCCAGAGATGGTAAAAAGTCATTAAGTTGTTACACTAGTGGAAGAAACGCATCACCCAGTGCAACGATGAGGTTCAGTGATGTGTTTTGAACCATTTTCAGACCACAGTGGAGCTAAATCAGGTCACAGATATGGACAATACCGTAGCGTTTGTTGACAATAACAAAAGCATTGAAAATCACCAGACCAAGGGTTTCAGTTTCTGTAGTGTTCATCCGATTACCTCAGTTTGGTTGATGTCAAGTTTTCCTCATTATGACAAACTGCATACTGACTCGACATTTCGCACACACCGTATGAAAAACTGGCTTCTTGTGTTTGCTCAGATAAGGCTGATGTGCGTTGGTGAGGTCAGGATGAGGAGGAGACAGAGCCGTGTGTGAGCTCAGTCTCATGATGTTCAGCTCTGAAGTTCACTGGACTTCCTCCGAACTCTCTCTCTCTCTCTCTCCGTCTTTCCTTCCCAGAGAAACATCCCCCAAACAAAATAATCCAGAGTCTGTTTGGTTCAGTTCAGTATAATCAGTCTCTGTTGAGTCATCGCAGGTCTTTGATGCCTCATACTCTAATCACACGATGGCTGAATGAATTGAATGGATGAGTTGAACGTCTCATTAAACACACCAGTTACCTCTTGTGTGCGCGGTGATCGCATTACCTGTCTTTTTCATTTTGCCGCCCACCTTGACAGATTGGAACGGCCACACCGGCTGCGTGAGAGGCGTGTGTCAAGCATCACGGAGCAGCACGACATTTAGAAAATAGAAGAGATGCCTATTTGTCACGCGTGAGGTAATCGGCTCATGGCAAAAATAGACAGAGGAAAGCTCTATTGATAGTCAAATTGACATATTACCGGTAATATTCTGTGTAAGTGACAGCTATAGTTTCAGAATGTGCCACAAACATGAAAAAATATAATAAACTTTCTCTCTGCTGCTCCGAGGTTGAATGAAAATCACGTAACACCTTGAACTCTTCACTTTTCTTAGAAGCTTCATTCATTTCTGTTTCTGTACCATTTGAAGGTGAATGTATCATAAAGACCAAATATCTGTCAGAAAAAGGAAAGAAATATCAGACTCCAGTGTGAACTGGTCACGGCCATGGATGTTTTCAGTTTGTAGAAAATCTATCCCGTGTTTTACAGACAGGTAGGAGGCTTAAAGATGTGAAAGGTGGCTTCACTTTGCCAAAGCGACAGGAAACAGTGTCAGGTCATCTATCTTTGTGTTGAGTTTTTGATTTGGACAGAGAGGAGAGAGCTGCAGAAGCAAGGTTTGTATTTTTAAACTCTGGCATTCGTGGCAGCTGTAATTTTGAAGCCCTATACATCACTCTTATTCAGAGGTTCAGTGCGTGACATTTAGTGACATCCAGCAATAAATCGCAAAAAACGTCCCTCGTTACGGCCACTGTTTTGTTATGTCTGTTATGAGCTTTTTAGTGAAGAGGATATTAACTCTGGTCCACACTCAAATAAAATAGGTGACAGTAATGCACATTAACGCTGGCTATAAAATAGAAAGAAGAAGAAGAGGACGTCCGTCTTGAGTTCTGTGTGCTCTTAGACATTCTATATGTACACACTATCCTTGGCATTAATGTTTTCATGTATTGCAAACTGTCCTCAAGTTAGATTGCGGACAAATCTAAACTCGTACTGTCTGCAGCAGCGGCTCTGTCTCGGAGGTTACGGGTAACGCGGCCCCCCTGCCGGGCCCTTGGGAGCCACTCGGTGAGGTGAGGTGTGGGTCCATAGAGCGGCCTGTGACAGCCTGTCATTTAGAACAGTCACTGCTCTGACAACGACCCCCCCGCTGCCCGGTAATCTCCCAGAATTCCAATAATTTCAGCAATTGCGGCCTGTCATCAGCAGCCAGCGTTGAGCCGCAGACCGGTCGGTCCGGCTGACTGTCGATGTGGACGCTGAGCACATTGTTCTCTGTATTTACTCACGGCGCTGCAGCTCTCACAGTCGCTGTGTGGCCAAACTGCTGCCTCCTAAAAAGAAGCAGAAAGTGTCTAAAAATAGTTTGTCTGTAAAAATAGTCGAGCTGGTTTCTGAGTTTGGAGGCTCCACTGAAACCAGAAACACTGTTTGAGTTGGAGCAGAGTGTGGGATCGCTGTCTCGCTCTCTGGACGTCCTCCTCCGACGCCCACGTGTGCTTAACCAGCATACACATCCAAAAGTATGAGTGTATCCGCATGTACAGGTATGTTGATGAAAGAGTCAGCAGTGTGTGTGTGTGTGTGTGTGTGTGTGTGTGTGAGGCTGCATGTACAAACGTGCATTTGGTAATTACATGTACGAGTGTATAATAACGTGACTGCATGTGCGTGTGCGCATTCATTCACCACAGTGTGTGTGCATCTACATGTGTACGTTTGTCTGTAATTAAAGACCAGAGTAAACAGTGTGTAGGTGTGTGGTGTGTGTGTATCGGTATGTATTTAAATGTGCACCCCAGTGTGTATTCAGTGTGTGTGTGTGTGTGTGTGTGTGTGTGTGTGTTGTCTGTAAATGCAGGTATAAAGAAGAGAACAGGTGAAGCAGGATTTTTCAGACTTTCAATGTGATCTTCAGGCAAAAGGTCAACCTGTAGGAAACTGTGCTATTTTAGTTTTCCTTTGTGATATTTTCAGCTGTATTTTTGCAAATACAATCACGGTTTCTTTAGTGGGTTAAATCATTTCCTCTGGATAGTGAATTTAAACCAAAGTAGTGTTTAATATTTTGTGAAATGGGCTTATTTTCTTTCC
>JAPQRN010000018.1:2905772-2925314 GCA_037367275.1 Coranthus polyacanthus
AGATAGATAGATAGATAGATAGATAGATAGATAGATAGATAGATAGATAGATAGATAGATAGATAGATAGATAGCTTAGTGCAAAATGGCTTCAAATGGCTTCCGTTTCCAAAAAATGTCACCAACACTTCCAGAATGGTGGCCCAGCTGCACGAAAGAAAGACTCCTCTAAGAAAAGATGCCCCAAGTTTTCAAAATTGTCCTCACTTTGCAAGACATCACTTTCCTTAAATGCCGTCCATTGCTAAAGCTGTTGTTCACTTTGCAGAATGTTCCCCTCCTTCCAAAACAGTGTCATCCTTTTACAAAAACATGTTTACACAGTCCAACAATGCCCTCACTTCCCCCGTTTGTTTGACGGCACCTTCCATTAAAACTTTTGGATCTGTATTAGACTTTTAAATAAAACGGCAGAGTGGTTTACATCTGACCTTGGATCAGATGTCACCTGTGATCTATATAAGCGATGACCCCAGCATTCACAGAAATAGTAAGTATTGCTCACCACTATGTTTTTGCTGACATGCAGATGTCCATCCACATCCCATAATGCCGTGCGATCCTGACTTTGACAGATGGTCAAAACCAGAAGTGAGAGCAGGCAGATGTTTCCATGTTTCCACAGTCAGCAGTTTGACTGGAGACCGAGACAGACATGTCAACTGTCAGTTCAACTTCTTCTGATGCAGCTCAGATGTTCGCTGTACGAACTTCATCCCGTAAACGCGGACTGTTAGCTCTCGCTGCAGCTGCTGTGACGGTCTGACAGGGAATTTAATGGGACCTGTAGTTTTTTGAATGTTAATAAAACATAATTGTGTCTCTGTTGGTTTATTTTTGACAGGAAAGTCCTGCATAAACAGAGCAGCTGTGCTTGATCGGTGGATACTCATGGGTACAACTTTAGTGTCATTACAAATTAAAAATACTCCGTAACATAATGCAGTTCAGCATCTACCCTGAAGTGCAGATAGTAGCAGAGTGCAATTTAACAAAGTGCATGTTGAATGTGTAAACAAATATACAGTAAATAAACAACAAGGCTATGGGCAGTGAAAATGTGAAGTAAATATTGGTAAATTACACATAATATATTGAAGTATTAGTCAAAACTATAATAGCACCAAGGTTATCCATGGATAACGTTCAATGTATATATGCCATTAATGATGTCACTGAAAACACAAATACAAATACCACCACACATACTCCCATCATGTGAGCAGATACATGTACAGGTTCTAAAAACATGCTGGATGAAAGTCAAGCCCTAAATGATGATGAACTGGTTCTTCTTACAGTAATAAAATAAGAAAAAAAAGCAATTTGTTTGTGCTGGTGTGAACGCAGTAATTACATTCTGTCAAGGACCAAAACAACTGCACCTTGACCCTGTAGAGGACGTGGTCTCGAATGTGATCCGACCTGCGATCGCCCCAACCACCAGGTTTACTACATACATTTGAGTGGCTCCTGTAACCAGGTATGCTTTGTCCAGAACACAGGACCTTCTTCCTGTATCACCTTCTTGCTCCCACCCCAGACACATCTGACCAAAAAACATCACATGGTTTGTAGTGATGCATTTTGCTTCACATAGATGTTTCTCTGTGTGAACCTAAAATAAAATGCTCCAAGTCTACAAACTAGGACTCCCAAAGACTAGCGTTGGGAGTCACAGTTCAATGAGCTGACAGGGAACTAATCGAACTATTGACGGAAAACTAAAAAGTGCAGAAAACAACCTGGAACTAATTTACATCAAGCTACTGTACAACAATAACCACCTCACAGCAGAGTTAATTTTGGAGGGTTGGACTGTATATAAAGATGGACACCATGACAGCTCTTCAAAAGTGAAGCCACAACATTTACAGCTCCCCCTGGTGGCTGGGTGTAGTATAGGTCATAAATCCCGCCCCCCTCTGTGTTAATCAATGGGACTCGAGCCAAACCTAAGCCTCAAAGTACACATGATTTTTTTCCCCCCCAAAGGTGATTTTGGACTTTTTAGGTAGATTACACAAGACTGATTTGTAATATAATCGTCATCTTTCTGATCACCTTGTTTTTAATAAGCTATTTGATGTTATAAAGACGGGTGACTGACAGCTGTAATGACCAATCATGGTTCAGAATCTGTCCGATGTGCGGCTGGGAAGCAGGCGTGACGTCTGCGCAGACTCCGGCTTCAAATTGTGTCAGACAAGCCCCATGGCAGCAGCCGTGACCACCGCGATCAAACTGTCAGGTCAGGCTGCGTATAACTTAATCCCTCTCCACAGCTTATGTAAATAAGCAACTGGAAATATGAAAATTATTGTAAATGCTTAAAGTAAAAGCACAAATAGTCAAAGGCTGAAAGCATTACATAGTAGAAAATGTTTAAAAAACTAGTGGGAAATGCAGAATTATTTAACAAACGAGGATCAACAGAAAAATGAAAAGTGTTTTAATTGGATCTGCAGCAGCAGTTTTGTCTGACTCAACATTTTTGTTCCTGAAAAATACTCGTTGCTGTGGCTGTGCAGGCAAAAACAGCAGTCAGCATGTCTGCGCCGTGTAGTTGGCTGTGTTTACAGTGAATGGCAGCAGTCTATTTAAAGCGGCTGAGTGTATTTATGTCTGATGTATACAGCGTGGAGGAGCCGGCGGGACTCGCTTAGACGCTGTGGTTCACTTTGGGTCATTTTGGGCTCCAGGAGTTTGTCAGAAAAAGAAAGAAAAAAAAAGGAAAACCAGGTTGTTGTTGTTGTTGTTGTTGTCATCTTCGGAGCTGAGGTGACGTCTGGGTCGACCAGGGCCGCCGCAGATCCTCTGAGGTCATTGACAGAGAAGTGATCAAGGATATTTTGCAGAAATAAATGTCTTTTTATTCATTTTTCTTGTCATAACTTCTCCACTGTGAATATTGTCTGTTTTATATCACTGTAAACTGAGTCTGTTTGAGCTTTTGGGCTGTTGGTCAGACAGAATAAACAGTTTGACAATGTCAGATCACAGAAATGCCATCATTTCATTATCATTTTTCACATTTTACAGACTAAACAACAACAAAAACAACTCTAAACAATATCTGAAATTAGTTTTGACTGTCTCAGATTACCTCTTACATAAAAAGTCTTAATCTTGACCTTAGAAATAGCCATTTATCAAAGGGTCCGTGCAGTTACTAAGATTTCAGCCACTTCTTATGGGTTGCGTGCAAATAATCCTTTTTACTTAGGAAAGGTTCTTAACTTTGTGAAATGACTCGAAAGTATCCAAGAGTCAGCCATAATAAGAGCCATTTGAATTCTCTAAACGCTAAGGAAAGGAGTTTCACTTCTTCTTTTAGTATCTCCTTTACCACTGGATAAACTGGACCATCCTTTACCAAGAGAAAGGAGATAATGCTGTCCCACAAGTCCTTGCAGAAGTAATATTTAAAGCAACACACCATCTGGCCATTCACAAAAACAACCAATCAACCTGACCGACAACATGTAAGTTCTCATTACTTATTAAAAATGTTCCATCTTTGAAAAAAACCTGAAAACCTTAAAACAGGCTTATAATGTGATGATTAACTAGTTGTCTGCACTTTTGTTACATTTTTCAACACAAGCTATTCCATTATCACATTATCAGTGACTGTGCATTCTGCTCCAACTGCCCTTTCTATTGTCTGTAATGTTAATGGAGGAGTTGAGGAGTCCCTACCAGCGCAGACTGAGGTGAGGCCACAGCAGCAACTTACATCAGGCTCTAGGAGAGAGGCCAGCCATCAAACTATGACCTGGTTCCTGCTGCTGTGGCTTCATCCTCTGGATGCCAAGTGGCGTCACAAATGTCCTGAAACTGACATCGAGGAGGACGAGGATGAGGAGAAGGAGTCCATGCCCACCACCAGCTAAGAGGCCAAAGACGGGAGAAAGTGTGTTGGTCTTCGTGAAGAAACAAGCCGAAACAGAGCTTCCTGTCGTTATTTGCTGAGCTTGTTAGGAAAAATTTAAATACACTTGCATGCAGTCCAGTCGTTTTAATTGACAGGTGCTTTATGGGGGATGCTGGTTTGGAGCTGGAGCTGCTGGTCAATCCATGTAACGTGTACTTCCTTCTTCATCCCCTTGCGCAGGTGGTGGTGGCACTGGATCTTTCTCCATAGTCAACTCAGGATGTCTCCAGCAATGACGCAGATGCTGTGGAGCACTGCACACAACGCGACAACACTGGTTGAGGGTTTTGAAGAAGATCTCTCGCCTCTCTGTAACTGATTGGGCCCTGGGATGGTGAGAAAACTGAACTGTGCCTCCACTGTCCCTCATACTGACTCACGGTATGGTGCAATGAGGGTGACTGGTGCAGTCAGGCTGGAGTATCCCCTGTCCCTCATGATGAACCAGCCAGCAGGTGGATAACAGCCACTAACAAAAACTGGACTATTGCTCAGCATGCTGGTGTCATGGACTGACTCAGTGTAACCGATAAATACGTCCAGAAATTTGCCAGTGCTGTCACAGGTTGCCTGACCTGGACGGAGTTTTACAACTTCCTGCTCAGGGAGTCCTGTTCATGTGATCCATGGCATCCATCACATTGGCTGAAGGCTGGGCTGTTGACATCACATCACATCATACAAAGCACGCTCTCGTACTCAAGGAAACATAATGACCATGAAGGCAGTGTTTACAGTTTCATTTAGGTTCACAAGTCGATGTGCAGCGAAAAGAATCAGACTTATACTTGATTTACGATCACGTATGGAAGTTTTCCAATTCAGAATTCACATGTGAGTGGGAAAAAACACAGATTTGGGCCACTTTTGCCTGCAGTCTCAATGTAGAGAGACAAGTGGGCCTTCGCATTCTTAATCAATTCATACATTGTGAATTGACTCATTAAAATTGATTGGGAATTTTAAAATAACTAACCAGTCTGTCCTGGTTAAAATGCAAACCATCCATCTTGTCTGTACATTTGCGTGTCGGTGTCTCCACCCACTAACCCCATCGCCTCATTAACAGGATGTAGGACAGCTGGACAATCTGCACTGTGTCCTGCAGTAAAACTCACGTCATGTTCTGACAGTGTCAACAGAGTGACCGCCCGATACAAAAGATGACCAGACACATCCCAGCAGCAGCCGCCGTCTAACACGCTGCATCATTTCCCGCGTTGGAATCTTCCTAGTTCCACCTTTTCCTGGAGCTACTTACATTTAATGTCCGTGTTGTTATTTGTACGGCACATACAGGCAATTCAGTGTGCACTGAGTCGCCAAACAAAGCATAAAAAATTAACGTAAATTATTGTAAGGAAATTGAAGTCAGTTTAAAAAAAGTGCACATGCTTGTATTGTGAAAAGCAATAATGGTGGATCTGCAACACACAGCAATTAACACAGTCTGCTACTGGTTAAGAGACACCTAACGGCAATAAATATATACTGTGGCTTTTTTATTTTATTAGTGGAACTAAATATACATTGTGATCATCAGTGTGTTTTTACAGAGCAACATCAAACCCAAACCCCACCTACACAGGTGTTTCACATTGTGCTTGATTAGATCTGCTCTCGTGTCTGTGCAGGAATAGTGATATCTCCACTTTACTGCCATCAGTCACCACCTGAAAAGACACAGGTGTAATTTATTACAAGAAAAACAAATATGTACTGTAGGTGTTCCAGGTTCAGGAGTGCCATGTTGTTCACACTGGCTAACTGTCAAGTCTTACTGGAAAGCTTGTTTGTGTTACTTTTTTTGCAAGTGTACATTCACATATGGCTGTTACTGTCATGTGTTATTGTTATTAAACGGCTTCAGTGTAAAAGTTATTCTTCCCAAATAGTTCAGGTGTGCTGTGCTATTCTCCGTCCCCATTCAGGCCTCAAATCCCCTTCAAATCGTCTGCGTTTTAAAAGGTGCAATGTGTTACAAAGTGGGAAAAAAAAAATTACACATGGACTTGATGCTGCTTCCTGCCCACTCTCAACATTAACCCACTTCAGCGAAATCTCTGTGCACTGTTGTACTTTACGAACCTTCCACCTGCCTGTCAGGCTGCATCCACTCTATCCATCCACATATTTCAAATGGTTAGACTGGATATTTTAGCTGTTATTGACTGCTCTCTATCAACTCTAATCCTCATTTTAGATCCATCTCTAAGCTGCCATTTTTCTCAAAGATTTGAAAAAGAAAAAGTGTCTCCAATCAGTGAATTTCTTTTATGGATACAAACAAAACCCTCTGAAAAATGTCAGTGTGGTTTCCGCTTCCTGCACGGGACTGGGACTACGCTGTTTGCAGCGGACTCGGGTCTGTATTCTGTTTTAATCCTCCTTGACCTCAGCTCATCTTTTGACACAGTGGATCATAATATCCTAATAAGCCGTATTCAGTTGGTTGCCATCTGGAACTGTGTGTGTATATATATATGCAGATATCATTTAGAAAGACAGGAGAGAGAGGGGATGACCTGGAGCAAAAGGCCCTGGTATCAAACCTGGGTCACTGTTTGGACTAAGTTTATGTGGCATGTGCTGTATCACGTGAGCCATCGGGACTGGACTTAGGAAATGAGCACCTTACCCAATTTTCTTGGTCACCTACGCCCATGATAACAGACTGATTTCTATCTAAAGTCTGTGGGTTTGATCATAAAAATCCAAAGATGAGACGTTGCTCCCAAGTGCCTCAATGCCTCTTTTTTCTGCTCCTCCAGTAGCTTCACTAGCTACCGTTAGCTCAGATCTTGGAGTCCAAACAACACACAAACAGGTAACACATTCCACTCCAAAATAAAAGAAAGGTTATCGACGGGAAAGCTGTCTGTTCCCGGAGCGCTGTGCCGAATCATCTTTCTGGAAAGTCGACTGGAAGAACAAGGTGAGGCAGAAAGGTGCACCGAAAAGACGGACGACGACAGCCTTGAGAAAATCATGGGAAAGAGCCTGGACACACTCAGGAGTTGTACACCAACTGTAAAAACATCAGCTAATTTAAAAAAAACTGCCATTACTCTTTCAATTATTCCAAAATAACCCAGAAAAGCAGCACATTTTCACAACAGAACAGTGTGAGGTTGTTTAAACTGCCTCTGTGTTCTTCTCACTGTGCTCATGTTATTTCGATGCTCATTTTAGTGCACACACACCGCACCACACTGTTGGTCTGCAGAGCGGACAGCCCGACCACAGCCAATCACCTGCTTCCCTTCTTTACTTCCTCCTGCAGGCGCTGAGAGCTGAGCGCGGCTTACATAAGAAAATAAAAGAACCATTCAGCTGTGTTTATTCCACACATCCTTCATACAGACTTTATATAACAGTCAGCTCAAAGGGCTGAGACGCAGACTGAGAGCCTGAGCGGGGTAAAGTCCAAACCTGACCCAGTAAGCAGGATTTATCAGAGCAGACTTTAAACCGGCCTGTTGTTTTATGGTCAAGTTACTGATCAACCTGCAGCCCCAGGCCTGGGAACGCTGCACGGCTGCAAAAGCCAGGTGACCTCTGACCTTCATTAGGACAACAACCCACCACCTGAAACGGAAGGGTACACAGTCCACCTAACTATAAATATGCTATATATTTTTTACTCTCTTTGGCTCTCACTTGAGCCTCAGTTTGAATCATTCACTAAAATCTCTTAAATGGTGTCGTCTGACTGTCCTGCTGCCAAATCCAGGTGAGAGGAGCTCTACGTTGATCAGATGGTTGACGTCACCTCAGCCCCCTTCAGTTATTACCAGCCGCATTTAACTTTACATGCAGAAGTAAATTGGTGTCATGCAGTCTGGTGAGAAATAACAACGGCAAAAAAAGTCTCATAGTTTTTATTTGCAAATAATACAGTTGCAAAGTGGGAGGAGCTATTCCAGGCATTGTGATATAGACAGCGTTAGTGACTGACAGTTATCAAACATGGATCAACATGAAACTCTTTGATAATCTGTTCAGAGGGAAAGTATTAGCGACTAATAACCATGTAAACTTTTAAATGCAAACGTATGAATCTGTGCATGTTTGCCCCATGTGGAGGCAATATGAGGATGATGGAAAAGTTGTGGTACTGATACAAGATAAATGTGAGTAAGTCCGCCTATGTGAGTCTGCTTATGTGCACCAATAAGGAGACTGCAACATTCAATTAATCAATACAACAAAACAAACAGAAATGCTACATTAGATGGAAACAACAATGAAACGCCACCATGTATGAAGAACTGCAGACTCAAGTGTTAGACGAAGGCTTTGACAAACTGTGCAAGAGTTTGAAACAACGTTAAATGATCCAGACCAGAGGTCCGGTTAAAGGCAGCTTCAGGTTTTTGACAAAATTACATCTGTCAGCTCCTTAATGGAGCTCAGGTAGTATGTCGTTGCATAAAACACTAACACGTAACTGGCAAAGTTTTAAACCGTGATGATGATGATGATGATGAACCAGCTCTTGATATTTGCATTGTGACTGGTACGACGTTTTTGTTGGTAACCTCACAAGATTTAATTCATTGTTGAGCACTTGATGGTCAAATGCTCAAAATAACAAATTGTTCAAAAAGTGTTTTTAAAAGACTGACAATCGACCAAATCAAAACCTGCTGGGACAGTGTATACATTTCCAGTAGATTAAACCCTTCACAGCAGGTAGGACGACTTTGCACTTGTTAAAGTTCTGTTTTGATTAAATGTTTTGCAGCGTGTAAACACTCATCTGATCACTTTATTCAGCATCCACGTAAACAGTTTCATTGGAGTCAGAATGATTTCAATCAAGTTGAAGGAAAAAAAGTCACATCAGTACTAAACTCAGTGCAGTTAATACACATTTGTGTGGTGTTTGTGCGTGAGAATCAGTCTTCTGTATATTATGACAGTGTTTAACCTGCAGGTCAAACATAAACTGATGATTAGTGACTTTCGTTAAGCTAAAACCAGGCGGCTGTACGTTAACACAGACACATCACTGTTTCTTTTCAAACTATATGTTTCATTCTCTCTCCAACATTTCCCTGCAATGGCACAGGGTGCAATTATACTTGTGTCTGTCCAGTTTCTGCAGGTATTATAATGATAGAGTATTCCCACACCGAGTCTGAATTTGACGCAAAATGTTCACAGAAGGTTTGCACTTTAGATGACTTTTTGCAAATGTGGTTAATGTGGCAGCATCTGGACAGAAACCTGACTATTGGTGGTTTAATTTACCCATGAAGGTGAATACTTTCCTGCACAAGGTGGACCATAATGTGCAGAAATGTACAGAAAGACAAAGCAGCCTAAAGAGAGACATACAATGCATCACTTTACTGTTTCAGTCCAGCTTTTAAAAACAAAACAAAGAGCATGTCAAAAAATGTCCTTACATCAGCTCACACCACAAAGTAGAAACTGCCTAAAAGAGGACAGAGACAGAGATGTGAATGTGTTGTAACAGTAAATGACAGCAGTCTGCTCTCCCTGACTGCCCCAGTGTTTCAAAGACAGAAATAAAGGCAGCCTGTCCATCGGATTCCTGTGTTTACTGAGGCAGTATGTGGGGCAGAGATTGGTCAGGCATCACTTCCTGGGTAAATACATGATAACATTTACTGCATGAAAATATTCAAAGTCAGTCATGCCCTGTTGAAGAGCAAAATTTGCTTTCTGCTCTCAGAAATAGACATTTATTTATCCCCTGGTGTTTACCCAGCAAGACCACAAACTGTGCAGCACTTGAGGGTAAAGTAAGAGTTTTTTGGAGTTACAATGGAAGCTGTAACGTGAGCCTGTGATGGGAGAGCAGGGGGACATGGCAGGGAAACGGAGCGTGGACGTTTCTGGAGGGCCCCCGTCAGCTTCTGGAGCTGCTCCACGCAGCACATTCAATCATTAACATTGTTCATACAACGCATACCGCTGAAATGTAACCAAGAAAAATACCCGCTGTTTGTCAGATTTGCACGTCCGAGGGGTAGAAGTTTACCACAGCCGAGGAGAGATCAAAGGTCACGGAAAGCAGAAATGAAGTCCAGTTAAGAGTTCCCTTTGTTGTTTTTACTCAAAATGCAATGTGGGGTTCCAGATTTGATTTTACGCTCACTCTAAGCCAATTTTAAGAATCCACTTTGGGCTCTGTGTGCACATACAAACACTAAAACACGAGCAGATCCAGATCCTTCAGCTCCTGGAGTGAACATCGAGGCAGCAGCGGGAGGACAGAACCTGAACCTGATTCTGCAGGGCCATGTGGTCTACATGTCCAACAGGGGTAAAGCTCAAAGTCATGTGATCTGAAAATGATAGTTAGATACTTTATTATTTTTGCGTATAAAAACACAATGATTTCGTTAAGTACGGCAGTAATCCAATCCACATAGCAGCATTAAAACAATATTCATAACCAGATCAAATAAACATTGACAGTTATTGCACTTGCAGCAGTTACAAGCTGCACTTGAGGTCGGGATTGTTGTTTTTCAGTCAGAGACACTTAGAAGAAGGAATTAAGAAATTCAGCGGTGCTATTTTTATAAACTTTGTGAGGTGAGATCAGGGAAATACCTTATCCTTTCTTGTAAGGTGTCGTTTTAAATGTATGACCTTCACTTTCGTCCTCCGTACACACAAGGCTGTCCGGTTCTTGAAACACTGACAGTCTGGACGTCCTGTCGGGAGTTTTGCTCAGAAGAAAAGCATTACTGCTTAAAACATACCTATCAACCCTCCCATGTTTCCCAGGATTCTCCCATATTTCACCCACGTCTCCCCCTGTCCTCCCGTTTAAATAATGTCCTGTGAATCTGCTGTATTTTCAAAGGGGAAATGTTGTGAAAAATGAGGTTTTCGTTTCTTTTTCCATTATAAAACAGGTCTGGAGATTCTAAAAATAACAAATTCTCAAAGCGTTAAGTTGGCGTAGAAATACACGCAACAGCTTTGTCAGATAACCGGGCCTTGAAATGAGCATATATTTGTGATGTGTGGTGTTCAGTCAGTCTTCCAGAACCACCTTGAGATGCTTCGACAGGGTGTCTCCATGATGGTATCCATGGCACCAACAGGAAAGGGCATCAGACTTATGGGCAGAATGAATGGCTTGCCAATAAGATTAGGTTTATGCATCAGAGTAGTTCTGTTTAGACATACAATAAAAAAACTAATTCATCCACGATAGCTTCCCCTTCCCCTCATATTTTTGGTTTTGCTCCTTTTTGGCTAGTTTTCTCAAGATATTTTTTTTCATATTACTGAAAAAATACACTTCTCTGAAGCACTGAGAACACAAAGGTCAATCCCACACTATTGTGTATTGAAATGTGGGTATTTTACCAACATTCAGAGACGTTTTGCTCCACAATTAGATACGTTAACTTGCTTTTTAATAGCGATTATAAGGGTCAGTATCTCTAAATGAAACAGGATTTAAGCCACCTGTGTGACCTTCATTATATAGATAAAGTGATGTTCACAGCATCTGACTTTCAACCAGGTGTCTGAGTGTGAGGGTTATGTGATGGAGATGGTGGTTTTCAAATCCCAGTGTTGATGCTGAGGTATGGTCTGAAACATGCAGAGTTACGGAGGAGGCAGACTATAGCTCTGCTGAAGTTGAATGTCCTTTTCTGGAAATGTTGAGGATCCATGCATACATGACATACATACATCTTTCCTTCAAAGTGTGTAAATGTCGCATTCTGTGAGATGTAAACGTGAACTGAAGTCTTTAGGAGACCTGCAGATCCTCTGAAATAAAGGACGCGCCTGTGTTTTTCATTTCCTTCCCCCCAGGTTTAACATCGTTCTCTTGAACACCTTTAGGGATCGCAGGAGGAAGTCCAGCAGAGTGAGAGAGATGCTATCAGCGCCTGCAGACGCTGAGCAGGAAACCACAACTCCAGCCGGGACCAGAGACAAGGCGAGGAGGAAGAGTCGCTCTGTAACTGAAGGTCGGATGTGATAGTGGTTTTCACTCTGTCTGTCTGGGTTACGTAGCTGTTATCTAACTTACATAAGGACACTATTACCTCAACACACACACATACACACAGACTGTGCATGATAACACATCTACAAACACATGCAATAGTGGTTAAAAATGTTGTGTCCCATTTTCACAATATTTTTAAGACAGCCTGCATATGAAAAGTTTGTTCATCACTCATAACTCATTACCACCACCTTTGAGTGTACTTTGACTGTGAGGGTACTCGTGGTGCAGTCATTACAAGGAAAAAGACCCCAACAATTCCCTCGTAAATGGCCAGGTGGTTTGTCTCTACCCTCTGTTATGACAGTGTTTCCTGAATTAGTGCCTATACCAGAGGCAGGAGAAATGTTTTTAAAAAATAAGCTGTATTGCCTTCACCAGACAGGTTTCATAAGAAGTAACAAAAAGTAAAGTAAAAAAAAAAGAAAAAGGTTAAACTAATCAGAAATCCTCCAACCTGAACCACCGTACAGGTCATGTGTCTCCAGGGGTGCGCTTGGCTATTTACTCCCATGTGCAAATAGCCCTAAGGCAACTATTTGCACATGGGTGCATATACACAAATACGCAAGAAGTGCACAAAAAGTGTATAATGTAATATACAATGTAAGTCTTTGCTTGGGTCAGTGATGCTGTGGGTGAATGGATCCAGGGCGTCCACTCGGGAGACAGGGTTTGATTCCTGTTTGTGACTTAAAGTATTCTGGGTTTTTTTCTTCTCAGTTTTCAGTCACAGTTTTTTTTTTTTTTTAGGAACCAAATCTTACTTTGCTAAGTTTTTTGTTTGTTTGTTTTTTCTTGTATTTGTTATGTAAAGTGTCTTTGAGTATCTAGAAAAGGGCTATACAAATATTATTATTATTATTATTATTATTAATAAGAAAAAATATGGTTTTGGTTAAAATAGACCTTTTCCTGTTAACCATCTGTTAAAAAGCCTTTGTGTCTGTTGGCTTTGCAATACCTGGCTGGCTATTCATAGTTTTCATGTGACATGATACACATGTAGTAAAATTATTTACCTAAAATACTGCATGGTTGTTGTTCAATTTGACAACATTTTAAAATAACCTGAATTCTTCTGCTGTCACTACTGCCGTACACGCTGAAATTAACAAGCCGTCGTGAAGGTGAGATTGTTAACGAACGTTAGCTAATCAGCTTCACCTCTGACGATGAAGCATTTCTTGTCGTTCACCTCCTGAACGACAGCATATATAGAGCTGTCTATCTTCTACACCATCTTCTTGCAGCAGCGTTAGAGGAGGGATTCTCCACAACATCCACAGGTAGATGTTTACATCCATAAGTCAAGGTCTGGCAGAGACGACGTTGTTTTTAGTGATTAAATACACAGGTACAGATAGTGTGTAAATAGCATTTTTTAAAATATTAAATTATTAACATTTTAAATTATTAATCTATCATCATTACTATAATATTTTATTTACAATATACTAATAAAACTATGCTTATTTTCTTTTCTTCTTTTTGTTAAAAAGTAAATATCCTGAGACTTGTCCCTGTTTATCTGGCGCCAGGTTTGATGAGTGTGACAATGATGTGAATCTTACGCTACAGTGTGGGTAAATGAGTCGGTTCGTTCTCCACAAACTGCAGGTTTGGTGGTTCTGTTGAAGTGTCCTTGGGCCTTGCTCCCAGTGACAGCTCTACCACCACTGGGGTGTGAGTGTGAATGAATCGCCCTATGGGAGATTTTGGACCAATGTGTTAAGACAGCGCTCTCCACCTTCATCATCAAAACTCCTCAGGTGACACTGATGAATATGTTTTGTTCATGGCTCCACTGGAGTTCAGAGACTAAGGAGCAGTGAAGCTGGAGGCGGGTGGTGAACCAACACCTTACTAACACACCATGTTGGTTTTAAGTTGTCACCCATCTGTATCTACAAATACAAATACAAATTTCCTGGCATATTAAGGTAAGATAAATATGAATCAAAGCAAACACGAACTTGTGCACAAGAGGTTGCAATGCTTTTATAAGGACCTCTGCTGAAATTCAAGGCGAAAAAAAAATAAACGTAATTACACTGTGTAAAAAATAAAGACGGGAAATAAAGAGAATTACTAAATAAAGAGGAAAAATGCATTGGAGGGAAAATGGGGATAAAACTACCTACAGGAGTGATTATACACTCAGTGCAGTGCAGTAAAGATGCCCATACAGCCGTTTTTACTCTGTGGCAGCCTGGTGGCTCCAGACTCTGACAGTGAATGATGTGTGTGTGAAACCTGTGTGTGTGTGAGAGAGTTTTTTTTTATATTCTCCTTTCACGAAAACCAAAATGAAGGAGGCCGCAGAGCCAGAAGCGGACCCAGAGGAATTCCTGAAAGCTCCGTTTTTTGGGCTGAAATGGTGTGTGACAGCTCGACAGCCAGCGCTCCCATTGTTCTGTGTTCTCCCAAAAATGGTTTAGGGAGTCCAAATATATGGGCTGATAGAATAATGTTTGTTGTTCCAGCGGAAAAATGACAGGAAAGGCCTAAACAAACCAGCAGTTGCTTCACATGCCACAAAAGCCTCGTCTGGCTTCGGCTTTACAAAGCCGCAGAATTAAGGCTGTTAGCGCCGGTAGCCGAGCGGGCGGCACGACACTGCGGCCGCCTAAGACCTGGATTGTCCTTGAGGCTTAAGGAGACACCGCAGCGTGTTATCCATGTCTGGAAGGTGTGTGTTATCGTGTGAGAGATGAGTCATGTAGATGGATTTGTGGTTAGTCTGCAAGGCGGAGGAGGTGGTGTTAGCGTCTTAGCCTTTGTCACGGTGATACTGTGTGAGGTGATGGAGGGATCAGCTGCTGTGTGTGTGTCTGTGTGTTCGAGGATGGAAACAGGCCTCCTGTGCAGCGGTCAGATCATCTGCCAAGGCGCTCTTCATAAAAATGTCCAGAAATGAGCAGAAAACACAAATTATGAGCTGCGATCATGATTAATGCACAGATTAGGTTTTCCCTACAATAAAAGTATTATATATGTGACACAGCAGGGATACAGTGTCTCGGTGTTTGTGTTTCTGTGTGCGGTCCAGAGTTACTGTGTGGCTCTTCATCCTGAATGTTCATTGATACTGTACTTCAGCACTGTATCAGCATATCTGAGATTCTGGACTTTTTAGCTCATAAAAGCAAGACACTGTTGTCTTGAAATAACCTACCATCTGCATCAAACTTGAAAATCTGCAGTCTACACTGGACAAATTTGCTGCTCAAGCTACGTTCATGTTCATGATCCCACAATGCATTAGCACCACCTGCTATGCAGCAGCTCACTAAAGCAGCACAGGAAATTCAGACATGAACCATTGTGTGCTGCAGGGTTGACGAGTGAGTAGGTGTAAGTGCTATCCTACAATTTGCTACGACATATTTTCGTTCAACTGATTATTTTGCGGCAGAAAATATCATATTCTTGCAGTTTGAAACATTGAAGTGAGTTAATAAGCAAGTTAATGATTGGTAGCAACTGGCAATTAATATGAACAATCTCATTTGTATCAAATGATTTCAGGAAGATTTCCACGTAAAAATTAATACATTTAACGTAACATGTTTTTTAATCTGTCTGTCACTCCTTCTTTTCCTCAGTTGACGTACATGTGAATTGCTTGTTTGCCAATTCTGCAAGCATTTCAAATTGATATACCAAACACATACAGCACTATTTACTGTAGTGAACAGTGTGTGTGTTTTTTGGGTTTTTTTTCTCACTCAGACACTGGCTGTTGGTTTTTACCTTCAACTGATAAACCTGTTGTTTAGTTGAAGTTCAGAACAATGGTTTTCTGTCTTCAAACTCTTTGTCAGAGACAGTGGAGACTGCAACAGAGTGGCTATGCACATGCCCAGTGCAGACACCAGTGCAGACACCAGTGCAGACACAGTTTCACACGAGACCTTACACTTTGCTCATACTTTGTATTCTACCTGTGTAGACCTGTGTGTTCAAATAACACCTGCATTCCTTTCTGGTTGTGTGCCAATTAAAATCATTCAGTATGTCTTTTAGCAGGTTTGTGGTAATTAGATTCCTTAGATCTACCAGCGGAGAATTTTACTACTACATCTAACTACTCAACTTGTAAACAGGCCGGTAGCCAGCTATGAGGTCGCTGAGGTCTGGACCTCTGTCATTTTCTTCCCTCTCAGGCTGACATTTTGCATTATATGTGTGTGAAAGGGCAGGACGGTCAACAGATCCGACTCCTGAGCAGTCAGATTACATTGCAGTTATTTTATTTACTTATTTATATTAGAGAATCGTTAAGATAAACTTTTTTTTTTTTTCCAGAATATTTTCTATTTCTCTTCTATAATTATTAGTCCCAAAAGTTCATTGTTGGTTTTCACATGCATTAAAAATTCACATGAAATCATGACTATGGCATGTTGGCATTTTGATCACATCTATACCTTTGGTGTCGTTAGTTGTAGCGTATTTCTTCAGCTGTTTCTCACTGCTTCAAATCTTTCTGCTTCTCGGTCTCTGTACTAGATGAACTAAATCCATCCTTTCCTCTGACTCTGAAAATACAATAAACAAAAGGTTTAATCAACCAGGACATCATATAATTACATTGTCACAGTTCTGCATAGAGCAAACATATAACTGTCTGTCCCTCCTCTATTATCAACTTAACTTGACTTCACTGGAAATGTTGTTAAACCTATGTGTATTAGTTACAGCGTCACACCCATGTGTGCGTGTCAATGTGTTTTTTTCCGCACAGTTTCTCTGGAACAGTGGTTTTTGCTGTAAGAACGGGATATGCTGGTAAGACTCGTCATCACGTTTGGTGTCGGGGTGCTTTGATGAACAGCAGACAGGGACTAAACCTGCCCTGTGAGACCTGCAGAACATTTAAAATAGCTGTTGATTTTCACCGATGCTGAAAATTCACATACACACAGCGTCAACATGAAAGCTGAGACACCACCCGTATCATATATCGTTTCTCTGAAATCTGGAGATAATGCCTCTGTGGTGTCAGCTAAACAACACTTTCCAAAAGTTTTGGTATGAAGTTTTATCTCGCTGTAATATCATATTGTGAAAATTTTGTGCTTATTTTGGGCTTAAGTGTTGAACTTGGCCGGTACCTGCGAGTTGCTGATTGTTAAATCCTTGCAGGGAGAAAGATGCTGGAAAGTGGCCACAGGAGTTTGACAGGGGAGAGTGGGGTCAGATGAACCAGCCACAACTGGTAACTGAGTTTGCCATGTGATTTCACTTTTACATAAGCTATGTTTCAGATACCAAAGAAATTCATCCCAGGAGCTACATTTGGAGCTAGAAGTCTTCTCTTTTTCTGTTTGTGTTTCTGTCTCATCTGAAGAAATGAGTATATGAGTAGTAATCAGTAAGGCTCTTAGATGTATCGTCTCAGGTCAGCTAGTATAGTTCAGAGTCTAAACTGAACATGTTGTGGTGAAGCAGCATTTAGCTGTTCTGCTCCAAACAACTGGAACAAACTACCAGTACGTTTGCCCCAAATGTAGACATTTTTAAATCCAGATTAATTTTCTTTTTATGGAACTCTAAAACTTACACAATATCTTTACAGTTTTCATTTATTTTCATTAAATACATTTTTCATTATATTCTTCTCTTCTATTACTTATTTCTATTATTGCTTTTATTGCCTCTGTGTATCAGCTCCAACCAGCCCAAAATGCAACCCCCAGGTTTAAAACAAATACATACCAAAAGAAATGAGTGTTGCAAATGATTTGGTCAGAAATGTTTTTTTGGAGAACATTTTGTCGTGCAGTGCAACGTGCCCCAATATTCATTTACAGGTATTGACAGCATCAGCGCAACCTATAAAGCCATAGAACATCCTCACGTTTCAGAACCTGCAGCCTGCAGAGCTTCACCATTATGGCTACGAAATATGACTCGAACTTTGATTATTGAAGCAATCACTGATCAGTTTGAGAATTGGAGAGTACGCTGGCTAACCCATGGAGAACAAACTTGGTAAAACGTGGTTCCCTTTACCCCGCTCTCCCCAACAGCCTGCAGATTGTCCAGAATAAAAGTGTGTGGCTGCTGTTGGTGTTGGCAGGAAACATGAAAAATAACTGATCCCAGTGTGGAGTAACGCTGACATCACCCTCAGCCACCTTCAGCTTACAATGGGACAGTACAGGTCTGTGTGTTCTGATATGCCAGTCGTTGTGAAAACCAGTTTGAATGTGTAACCATTACGTGAGGACCTGACCCACAAAGTGAGGGCCAGTCCTCATTAACGGTCTGTTTGTGGGTTAAGAGTTGGTTTTGGGGTGAAGGTTAGTCCTTGAGATTCGATCATCAAAACAAAACGAAAAAGAAAAAGCACAAACACACTAGCAGCATTATTGCTACAGCGAATTTTCAAATGGCCATCATAGCTTAATTGATTCTAAAAAGTATTTAGTAGTACTATATGTAGTATTAAATAGTCGATGATGAAGGTGGAGCGTGCTGTCTAATGATCCAAAATCTCCCATGTGCGTTGAGTTGGGTTGAGATCTGGTGACTGTGAAGGAATAGCATTTGATTCACATTATTTTGTGATTATTTAGTGAGCCCTCGTGTCCAATGGATGGGGACATTGTGATCCTGGAGGAGATCCCTCCTACCAGAGCTCAGGACTTCAGGTCGCCACGGCAGAGTGGGGATCCCTGGAATTAGATTTTCTGGGCTTGAGGTTGAAACATAGTTGGTGTGCGAACTCCTGCTGCTGCTGAGCGTCCGCAGACACACACAGCTGAGAGACGATATATGAAACGTATTAAAGCCGCTTCAGTTTTCAGTCCTAGGGGTTTCACACGCTGATGCATTTCTTCTCTCTGCAGGGTTGCACTTAACGCGTTGGAACTGGTGAAACCAGTGCAAAACACCAGCCTCAAAGGGCAAAAGGCTTTTCACAGGTACACGGGAAAAGCACGTCTGTTCTGCATTTGAAGAAAATTAAAAGGGACAGTTAATTTTTTTTTGTTTTCCTGCTTCATCATCTTACTTTAAAGCAGCTCAATATTTGGCACCCCCTAATAATGTGTTTGTAAAGAGGCACACTATAATGCATCCTGAATTTCTGTGGGCCTATCAAGTAGCTCTCTCACAGTCACATGGTCCCTTTCAAATGAAGTCTAATGCATGCATATTGACTTTACATTTCTAAACCTAACCCTATACCTCCAACCCTAGCCTTACATTAGGGTTATACCAGAAGACGTGTAAGGTGAAAATGTTTAACATGTGGCTGAAACACAACCTAAACTGCATCAGTTTAAACATGGCTCAAATGTAATCCTACCCCACCCTTCTATGAAAAGAGTGGATGTTGAAGGATAAAGCCGTCCACTTTTTGGCACCCTGTCTGCTAATGAGTTGCAAAGCAGCTCACTTTCTAGCGTGTAGCCTGCTGATGTCCCTGTCCACCGCTTTATAAAGCAGCTCACTATTTGGCATCCTTCATTTTCCCCTTGCCGTTCCCTTCTATCTTTCTGTTTCCCATGTTTTTTCATCCACATCATCCTCTTCTTTTTCCTGATTTACTCCTCTCCCTCATCTTCTTTCCTCG
>JAPQRN010000018.1:2934624-2944775 GCA_037367275.1 Coranthus polyacanthus
TTCTTTCTTTCTTTCTTTCTTTCTTTCTTTCTTTCTTTCTTTCTTTCTTTCTTTCTTTCTTTCTTTCTTTCTTTCCCGTTGCTTCATAGTTCATGTTAGTAGAGCTATTTTAAAAATGCAAAGTTTGTGTAATCCTGTATGGAGCTTTACACATACATGGACAATAGATTCGGTTTGTAGAATGAATTCATGGGTAGCGTTCCTTGACAAAGTATAGAAAATCACCTGACTCATGTTCATCAATCACCTGACTCATTCTTTAAAGGTTCCATTTGTAAGATTAGCGTTCACACGTTCACACGTTGGAGTCTGTGTTGCGCTGGGAGCGCGACGTCGGTCAACGTTAGCCGACAGTGCTGCTACAGGGAGTGAGCATGAGGGCTTCCGTGGAGTCCTCTACGTAGGAATCAGTGGACAGACAGTTATCATGGATGAAGGCAACCGAGATAATCGTGAACTTACGATTGGAGTGGCTAATGTCGACAAACTCCCAGCACAGACTCACACACAAACTTCACGTATATGTGAAAGTGTATTTTAGTGGAAGCAACACAAATTAAAGCTGCAGGAGCTGAAATCAGGAGCAATCAAGCTGCGCTATCAAGCACTGCAGCTTCAAATGATAAAAAGAAATGCTGAAAATGCATTTGAATTGGAGTGATAAATCTCGTGATTTGCTGAATTGACACTGTGATGGAAACACAGCCGTGTTTCATTCACTTATTCTTTCATTCATCAATCATTATTCACAACACAAAAAAATGTCATTTATCATTTCGGGAAAGTAAAAATGGAAGTGATAAAAATGCTCAAAAATTAACAATGAAAGTTTTGTATTTTGATGATTATGAATTTCCCCCTCGGGATTAATAAAATGAATCTGTCTGTATCTGTATTGCTTGTGAACTGAAAAATAGAGTGATAAATTGTCAACTGATTGATATGTTATTTGAAACAGAGCTGCTGTGACTGTTTCTCATTCATCATTCACAAATCTCACACAACTGACATTTATCGTTTACAGGAAAACATTTTTACCGTTTCCATCCAAAGAGCGTGTCCACTCTGTTTCGTCTGTTTCGTGTGGATCGTCTGATATGCATTTTCTTCACCTCAAATTCTCTCAGTTCATTTTTACTACTTCCACCCCTCATATACGTAAGCACACAAGCATTCACAAATCCGACACACTGAACTTTTAAATCACACCACACGAGTGCCAGAGGAGGCATCACCATAATGATGATTTTTTTTTTTTAAATTGAAGATGAAGAACAACTACAGGCACCGTTACCACATAGGTAATACAAGATACTGCACATTTATTCGCACATACAGTGTTTCATGTTAAGTAGAATGTAAGTCTCCATTTGTTTCAATAGTGCTGTGAGCGAACGGATCCAGAACTGAACTCCTGGTGTGGGACACTGGGCTTCGATTCCTGCGTGAGGAATACCATTCGATTTTCTTCCAGCTTTCAGTCGCAGTTTGTTTTTTTTCATTTTGGGGGTGAAAATATCATAGAACTTTAGGCTATTCCTATACAATACGCGACGTCGATAAACGCTCCGTCTGCTGACAATAAGTCATAGCTTTATTTAACTTTCACATATGTGTGCGTACCTTGTTTTTTACTTTTTTGTGTAATATATACTGTTATTGTATATTTCTGTTTTCTACATTTCTTTGGTTTAAAGAGGATTGCACTTCCAAATGTTTGTTTCTTTTTTATTTCTTTTGAGGGAGGGCATCATAAAGAAATTATACTTAGGGCACCCGGATAGCCTTTGTAAATGTAAAATCACTGTTGTTTTTTTTATGT
Source organism: Coranthus polyacanthus (assembly GCA_037367275.1). Lineage (NCBI taxonomy): Eukaryota > Metazoa > Chordata > Actinopteri > Kurtiformes > Apogonidae > Coranthus > Coranthus polyacanthus. The sequence goes on from JAPQRN010000018.1 coordinate 2,936,447, forward strand.
TGTGATAATTATGTCATGGAAATATTTGGTTAGGTTTAGATACAAAAACAACTTGGTTAGGTTTAGGGAAAGGTCATGGTCAGGGGTTAAAATAAGGACCTCTGTCGCCATGGTTGCAATAATAAACATGCGGTTATGAAACGTGATACCATGAATAAAAGAGACAATGTCAACCATCCGTTTGAAAGAGGAAACAAACAGAAGCCTATCATTATGTTCTGACTCATATTATTTTATTGTGTTGCCTTAGGAAAAACTGATTAGCCGTGAAAAGAGTGCAGACCAAATGCCTGTTTGTGCACATGGATAATTAAGCAGCTGTTAAGTGAATTTATCGCCACTTCACAGACAAAACGTTGATCTGTGATCTCTGAAGCAGCAACAGCGCTTGGCTCACAGACTGTGGGGTAATTGCAGTGTTGTGAATATTTCTGTCTCTCATGTGTTTTTTTTTCTGTCAGCATCTGGGCAGCGGACGCTCGGCGCTGGCACCCCCCGAGGAGAGCTGGCATTTTCTGAATAATCTCATTGTCGTGTCTTAGTCAACTTTGGTCCAGTTTCACAACGTAGACTCAGACCACAGAGACACTCACCGTCCAACATTAAAGGATCATTCTACTGCTTTTAAAGTTAGTTACTGTGGTTCTTATGTCTCCACACTCCTGAAGACAAAAGTATTAGACTCTTTTGGTTCTGACACAGTTTCGTTAACACTATTTTGTCTGCTGGTATCTTTTTTCCCCTACTCCTTCCCATCCCCTTCTTCTCCAGTCATGTGATCCTCACCTGCACCTGACCTTCATTCCCATCATCAGCCCCGTCAGTATTTATACCAACGTCTTTGCCTCTGTTTTCTGGTTGTCTGCTGTGTTTTTGAGTCTGCCTAATACTTGCCTGCTCCCTCTGAACTGCACCTGAACGTGGTTGGAATTTTAATGTTTTATACTTTAGACACCAATTCACTGCGCCTACATTTCCCTCACTTGCGTCATTTCCATACATCATAATCACTTAAGGAGAGATTTAAGTGAAAGATCTGATCCGATGTGGTCTACACAAAGAGCTTTAAAACTAGTAAAGCAGAAGAGCATCGGGAGCTGCATCGGAAAGCTGGACCAGCAAAACCTGGCAGCAGTGCATGTCCGGGAGGCAAATTACCCAGCGACCCATCAAGTATGTTAAAACTAAGAGAACAGGATGTTAATGACCCTTCGCTAAGCCCCTATGATGAACAGCCACTATCCTATCCTACATTAGCAACCGTAACTAGACATGGTAAGTCTGTCGAGCTTTCAGAACACGTGAAAATGCTGAAACGTTGTGTATATGGCACCTGCTGGTCGATAGCAGATACTGTACCCCCAACGTTTAGAAGGGGGTTTCATATTTTTAGCTTTTACAAAACCAAGAACTTTGGAGGAGAGATGTCGGATACAGTCCACTGATGTTACTTAATTTACAACTGTGTAAGTACGTGAAACTGCTGCGGTGCAAGTCGCTTGATTTGATTTATTTTCATAAGAATCATTATTTACAGCAAAATATAGCATTCTCTTGCAGTTTGAAACATCGACATGAGCTAACAAGTAAGCTGATGCTAGGTAGTAACCAACACAAGCAAATGATAACGATCTCATTTATATCAAATGATTTCTTAGATTTCTACACAAAAATATAACACAAACCTCTGTAAATGTCTGGTAACAGCTGACGGGTGATTGTATCCACAAAAAGCCAACATGGCGACGACCAAATCGCAAACTGCTGGCTTCAAAACAGCAGTTCAGAAACCAATGCGCGATGCTACGGTTCCTCCGTCACTATATACAGTCTGTGCTTATAATTACTGTTCAACCATGTTTTTGTTAGTTATAAACTTTGTCACTAATATACTTCTGTGGCTGTGCAGGCGTTACCTTTTTCGTGGATTTCTGAGAGTTGTGTGTATACCTCGTTTTTATCGTTGCTCCTGATGGACAAAAGTCAGAAGTAATTGCTATAAACAAAGGATTTTTTTTTTCTTAGAAAGGTCTAATGCTGTAACTTTTCTGGGGAGGAAAGGACTGGACAGATCTTGGTCTCATGACACCGGTCAGGGAGATAACTTTGGTCTTTGGTGTCTGGCTTTTTGCTGGAAAGTTACAGAACTCTTTTTTGATTCACAGTCCGTCAAGATTTTCCGCAGTCGAGGAGAAGCCTTTTTTAGAAATTTAACCTCAGAAAGAAATAACTCTAAATGACTTTTTTTTTTCTCAGACAGTAAATGCCTCCTCCCTTCTCCGCAGTGAAGCAGATTTACAGGCTGACGGCGGAGAATAAACGTCTATGAAGAGATCGGCCGCTGGGCCGCTGATGACAAACGGCCCCCGGGTGAGGAATGTGATGTGGGGGAGCGTCGTCTGACCAGCCTCCCCCTGTGGACCCTACAGCTCTGACATGACGCTAATGACTGTCATTTATCCACAGCAGCAGCAGAGTGAGGGGAAACAGTTGGAGGATCAGTGACCCCAGTGAGTCGTTAGCAGTGTGTTGTTGTCCAAGTCGCTTCACAACGGTTTAATCAGTGTAGCTGTTATTCCTGTTGTCAAAAGAATGATTCCTGAAAACTTTACAGACCTCAAAACAAGTTTTAAAAAATGAAATTAAAGTTCACAACAAGTAAGTTCATAATCAACAACATTTTCAGGAGCTGATGACAACATTTGTAACATAAACAGTTCCCCTCATTTCTCTGTGTAAGGATTAACAAAGAGGATTAAAGGTGTTTACAAGATTTATTTGTGAGGGAAACAGAATTAATAATCAATTTTTACCTTTTCTTCAAGAGGACTTAGTTTTAATCCATGAACTTCATCATTTTTATGCATGAAGCTCACACCGAGTCCATGTATTTTTTTTAATGAAAAATACAGTGGCACGTATTATTAGAAACACACGTCGACTTAAAGTTTGCGCTCTGCGTCTAATCAGCAAATCTATCGACCCATCGAATCTATCCTACATTTCAATTCAAAAAGATTTTGGTAAGATGAGGTATTACAAACTAAGCCTCCATTAAAGCGTCAGTGTGTGATGCTCACTGCCGTCACTGGGTGAAACGTCCATAATTACCCTTCAGCATATTGTAAGTCAAGACTTCTGCAGCTCTTTGTCATTCTCAGGGTGTAAAACATCTACCCCGTGACGCAAGATGTCGCCCAATCGTATGTGTTTTTAGAGACGTGTGGTTGGTTAAACACATGACTGACAGCTTTAATTACTGACCGCTGTTCAGATTCTGTCAGACGTGACTCTACTGCTCTACTCCGTGACTAGTCACAGAAGCAACATGGCAGCTTTTTATAACCGTGATATTTTGGCTTCGCTTTCCCGCAATGGTGTGAAGCGTCATATCATTTTTCTTTATATTTAGCCGTGTGATTTTGACCGGGAGGACAGAGCTGCAGAAGGAAGAAGTGTATTTTCCAATTCCCCCAATTTTCACGTCCTGCTGCTTTGACTCCATCTCCTAAACTGGTCTGAAGTCCATTACAATGTACTCGAGAAGTGAGCTGGTCACATGAAGCCTCGAGTGTGGCTCATGAGGCTGGTTGTTCTCTGTAGCGTTATCATCAGAAGCTGCTGAGATTTATGGGATGGAATCACTTTAATGATGAAATTTCCTCTCTCCGGAGGATGAACTCTTTATATCTCAACAAATTTAACACTTAAGATAAGATTTAACGTGAGGATGTTGTGATGTAAAAGTGTTTAAAATAAAAATTTGGGAGAAATTTGCAGAGACACAGAGCAGATTTGAGTCTGAACAGGCAGATCTCATGTCCCATCGGAGCTCCATTTATTAATACGTCAATATGAAAATTAGATCCAGACTCATGGTGAGCAGCGGAGTGAGGAATAAATGATCCATTATTGTTGGTGAAGGTCCAACATGTGGAGCTGGCAGAGACCTGACTGACATGGAGAGGATTTATGTGACACGCTGCTGAGAAAATATATCTGTGTGTTGTCAGGAGTCACAGTTTAATTGGTGTAATTAGTGTAAATCACCGAATCCCACCTGGGAGGAGGAGGAGGAGGAGGAGGAAAGAAGAGGAGGAAGAAGGATAGGGGAGGAGAAGAGGGAAAAAGAGAGAAGAGGAACGAGACTAGATGGAGGAGGAGAGGGAAAAGAAGAGATGAGGAGCAGGAAAAAGAAAAGACAGGAGGAGGAGGAGGAGGAATAAAAGAGAAGAGGAAAGGAAAGGAAAGGCATGAGTAAAAGAGGAGATGGAGCAGAAGAAGAGATGAGGAGGAAGAAAAAATGAAGACAGGAGGAGGGGAAAGGAATAAAAGGAGGAGGAGGAGGCAGGGGAAAAAGGAGAGGAATGGGGGAGAAAGACAAGACAAAGATGAGGACGAGGAAGAAGAAAACAGGAGGAGGGAAGAAAGAGAATAGAGAGGGGGTAGAGAAAGAGGAGAGAAGAGGAAGAAACAAACTAATTAAATGAAAAACTAGTGTTCGTCCACCATGTGTCTTCAGAACAACTTCAGAACTCCTTGGCATTGATTCCCTGAACTGGAGGGTTGGAACACAGATATTCTCTCATTTGGTGTTTTGATGAAGGTGGTGTAGACCACGTCATCTCTGTCTCAGTTAGAATAATACTTACAGACTTTTAGTTAAATGCAGTACTTTTACTTGGAATGGTTCAACTCAGTTTTTTTTATGTAGCCCAATATCACCAGTCAGAGATTCACCTCAAAGGGCTTCACAATCTGTACAAAATACAACAGGCTTCTGTCCTTTGAGCCAAGGTTCAAGTGAGGAAAAACTCCCCCAAAAAAAGCGGTAACAGGAAAGGAAAAATCGTAGAAATCTCAGGAAGAGCCACATAAGAGGGATCCCTCTTCCACTTCTTCCACCACTTACCGTTCGTCTCACTTTGAGCCAGTTGAGCAGTCTCCGTGACTGGACGTCCTGTCATTAGTGTCCCAACAATGAGTCCTATTTGTCATCTAGATCCAAAAACCAGAATAAATCATCTGGGTCAGCTCAGCAGGTTTATACACACACAGAGCATGATGGGATGTCAATTTACTGTGCAACTGCGTGGAAGCATCTGCATTTGTTATGTTTCTCCATTGATTTATTCTGTTTTTTCCTCAGTGTCATGTCTTATCCAAAGGTGATGACATCCTCTGCAATCCTCTGAATTAGTGTCAGTAAATAAAAAGACAAAGTCATGTGATGACTCAGCCTCAGACACTGGGGGCTTTTGTTGTACACCTGCATTTTATTATAGCAGCAGAGATAGAAGGAGATTTCCACTGAAGGAAAGTCTGGGCTTTTTAATATAATCATGAAATTAAAATGTAATCATCATTGTATTTGTATATTTTTTTTTCCTCTTTGCAGTGGGAAGCGGTGTGAAGTTGCGACACGTTACGACTGCTCTTTCTAGGGACGTTCTTTTTCTTTTTTTTTTCATGGATTCTGACATGGTCAGTCGTGTGCGGTTTGACGTTGTGAAACCGACTGGACTTTTCAGTAACAGTGGCAGAAGTGACTACTAGGCACTGACCCTTTGGAAGTGATGGGCGTATCCCAGAATGCCGCTGGAACACAGAGAGCTGACCAGTACTGACTCATAAGGCGGTTTACATCATAGCAGAATTTCTCACACATACGTTTCCTAAATTAGATCCCATGTATCAGCAGTCACATTTACCACTGACTGTATCATATGCTGTATTATATTCTCCTTTAACTCCGCTGCAGCCTTCAGTTTGCATGTTATCACTAACATTAATACGTATATTAATACATTCCATTGTTGTTGTTTAATTTCATTTTATCATGATTTCACGCAGTAAAAGTCAATGGATCAAAAAGTATAATGTGTGAACAGACCTGCCACATGGCGCTGTCGATGCAGATCGAAGCCAGAGCCAGGGTTAGGGTCAAATGCAAAACACTGGCATTGTGCAGCTGGAACTAGTTGTCTGCTGAGCGTTTTTGGCGTATCCGTGTACTCTGCAGCGTTGGTGTAAGTTCTTTTTTTTTGCTGCACTCAGTGGTGCTGACTTGTTGTTTTTGCATACTTATATTCATCATATTTTAAATAGTTTACCTTATCTGTGGTTATGAGAATACTGAGAGCAGACAATAAATCCACTTACGACTTCGTAGTGTTTTGTGACACATGCACGAGGTTGATGCGAGTTTCTAAACGTATGCATGAAACCCAGGGTGTGAACCACGCGGTCGCCTCTTAATAAGACACAACCTCCCCTGAAAACATGATTAGTTTCTAAAATATTGACAATATGCAATTTTTTTTTGCCACGCGTTTCTATTTTTCTGTATCTTCATCATCATGTGTGAAATCAGGCTATAGTTGATGTTTGATTCTTTAAAAAGTTCTATCAAGTGCTTTAGGAATGCGTCTGTCATTTCTGTGCACGTTTTCAGGAACAGAAATTAAAGGAATGGAAATAGAAGAGTGATTTTGATTCCTTTCAAAATCCACAAACGCAAATTGTCCTGGTCAGAAACAGGACATCATTCTCCTCCTCACCTTTGTAGAATCTGTTTTTTTTAATTCAACATATTTTCAGTCAGCGACAAAGCGTCTTACTGTTATTACTGAAATAAACAGCTGAACTCCCTCCTCGCTGCTCTCCATGTGTCTGTGGTGCTGAAAGATGCACGTGCACACATTCATACTGTTATTAGTAGGAATAATACAAAAATAACATCAAGTGCTTTATAAATGTATCTGTCATTTCTAACCACAAAAAACTGAGAAAATCAGCTCATGGTTTGTACCATCATGTATATTAAATTAACACACAAATCACATTTAAACCTAAATAAAAATAGAAATAAAGTGTTTTATATCAGCGTTTTCCTATATGTGGGCGAAAGCAGGCAAAAATTAACGCATTCGTTAATAATTTCCTGAAAAACCTGCGAAGGGGGGTTGGTGGAATGGGCGGTTGTTTCCAGGAACGTGTGGTTCTTGGACAGCGTCGAGGGACATGTGTAACGTCTGTATGCGGTGTGTGTGTCTGTGTGTGTGTGTGTGTGTGTGTGAGGTAACTGTCCTGCTGCGGTTCATCCTGTCCTCTGTCATCTTTCAGTACCAGCTGCCTGTCTTTCCCGTCACTCGCACTTCCTCCCCCCTTCCTCCTTCCTTCCCGTAAGTTTCCCCTTTTTTAACACATGCACGTGTGCGCACCCACACACACACACACCCACACACACACACACACACACACCCTTACCTCTCCATCCTCCGTCTGTCAGTGTTCGCTCTGATATCAGTCACTTTTTCTGAACCTGTCTTCAATCAGCTCCGGAGGATAGTTACGTTCATTTTAAAATCTGTGAACTTTATTCTAAATTCACGTCCACAACTGCGTCTCACATCAAAGGAAATGTTGCTTCAGTTCTTCATCGTCCTCTTCTCTCTACCTCTTGATGACATTAAGGAGACATTTTTTTTTTTAGAAGACGAGTTTTGTTTTTCACGTTAATTGTCGTCCTTGATTTGCACGAAGCAACAGAAAGGCACTGATTTAACTTGCTGTTTCGTCTTTGCAAATATCCTGAATTTAGACTTGGTGTGGGAGGTACACTGGAAATGATACACAATATTTCTTTTTACTTCTCCCTCTGTGTTTTCCTTAAACCGAGGCACAAATCTCTCCCAAAGCCGAGCTCCTCTCCAGCTCTCTGTTGACGCCTCCAAAGCACATGATCATTCCTGCCCTGTCAACTTTTAATTAAAGAGATTTCTGGATCCCGCAAATATCCCCCAAGGACCTGGAATCAGCTCTGTTGTTCCTGTTCTGGCTGAAAGTGAAATGGCACAAATCCCACATCCAGATCCAGCATCTGATCCGCCTGAAGTCCACAGAAACATGTCAGAAAACGGACAAAGACTCTTTTCAAGAGGGACCAAATGTAAACCAGACTTCTCCATTTTAAAACAATTATGTTGTTCATTGATAAGATCAGAGTTTATTAAACCACATATAAATTCAAAACACAGCATGCAACAAAGAGAAAGTAGTAGGATGCAAGAAGCGAAGAATAAATTACTATTTAAATACAAAGTTAATGAGTAGAAAAGGAAAGACATGTTTTTCACTAAAAGAACAGATATTAATTATTATTCTGTCTTAAATTCAGAATAATCCACACAGGTACAGATAAACTCCATCGTATCTTATAATCAAGTGGGAGAGCGTCCAAAAGAAGACACATTCGGCATTATCTTCAAATCTCAAAAATTATGGAACCGCCATTATCTAGACCCGACAGAACCACGTGGATCAGGAT
>JAPQRN010000018.1:2948375-2958675 GCA_037367275.1 Coranthus polyacanthus
GTTAACTAACATCAGCTGACATTATTTTCTATAGTGGAAAGGTCGGTGCCGTTAGACAAAGATGTGGCTTCTGACTCGTTAGCTGGTTACTTGTTACTCATGGTCTGGGTGATGAAAAATCTCCTGACGTCCCTTCTCTTTTGTGGAGATGGCATGAAAAAGTACAAAAAGTGTATCTATGTGTGCCACTGTGAGCAGGTGTAGTAGTTACTGTAAAGATAATCCAAATGAGTTCCCCGAATATTGTAGGGACAATTCTGTCCTCCACCTTTTGGATAAGGGATCACGTCCAAGAACAGGTCCGGGATGATTTGGATAAGAGGATTTGTAACAGTATCGGTTTACTTTTATATAAAATAATTTAAAATAAACATTACAGGGGCTTATGCACAGGGTGTTTGGATAGCTTTCCAGCAAATATACCGTGCCAGTGGGGGACTGGGAGAGTGCTGTATTACCAAATACACAAATTTGGTGGGAACGGGTCCGAGGGCACTTTGTCTTCCCAGTAAATAGACAGAGCCCTGCAGTATAGTGAGCTTGGGGAAAGTATTTTGATCACAGTGTGAATCTGTTTGGGTTTCTTCACTTATTTGTAATAAAAAAGTGACTTTTTCTTTCATTTCCAGCTTCGATTGGTGTGTCATTTAATTACTGGCCAAACAAAGAGCTGCTGCCTCTGTGTGCCAGTTAACGTGGATCATAAATAAAGAAGTACAGGCCGTGCATGCAGCAGAAAACCCCTGACTCCAACATAAACAAAGTATAAAACCACAGGCTGCAGGAGGAGCTGATGGAGGATGAGGAGGAGTGAAGAGCAGGGAGGAGCAGCAGCGGGAGGAGGAGGAGGAGGATGGATGAGTCACATCTGTCGGGCCTCTCCTGTTAACGGCTGCTCCTCGCCGCTCCCGTCCCCGCCAAGGAGGCCTCCTGGAGAAAGGGGAAGCGAAAAGGGCTGACAGCAAAAAGCAGGCTGCTCCTCTCTTCCTGTTTGTGTCATTTTGGGACAAACTCAGAAAAGTCAGCAGTGGCCTTTCTCCGATACATCAACAACACACACGCCATCATGTGTCTAACCGCCACCATGGACGTACATTCACTCTCCTGATGATTCTTTTCTCACACATGCATGCATATGATTTGCGATTCCTCGATTACAGGTAGTTTAGACAACGTGGCTCAAAGGTCAGAAGTCACAACCCAAACAATAAACTGATCCTGATCATGGAGGAATATTTTACTATCTACAAACTATTGTAAGTGACTTGCAGCTTCTTCTTTTTCTTTTACACACAACCTACAGAAATGTGTGTTTTCCTGCAGAGCTGTTCAGTGACGTGAAGTCAGATCATTTGGTTCACCTCAGCTCTGTCAGCTCCCAAACAGCTCCCCATTTACCACCACTTCTGGCTTTTAAAATACAGTCAAATATAGCATTATAACATTTTGTGCAATGGTTACTATGTTATTACTACTTATCATTTCCAGAAAAGCCTTATATTACAACAAAAACACTAATGTAAATTCATCAAATATTATTACACGTGTATTGAATATTGTATTTATACTGAACATTATGAATTAGTATTTTGCCGCAAACACTAAACATCCTGCACAATACATTCGCTTCATCCAAATGCAATATTTGGGAGTAAATGATTTGTCTCATGTTTCTGTTGGTATCATGTGATTGAGGATATTGGTCCAGTTATTTTAGTGAAACCTTGATGCAGATATGCAGCAGCACCACCTAGACTTACCACATCAAGCCTATTCAGTCAAAACATATGGACCTAAAACTCAAACCAGCAATAAGGATCCATGAAGATTTCCTGTGCTTGTAAGTCTTAGGTATGAACACATGACATATTGAAAACATAAGTTGTTGGAACCTCAGTGCAGAGCTGAGCTAAGAGGTCAAAGATTCTGACACATGGGTGCGGTTACTTCACTTTAGAGCCACATCCAACAAATCTGCATCCGGGCACAGGCTGAAAGATGGATCCACGTGGTCATCACGGGACCTCCTAATTCTAAGACGTGTTATTAGTGAGGCATTAACAGTAATTAACATCACTGTACGATCATGGCAATCATGAAAAAAATCATTTCATCTACATCTGTGATCTGGAAGCTAACGATACCGTGATCATAGAGTGTTGTTAAATATTTCTTAACAGCAGTGGAGGGTTAATCTGAACAAACGGATGAATATTCTTACTTGACCACTAGATATGACATTCATTCATTGTGGTTGATTTTAAAGATCGAGTGTTCACAACCTTTTCTATTTCTGGGCCCATCTCTCTGCTGCAGTCTCATCGGCTCACATGCTGAGCTGTCTGATAAAAACAATGGACTTTGCTCAGAAACGACAGAAATCTAAAGGTCGAAGAGAAGTCAGGCTGTTTTGACTGTTTTCAGAAACCTCCATGAGCAGAACTTCACCACTGATTCCTCTGAAGCACAAACTAACAGACTTTAAACAACCGTCACAATATATCAGCAAGAATCACAGCGATTCTGAGCTTATTCTGCAGTTTTTTTATCTGGTTCTATTTAGATTTTATCAAAATATTAGGTTATTTATTGATGTTGATGTTGGTTTTTGTGGCATTGTAATCATTACCTCTTGGAAGAAATTTTTAAACGTGCTTTGTATACGATATATGAATAAAGTGCCTTGACCATCTCAGCCTCTAATAATGACACATTCTGCAAAAGTAGAGGAAGCAGCGTATGAAGTGTACGTGTGGAAACACCATGAAAACTGCCCTTGAAAAGTACCGTTAAAGTGACCCCAGAAATGATATTTATAGAAAATACAAACAGATGATTATGTTTTCTTTCGACATCATCAGCAAAAGTTAAAAAAAGGGAAAAAAGTGGAGCGCTGAGCTCCATGAAGCCGAGGTCAAAGTCCAGTCTACAGAGATTTGTATTTGTTTTGTGGTTGTTGTATTGGATTAATGTACATGTTGGTAATAATCTGACTGAGTCCGGGTGGAGTTAAGAAGGATTCAATGCAATTTTACCCCTGAGCTTTGAATATAATAAGAACTTTGATAAAACAAACAAACAAAAACAAAAAACAATCCTAGAGAGAAGCCAGATGTTCTTATATAATATAGATATAATAGATAAATATAATCTATTAGGAAAGGAAAAACAAATCTGCCAATGGGATAAGTGACTGTTGCTTGGATAAAGTCCTCAAAACTAGAATAATTCTAGCCACTGAAAGACCACCACTGAAAACATCCAAAGGAACAAAATCTAAGAAAGAACTTTGTATTTTATTTATTCACCTTGAAGTGTCAGTTTCAAATTTGAGTTGTTGAAATTCAGTTTTTGGCTTGGATTTGGCTCCATTTGCCTGTTCTCCTGCTGGGATATCATTGTTTTAGCTTGTCATTGGTTAAATATAGCTGCATCCATCCCATCATGGGGTAGATTTTCCACAGGGTAGAGTGTGTGTTTCCTCTCAGACCACTTGAATCACAATATGCTGAGAGGGAATTATGGAATTTTTGCCCAGTGAAGCCAAAAAACTATCAAGCACCGCAGCTTTAATGACAATATAAGGAATAGGCCTTTAGTTTTTTCAGAAGGCTTCGTGGTCTGGATGGAAGCCTCTCGAAGTCCACCAGTTGGTGACCACTGGGATAAAAGCTGCTTACATCAACTTTCAGCGTGATGTTAATGGAAACCGGAGTCTATTTAAAAACTATTTGGAATAAAGTTCCATTTTCAGTGCGACACATGAACGCATTTCACGCTAATTATGTAACTGACATAACTGATTATATTGATGCGTTGTTCCAGTCCTACTCGTGCCTTCACTTCAGTTTTAGTCTCTTGTCAGCAATTAAGCACAGTGCAAAGAAAGAGCCTTTAGGGGTCAGAGGTCACAGAGAGTCTTGAAGTCTGTGGAGCTATCTGCTGACTCAAAGGCTCATATCTCCAACCGTCAATTTTCACATATTTGAGGCTGTTAGTCACCTACTGGAAGATAAGTGAATGTTTAAAATTGGACCGGTCACGCGGTGTTCCTCCTGACTGCTGCAGGACAGCGACGCTGATAACCTGAGTTTTTGAGTCTTCAGGGAGTATTCACACTTTGGATGGTGACTCAGACGACTCCGCTGCTCAGAGATGATTTGTCTATCAGCGGATCATTGCGGGTCTGTCCGAGCACGGCACGTTTCTCTCGTTGCTGAATATCTCTAAGCAATTTAAAGCCGCAGTCAGTAAAATATGTCTCTTTATGGCTAACACAATGTGAGTTCCCCTTATTGGATTATAACAATAACATTTGCAGTACATTCTGAAACCACCACAGACACACGAAAAAAAAAAAAAATTACATCTGTGGAAATTTGCTACCGTTTCCGACCTGATTTTCTCAGATCCCAGGCATACCCCGTTACTGTAGCAACGGGCGTTTGCCATCATCGTTTTTATAAGGAAGCTTTTGTTTAGTGCTCGGATCAAAATTGTGTTTATGTGTATTTCTGGTGTTTACATTCCTGTTTGAGTTTGATTTATGCGAACGCAGAACCAGCCAAACATGTTCCCTCCCTCTGTTTGTCTTTCTCTGTCCATCCTACACACACGCACACACACACGCAAACGCACACACACGCACGCACACACACACACCCACACACACGCACACGCACACACACACACACACACACACACACACACACACACTAAATGTGAAAACAATGAAAACAGGAAAACAGATCAACCCCTCATCTCATCTGATCTCCTACACAATGACCACAGAGCAGAACAGATATGCATCTCTCTCTGTATATTTGACTGTGGGGTTGCTTCTGGTGAAAGCGATACGACCTAATAAGATGACCTGATTATCTTAGTTTTTTCTGCAAAGTGACAGCTTGTCCTCCAGTTGAAAATGTGTCGATCCGGCCTGTTACGGCCCACAGTTTGGTACTGTTGTTTAACAACACGTAGCGGTCGTCGCATTGTTGAGTCTGCTTTTGGAGGAAGTTAATTAAAGCAGCAGAAGTCAGAATATCCACACCCTCCTCTCGCCTCTTTATCCTGTGCATAAACTGTATATAAAAGGATAATGCAATGTGTGTGTCATGTGAAGCAAAAAACTATCACGGTTAAGGGAGCTGCCATGTTTCTTTTTTTGGGGGGAGCCACAGAGTCTGTGCAGTAGAAACGCATCTGACAGAGTCTCGGCCTTGATTTGTCAGTCACTCTTTTCATCCTTTCTCTGGATCAAAATCTAGATTTTCTAAAGTCTGAAAACAGAGCCAAGGGTCTAGTTTCCCCTCAGGCCACTTGAATTACTTTTTTAACCATGCGTTCACGTAGACAACTGGCTTTGTCATGAATCTAATTATTCACAAACCTATGTGCAACCGTCCTCCACCTTGTGTTTCAGGCCTCACGAGTCCTGGACTGGGTTCAGATGAGGCGACATGCTGGACCGCTCGTTCAGAAAGGCAGTGTTCTGCTTGGAGCGATGCTGTGGCTCATTGTCCTGCTGAAATACAGCTCTTTGACCAAGCACTTACGGGAAGGGACCATATTCTCCTTCAAAATGTTACAGTACGGAGAGGAACCCGTACGTCCATCGGTGAATTTGAGCTCTCCGGGCCCAGCAGCATCATCCAGCCTCAAACTGTGATGAACCATTTTACGTTTGTATTCTGCAGTTAACCATCTGCAGAAGAGCCTGATGGGAAAAGGAGCTCTCACACCAAACTGGTGGGTTTTGGCCATCAGAGGAAAAAACTGCAATCCCACAGATCATTAGTCAGATGAGTCTGGCTTTCATTTCCACCCATGTAACCTCGCTGTGTTTTTTCCTAGCCTCCCTCCTGTGTCCGCCAACACTTGAGCGAACCAATCAGATCTCAACAGGATGAATCCCGATTGGTTCTGAATCAGTCTCAGGAGGGAGGCTTGTCTGTGAGGGAGAGTCGTCCATTCATGGCCGCCATATTTGTGGTTTGTGGAGGAGAAGGCCGTGATGAGAAATGATGAGAATTAATAAAAGTGTGGAGAGGACAAAGCTGCTTTTCATTCTGTCAAACCGCTGCTGCTGTTTGTTTTTTTGTCTTCTCTTTGTTTCTGTTGTCTTTGTTCTCCGCTGTCCTGACGTCGCCGCTGCATTGTTTCACTTTAAACTCATGGTTAATGTTTATTTGTCTCCGAGGGCTTCATAGTGACACATTTATGAAACATTTAATGAAACCCACAAAGAAAGACTTCGACACAGATTGGATTTACGCATGAAGGCTTTAATGAAACTCTGACTCTGTTTTTATGTCAGTGTGACATGACCGTTCATCAAATGCAACATGAAAACACGTCAGAGGCAATTATACAATACACATTAATGATATAAGCAGGCTTGTTTGATTAGACACTATTGTAGGCTATTATGAAACCAGTCAACCTTACCTTTACTTGGCATTGCTGCATGTGATGAGCTTGCAGCAGTGGTGGATGTATGTAACTTTATACTTCTACTCTACATCTCAGAGGCAAATGTTGCTGCAGACGAAACGCCATGTTTCCATTACAGTCGACTCATTGTATAACGTTAGCAGAGCTCATTACTGTGGACTTTACGCTCACAACAAACCTGCGATCAGCTGCTGCATCAGGCAGCAGATCTGTGGTCAGTTTTCTCTGTCACTTCCTGTCACACTGACCCCGCTGCTCAGTCATGAGGCTCGTATCATCCAGTTTTAAAGGTCAGACAGTTTTCCATTTCTTCTTCTTCTTCTTCTTCGCACTTTGAACACTCTGACTCGTACAGTACGGTCAGTCAGTCAGTCAGTCAAAACCGAGGACTCATCTGAACCGAACATAAAGACAAAGGTTCAGCTGCAGATAAAGGCTTCTGTTAAAACTGGCCGTTTATTAAGATTAAGATTAACGCTAACACGGGGCAAAGCAAAATCCTCGCAGACCTTTGACCGGGTGAGCTCACCTGCTGAGGTCAGAGGTCAAACTCGCTTTGGGATTAGCTTCAGTCCAGACATCTAGTTGAAATGTCAGCTTCACACATTCCCACATTCAAAAAAAGATGCCTGATACTTACATTTATGTATTTCAAGTGCCATAAATAATCTTAATATGATTCATATTTGTCAAACATAAATGAAACTCATGAACCTGGCGCTTATTAATTTGACGCAAAATGGATTAATCGTAAATATATAAATCTGGTTATTATCTAAAACACATGGGATTTATTAGTATTATCACATAAATCTCAGTGTTACTTGTTTTTTTTGATGATTGGCAAATATGCATCGTATTAATTTTATTAGTTTCTTCATGTTAAAACTGTAATTGAAATGCATGGAAATTTTATACACAAATAAAATACATGTATCTTAAATATTAGGCTAAATTAAATGTTTTTTTGAGTTAATCTCACTTCATTGCAAATTCACTCTTTTTAATACTTACTATTTCGCTGGAATGGAATGACGTAACCTGAATAAATGCCACTAAATGCGATGTGATTAAAACTGGAGGATGTTTTATTAAGTTACGTCTGAGTGACGAGAGCTTAGAGCTTTTATTGTGAAAGGTAACTGTCTGCAGTGTGCGGCCGCCGACGTCGTCTGCTGATGTTTTGATGCTTAGCGGCAGAAAATACATACTGTGCGTTTAAATGAAGCCCAATTCTTCTCCTACAAAACACTTTGTAGTCACAGTCCATGAAATACAGGCATTTAAAGAAAGTGTCCCTTATTCTGTACTTGTTTGATCTTGAAATTTAAATCTGTCATCGCAGGGTTCTCCTACAGATTCCTTCACTCTAAAAGTGTTTACACTAACCTGAACCTACACCTTGCTCCATCACAAACTGCTAACGCAGAAAAGATTAATGACAATTAAGACTTCAAATTGCTGACGGATGTACGTCTGTCCATAAAAGGAGTCACAGCACATGTGGATGACGACGGCAGGATGAATTAGTCTGGTCCAAAACTTGCAGTGTGTAAGAAAAACTAACCGGACAAAATGTACCACATGTCACAAAAAAATGCAGACCTTGGTTGGGACTTTCAGGTGTGAAAACTCCCTAAAACTGTGCTAAATCAGCCTAATAAAGATACTTCTTTCTCCTCTTCTGACAATGTTTGACTAATAGGAGCACAGCTACTCTTCAGCAGACATCATGAGATGCTAAAGTTTTCCCCTCATTAACAGGTTTTTCTTCTTTGTCTGCTTAATTCTCTTCATCGTGTTATTTCTGTATTGTTGACAGTTTGTGTCAGTCACGACTCAAGTGTTCGAACCTGCAGGTTTTCAGGATTATTTATCATAATCTCAGCCACCAGGCACTCTTGAAATTTGATGCCTATACCTGCTCACCTTCCAGTGATCCATAGGTGATCCGGGCTGGTAAACAAGTTTGAGTTCACATCATTCATCACATCTTTACTGATTGAGTCATTCACAGCTCCTCCTTATTCTTCGCTGGAAATCTGCTTCATCTGAAATTCACCCAGCCTGCCAGCTTGACCTCAGGACGCTGTGAACTTCGCCTGAGCTAAAAACCAAAACCAATTTACAAACCACAGAGTACAAACCTAAATGTCAGAGTCCAGCTGGGTTGAGTAAACTGACAAAATGCAGTCTGAAAAACAAACTCTTGAGAACTGATGTAATATGAAGTGGTGGTGATTATTACCTGTGTGAGGACTACAGCTTACGTACTGTCAGTGCTGTTCTCTCAGCTGGAGCTCTCATTATTTTTAGTCACTCGCAGCCAAACACACGCGTAGCTCCAAGAAATGCACATGTTTTTGAAAAGCCACATATCTCCTGGTGTTTGGAGATAATCTCATCTGAAGTTCAGGACCAGGACCAGACCTCAAACGCTCCCCTTCCTGTCATATGCCTATAAATGCCTATAATACCTGCCCTACACACCCTCCCTCCCCCTTCTGTCTTCCTCCAAACCACAGCCTCCCATCCAATGTCTTCATCATCATCATCCATGTTAACAATTTTCCAAATTAGCATCATCCTTTTTACACCCATGGATGTCCAGATCACCAGTTTACTTTGATATTGAAGGAACCTTGGGTGACAATGTGACAATGCCTATTTACAGTGGCCACGTGTAATAATAAGTGATAATATTCTCAGAAACGATCAGTCACACTGAGTCTAAAATATGTCATATATTATCATGGCTTCGTGGTCAAATATAATTGTAAGTGTTTACATGTCAGCGTACACATGTCCTTTCTCACATAAACATCACCACATATCTTTCTTTTTTCAGTTAAAACCTTCTGCTGTGCATGGCAAATATGCAAATATGTCTAAGATAAATGTCTGATGTCAGAAAATAAACCAGGCAGGGTTAGGTTTATCTCAACACATATTTTCTTCATGTCATGTGTAGGTTGGGTGCAGCTTCTACAGAGACGTGGCTGTTGTACCTCGCCTTAGTCGATTTGCCAGTCAGTCTACACCCCTACCCCTACTTATCTTATTCTTATTGACAAGGCTATGGATGGTAAGAAAACAGCTGAAAAGTAGCTGCTGCTGTGCTGTGGTGTTGTGCAAGGAGAGAGAGATGTTATTTATTTCAACTTTGTAAGTGGAATATGTTCAAAGACCATTTGAATAATCCACCCTTCTGTGTGGAACAATTACACCATCATATTCCTGAGCTGTTCACAGCGGTAACAGGCCAGTATTCATTCTGGGGCTCTGACACAACTGAAGATTGTAGTTTGGTGCCACTGTTTCCAGAACGTTATCGTTCATTGTTGCGAATGGTCACATCGTTGTGCTTATTGTTACTGGTGTGGACGGCCCCCTTCACAATCAAGTCAGAAGTTTGGAAATCTTGGAGGAGCTCAGGAGCCAGCTGACCTGGTTCAGGGACCTGATAAGGATGCCCCTCCAGGTGCCTCCCTTTGGAGGTCTACCAGGCACAGCCAGCTGGGCAGGGGCTCCGGGGCCGTCCCAGACTCGCTGGAGGGATTACATCTCCCAGCTGGCCCCCCTTCTGGGGATTGTCCAGGAGGAGCTGGAGGAAGCTGCTGGAGACAGGAGGCCGTTGTTACCACGATCCTGAAATGGACTAAATGGTTTGGAGAAAGACTGAATGGATAGGTGTTTTATTAACGTAAAATAACAATAAGCATATCAATGCAACAAATAGGAGGAAACACTGTTACTGAAACACCAAATGGTGTGTGTGTCTGTGTGTGTGTGTGTGTGTGTGTGTGTGTGTCTGTGTGTGTGTGTGTGTGTGTGTGTGTGTGTG
>JAPQRN010000018.1:2980007-2999574 GCA_037367275.1 Coranthus polyacanthus
AGGACTTTTCACGTACCATATCTGGACTTTACTTGAACATTTTTACTTTTGTTCCCAACATTTTAACACAAATACCTTTTTGCATGATTGCACGCCTAACATTAAGACAGATTTCAAACTAAGTGGATGGAACAATAACTGATGATGTCTCTGGTTTCATGATTTAGTGCTTATTTTTACACTGGGTTTGACAAAATTAAATCAAAATAAACAAAATGAGTCCAAGAGTTCTTATTCAACGAGACAAAAATGATGTAACAGACATAATAAGATGAAAACAATGTAAAAGATGAAACCAGATGAAAACGTCTTCAAAGACAGGACGCAGCAGACAGCAATGGGAGGCTGGATCGTGGAGAAATAATGTTTCGAGTTTTTTTTTTGTGAACCCCAAAAAAATCACTGGTTGACTATGGGAAAGCACATTTTAAAAACACAGACATATAAAGCAGCTGGAGATCAAACCTTGAACTTTCACACATATGTAAAAGAACAGATGGGAGGGGGATGGGAGGGGATTTTGCTCTTGTTAATCTGAGGATGGATGGACATCAAACAGCAGATGAAATTCTTTCTGCAGTAATGTGAAAAATCTACATCCATCGTTGTCTGTGACTCCAGGCTCAGCGAACGCCTCGGTGCCTGTGTGAATGCACTTTACGTGGATTAAAAGAAACTTCGCAGCAGTTTGAAAAGCAGTGCTTTGCTGCCCTCTCTGGTTAAAAGTCTCCATATGTTTGGCCACACCCATCAACGATGTCGCGGCGTCCTGGACTGTAGAACCTGTACGTCATGTGTTGTCACAAAAAGTTGACTCTTTAATCGTTTCACTTGGATTTGTTTAATGACAAGGTGCATTGATAGCAGACAGAGTAGACAGAGTGGTGTAAGGACAACAACCAGGTCCTTAACACCTTGAAGACCAAGGAGACGATCATTGACTGGAGAACAGGGAAGACAGCCCACCCTCCCCTTCACGTCAGTGGAGAGGTGGTGGAGTGTGTGGAAAAGCTGACGTTCCTTGGAATCACTCTATCAAACCAACATACATGAACCTCTAACACCTCGAACATGGTTAAAAACGTTTTTCTTGAGGAAGCTGAAACAAGCTCAGTGACCCCAGAAACAGCCACAGATGTGTCATCAAAGAACATCCTCACAAACTGCACAACCGTGTGGTACTCCAGCTTTACGGCTGCCGAGCAGAAAGACCTGCACCGTGTGGTAAAGACTGCTCAGCGCATTGTGGGGATGGAGCTCCGCATCTTGATGACGTTAAACCACCTGTGGAAGAAAGCCAGCAGCATCGCCACAAAACAAAGAAAACAACGCTGATTTCACCTGTACTTCTAGTTTGCTGCGTTGTTCGTTGTAGTTTTTATTTTGTTTTTTTGTTTTTGAAAACTTTTATTCGACTTGCAAAATCCCTGATCCCACATTATGCAAAATGTTTTAAAAAATGTTGCCTCTTCAACCACCTAAACCATGAGAAAGTAGAACATAAAAGCGCCACATATTGAGCTGTTTGAAGTCAACTTTCATGCTTAACAGTGCGGCTGTTGTGCGCTGTGTCGTCATTAATCCCTGCGAGCGTGGATCATGATTCAGCAGCTACCTGCTCCGTGTGTCTGCTGGAATTAGAAACACAGTTAATCCACCGCTGCTGACTGCCAGTCTGTGATCAGCACCAAATGCACACACACAGAAACAAACACTTAGCAGGCTTTAAATAGTAAAAAAAAAAAAAACCTGAAACAATGAGGAGGATTTTCTGTTTATGGCTGTTTACAGCCCTCATTACTACTGAAACGCCGCCCCCCTCTCAGCTCCTCTGAGTGTTTTCGTGATCGTGTCATCTGCTGTATCTGCTGCTTTGTGGTTCACCACCGTCCTGTCAAATTACCAGAGTTTTCTCTTCAGCCCAGGGCCATAATTGTGGCTCTGAAACAATCTCTGGAAAACAAATAAACCCCTCTGTGCGAGGCCCGGCAGCTCCTCTCTTCCCTCTTTGAAAAGCTCTTTAATCTACTGACTGATTGAATCAATAAAAATCTGAATCCCATTGTGTGATTTTCTAACCATGAGCCCTGATCTGCAGCCAAACAGCTCCGCTCAGTAATTACCTTGTCATAACACAGAGATGGATGGTGTGTTAATGGTGCTACTGCTGCACTTTAATTAAGGGCAGGGCCACCAGCCAATGAGGAGGAGGCTGGGGGGCGGGGTCGCTGCACATGCTCAGACCTGCCGCTGGACTGTGTGGGAGGCGTGATGTCACAGCAATCATGTGATGTGCCTCCACAGGTGGACGGCAGCGGGACTGATGTGGGGTGTGTAACCACGGCAACACATTAATGCGGCATCATTATGGGCTCAGCCTGGTAATTGCTTCGTGTCACAGCACAGACAGCGAGCGTCTCAGACGATGTAATCCAACAACACGTTTACCTGAGAGGCTGTCTGAGGTTTGTTTTTGTTTTTTAAACATTTATTTCTTCACAGAGGGGGAATTATAAAGTCTGAGCTACTGAGCTGTGCCTGCCCACTTAACCTTCATCAACACTGAAGGTCTCTTCACATCCACTCATTGGAGCTACACTGAGGGTGTAATACGAGGCTGGGTGATGGGACGAAGTACAACCCAAAATGCAATTAATTGTATTTCATTGTAGACAGTTTCAACACGACACGTTTCATGTTTTGTCTGGTTAACTGCATTTCAATCGATTCCTCACATTCAGGCTGAAACACATTCAGAAAAAAATTTGGAACAGGAGCAATTTAGGACAAATAATGAGTTAGAATAATGAAACAACAATCTGATGTGAACAGGTAATTGATCATGATGTGGTCCAAAAGAAGCATCCAGAGCTGATGGAATCACATGGATCAGGATCACTGTGACAAACCTTTGTCAAGCTCTACAATATGGAGTTACATCCACAAATACCAGTTCAAAGACATTTTCATCTTTGGCCCAGAGCACGCGGTGTCCAGTTCTTTTGAAAAAGACCTGGTTGGTCTGAGGACAGTCCACGTTTCCACTGAGTCCCTCCCAGACGCCTCCGAACCCAGGGAAGTCCACTACGTTTCTGGACACAGTTCACATAAGGCTTCCTTTTGCCACAGTAAAGTTTGAACTGACCTTCGGCCTGAATGTGAGGAATGGATATTATGCTCTTTCATTGACATTCTGTTGCAAATCACACTTTTTACAGCAATATGTTTTGTCATTTGGATGCTTTGTGTTCTTCCCCGTGACACAGACGCGGGCAGGACGTTTTCATTGAAGGCAGCACCAAAAAAACATGGAGGAAATGAGTGTTGTCGTCAAGACTACGTAAACCGAGGCGCTTCTCATTTCTCAGTTTTGCGCGTCCTCAACTCCTTGCTCCTCCTGCTTGTGTTACTCAGAAATTTGATTAGTTATTTAAAATGATCAAATGCACAAACTTGTGTGTGAGAATTTTTAAAAAATATTCTACATTCTTGTATTTTAAGTTTCCATAAATGAACAAGCTTTTTTTCCACAGTTGAAACAGCTTATCCCACTCCCGCAACTCATTTAAATAAAATGTAAAAAAACACTCGGATTTCGCCGTGAATCCAGCTTTTTGGCCAAACAAAAAGCACCAGCGTCTGATTTTAAAGAGACTGAGATGCTCCTTTTCAAGCAGCCTCGACACTATTATTACATTTCCTGTCTGTCTCTACTTTTAACTGTTACATAAATGCTAAATGCCAGAATGGAAAAAACAAAACAAAACAAAAGCGCTGCCATCACATGTTTTCTTTTCTTCCACTTCCACTAAATTTAAATCTCGTATACCTCACATTACTGCTTTTGTGTTGTTAAAAAGAAACGCTTTTCAATTAACTTCCTATTTTTTTTTTAAAGTTATTGCGGTAAAACAGTTCCTATTTTTCAAATCCACCAGACCAGATAACAATAATAACAATCTATTAATGTCAAGTAAAAACCTAGAATCACGAGTTAGAAAATAAAGGAAATGGTCTGCAGATAAGTAGATCTACAATTATGTGTTTTATGAATTTTAAAATGGCTGTTGTTTTTATCACTGATTATTAATTTAAGTGTTCTATGTAAAAAGAAAATGGAAAAGCATAAATTCTTGTATTATTATTTTTATTATTTACAGTTTTTATAATGGCGTCCACTGCTTCAAAACACTTCGTAAACTTTGTGAATAAATTGTGTATTGTTTAGCTGCATTTTAACAGTGAAACGATCCACCTGGAAAGGGACAGACTGTATGTAATCAGTGGACGGGAGAACCATGACGCCACCCATTGGTTTATGAACTGCTGTTTTGAAGCCAGTAGTTTGCGATTCGGGCGTCGCCACGTTGGCTTTTTGGAGCCAGACCTGACCATGTTTGGACAAAAGGGGCGGAGCTGCGTGAGCGCGAGGGGTCAGAGCCGTCTTTGAGCGGTGATGGGTCAGCTAATGTTAAACGCTAGCTTACTGACTTAGCAAAACGCTTTATTCAATAAACAGAAGCTCTGAAAGTCCGCAGACATGAAACCTTTCTGTTCGCCTTAAAATCGTATTAATGGAGCAATTACTTAACGATGAACCACCGGAATACTTATTATTAGGTCCTAATAAAACAAATGACGCCAGAATTAGTATTTCTAGAGAGAAGCTCAGTGTAAGTCTATGAGTGCCAGGCCTTTTTGGAGCCAGCATTTAGTGGCTTCCTTTTGCAGCCCCTTGGTGTAGTCCAAATATATTATGTGTTGTTCTACTGTTACTAAAATACCACCAGCCTGACCAAAAACACCATATGCAGAAGTGAGACTGACTAAAGACTCAAACTGAAACTCATTAAACTCACTACAGGTTGACCAAGAAACAAAGCATAACTGAAATAACGAACCACCCAAGACAGAATTAAACCTGAACCAGCCCACCTGCTCTTCGTGACCGTAAACAAAAAGTGGATTCATTGTGCATGAAAGACACGAGAGCTGTAACTATTTCCCTCATCAGTCTGGAGTAAATGAAGCTGCTGAGTTTGTGCTGCGTCTGCCTGCTGGGAGGAAACGCTGCACTAATCCCTCACATTCATATTTCTTGTAGTTTGTGTAACGGGGGAAGCTGATCCTGTTGCTGCTATCGCTTCGATTTATGTGACGCCATTATCACTCTTCCCAAAGCGTAGACACGTCTGTACGGTGGGGTTTTTGAGGTCAGAGGTCATGATAACAGTTTATGATGAAATTAGGCAGTGTGCGTTAAGTGTCGTTTCTTATCGGAGCTGTAAATTCACTGGAGACACTGAAAAACAAAAATTCGTCTGGGCTGCAGGATGATGGCTCTCAGGACTCAGCTTTAACTCTGAGGCAGCTCCTGGATTTGACCCAATCCTGAGGCCCTGGATCATGCTCCACTTTAATGCTTTTCATATTTAAGTAGCTGTTATGCTTACATGGTGCATTGTCTTAAACAAATGTGTTTTTCCTTATTATACCACACACTAACTTATTTACAGAAACCTGGGGCAAAGTATTCCAGTGTAGAAATACTGGAATGGTTTCTGGGACTGAGGCTTTTGGGGTTTATGTCCCTCTTTCATAGTTTCACATTGTCTTTCTTCTGCAAGTCTTTCACATAGGAGCAGAGGGGTTTTACAGTGGGGGAGCTGTATGAGTGAGGACACAGGAAAACTTAGGCAAGGAGGACATGAAGACGTCTCGTGTCCTCTCAGACCACTTGAATTACAATATGCTGAAAGGTAATTGTGGATGTTTTGCCCAGTAAAACTATCAGTCACTGCAGCTTTAATTGCCCTGTAGTCGGCATTGCTATATCTGATACCTATTGATACCGAAGTAGGTGTGTTTCTCCTTCCGACCAGGGTTAGGGTTAGGGTTAGGGTTACCCCAGACCGAAAAACTGACTAGTTCGACGTAAACAGAGCTGGATGCAAACGGGAGAGAAAATCACAACTGAGATGCATATTCTGAATGTACTAAGAATGCTCCTAAAACTGTAATAATATTGGTGTCGTACGTCTTAATCAAGTGTAATATACTGTTCACGTGGCCCTTATCAAATTCAGAATATTGTCATATGTGGAATAATAGTGGAATGTGAGCGTGCGTGTTTGCAGGTTTGTTTGTTTCTTTACAAGAAAACGCCACCAGGTACATTGACAGTTGATACACTCATCTGAGTTGTCTTTAGTTGTTTAATTGTCTTTTAGTTGTCTTTGTGCGTTTACATGCGCGCTGATGGTTTGTTTTGGATTATAGAGATTTTCTGGCCAAAAAAGAACACGTTCTCACATAGGCTTTAGCTTTAATAGTTCAAAAACCCTGCTTCAAGAATTTATGATATTTTCTTATCATTTTCTCATCATTTCTTATTATTTTCTTATAACGTTCCTGTAGTTTATCTGCGGAACAGGCAGTAACAAAAATAACCTCACTTCATGGGCTATTAAATAAAAAAAAAATTAAAAATTAGGAAAATAAAGTGTGTGTATTCTTGTGTAGACATCTTAGTCTTGTGTAGACATCTTTTAGAGTGCAAAAGGTTTGTGTTGGACATTGTCGACTGGAGAGCAGCAGTGAATCAGCCCCCAAAAAGCAGGAAGTGGTTTCTCGTACTTCCTCTTTCAGGTTTGCCAATAAAAGAGACAACGATGGCGATGATGGACGACAGAGAGGACGAAGGCCTCCTGAAGACTGGCGAGAGAAACAACAGACCCTTCAGAATCATGCTTGGCAGACACGGATGAACTTTTGTTAGAATCCTCTTACGGGCCATGTGCCTGCTCGTCATCACTGCGTCTGCACAATAACTGGTCCAAATACTGAACCGAGTACAGTCAGGGTTATATAACACTGCATATAAGCTGCAAACAACCAGTCTCAGTGCTGTAAAGAGCTTAAAAAAAACTCCCAGTCAGCATGAAACACAACTAAAACAATACAGGACGTCAGTACAGGTTCAGTTCATGGTCAAGTTCAGGGTCAAGTTCATTACTCTGACTATAAATAATGCAGGTGATATGAAAGATCAGGTTTTAAAATAAAGATCAGAAAAAGAACACGATGCAACAAATATATCTATATAAATATGGGCAAACTCAAGTATAATCCAGCAACATACACATTTTTCTTACCTCCTGCAGAGCAATGCTACAAACAATAATGTCTTTAGTGGATGTCACACAAACTATACTAGGGCTTGTAGTGAACTTTAATCGTTTATGGCACCAAACACGTCTGAATGGGTTTTATACTTTATGTTAACAGATGACTTTAAGTTGTGGTAAATACGTTTTGTATGTTGTAAAACTGCTGTGAGTGCATGAAAGTGCAAATGAGCTGAAACATAAAACTAAATATTTGTGGGGTTTGTCCGTTGCATAAAAACAACAACATATAGGTATTTATTTAATGTCAGGCGCTGCCTTGCTCTCATCTGCCACTGGACATTTACTGACATTTAAGGTGTAAAAGTTGCGAGTAGCCTTGGACCAGCAACGTGAATGACATTTTTTTCTACCTCACTAACAAAAATTAAAAGACAGCAAAACGTCCTTTTATTCATAGGGTGAGGAGTTATTAGTCGATGCCCTCCAAAGGTTAGGCTTGTTAGATAAGTGTTTGCATATAGATCTGGGAAGTGAGATCTGATCACGCGTGGTCACTCGATGTATTCTAGCTCCAGGCGTGAACTGACGTACTTAGAGCTGTCCACTTGTGATCGGGTCATGTTAAAGCCTGGTCTGAACGTGCATTACCTAAAAGCTTTTTAGACTCATTGTAGGTCATGAAAAATATAAAGGACAGAAACACAAAACACACAGCCTGTTGCTATTTTGACTCTGGGAATCTAATACTTCTTGCTGTAAAAGTCATGTTTGGTTCGTCACTTCCTTAAACGCCTCAAAATTACATCCATATCCATGGGTGTATGGGCGTTATTTAAGGGCCAAAGGTCACTGCAATGAGTCCAGAACACATCAACCCACAACTTTCAGTTAAGCAACATGATCAGAAGTCAGTGGACAAGCCCCACCCACTGATAAGTCATTTCCATAACGACGCAGACAGGGGATGTCTGGGGTGTTCCTGTGTGTGGGCGCTTCATCAGGCGATGGATCATCATCCAAAACAAAAGGTCAGACCCATCCAAAACAAACAGCAGTGTACACTTCCTCATGACAGATCAACAGGCTGAGTAACACCGGTCGGTTCTGCATTCTCCGAACCAGCGTCTCAGGCAGATCTCATCAATTAATGACGCTATTTAAGCTAACACTAGCTAGTGTTGCACTCTGTGGCTACTGTTGAGGCATTCAGCAGCAAGCAAGAGTCCAGTACGTAGAAATCATTTTACGGGCTATTATCATGGACATGTAACCAAGAAAGTCTGGGAAGATGCTATGTTTTTGAAGTACATCAAGAACCTTTCACTCGTTGGCAATGAACACATGCAAATTTCTTCACATATTTTATATATTGTACCTTTAAAGCAATGCAAATTAATTTGTAGAGTGCATTTCATATCTAAATCTAAATTGTTTTACAGACAAAACAGGCAAAAGCACACAGAGAAAAACAATAAAACAAGCTAGCGCATGCATTTATTTTAAGAGAAAACGTATTAAAAGCAATAGTACACAGGTCTTTGGATATGAAAGTAGTCAACACCGTCTCAAGTCTTACCTCTTGTGGCACTTTGCTCCACATTTGAGCAGCGTGGAAGCCAAAGGAAGCTTCACCATGAAACAGACGACTCTAAAAAGTAGAATTAAATTAGAGTATATTCATGTTGTGTTCCTCACATCTAAGATTTATCTCGGTAAGAGTGCGCACGACCATTTGTAAGAGAAGAAGATTGAAAATAGGAAAACGTTGGTCACTCTCAGAAATCAATGGGTAATAACAAAATAATAGCAAATCAAAGTGTTTGGCTATTTGTTAACTGATCGGTCAACAGTTATTAATTATGTATCGTTATGATAATATAAAGTTATATATAATTAAATGCTTAAAATTTGTTTAAATTAGATGTCAAGCTGAGGATAAGAGCCAGAGTAAATAAAAGTAGGGACCATAAATGTGCAGCAATGGGACAGTAAACACAATAAAAACATAAATAAATCATATATATGAACAAAAATGAAAGGAAATGTGTTCATGCACCACCTTGTGTTTAACATACAGCTCTAAACGCAGAAACTATCCTTCACCATCACTGAATTAAACAAAAGGTTACTTGAACACTCCGTCTTTCTTTGTCATAATATACTCTATTGTTCCAGCTGGTTTGTGTTTTGGTGCTAACAACACACGAGCACGTAAACACACACTGGGTTCAACAGCCTCCAGTTTAGAACAGTTTATTAGACAGAAAAATGAAACTATCAGGTCTCGTACAGAAACCCCTTTGTCCTGTTTTTCGCTGACTTCCTGTTGTTCGGCGGCGGCAGACTGTCAGGAGTCTGGGCTTCCATCAGCTCGAGGTCGTCGGCCCGGTTTGCATCTGCGGTCGATAGAAAAAGAACAAAAGAAAAGAAAATATATATCTGCTGCCGGAGCTGAGGTTAATGTCAGGGACGGCAGACACAAAAGCGTCCCCGTCGTCTTCTGGAAAATGAAAAGTTCACGTTTTATTTTCCTGATTTTCTTTTTTCTTTCCACCTTTTTCTTTCTTTGATTAAGCTCCTCTGTCCGTCACTACCTTCTCCTCTGGCTCTACCTTCACTGATTCCCCTTCACCACACCCTCCCGTCATTCTTTACCTCTGCATGTCCTTTGCTAAGTCATTCCTTTCATTCTTGTGGGCGCCTTTTCGTTTGTTTTAAATGCCCAATAACAATGAGTAAGTATGGTGTTGAAACTGTAATTATTTTAGTCTTCCAGTTGGGTTTTTTTTATTTCAGTTTGTTTTTTTACGAGAAGTAGTTTTAGTTTTATTTTTACTTTGTGGAATTGACTAGTTTTAATGTTAGTCTTTGTTTTCATTTTCCCAGTATTATGAGGAAAGCCATGATTCATAGAATAAATGCACGACATCAAATATAATTTACAAACCATTGTTTATTAAAGGTCCCGTTTTACGCAAAGCTGTTTTATTCTTGCACATCATGAACCATTAAAGTCCATTTTATCTGCAATTCCATTTCATTTTAGTTTGTGTGTCATTGTTCACTGTAGTTTTTATTCAGGTGTCATTTTTGTTGGAAAACTGGCGTTTATTTTTATTTTAACTAACAAAATATACTTTTCCCTGCTCGTTTTAACAGACTTAGAGCCGCAACACTGGTCCAAATGAAACAAAAATGTAGCATGTAATTCACAAAGCACAAATGCAAATGTGTAAATGGTGGAATTCATTGCACACTGTGTCTCCAAGTAAAAAGCATCATCATGATCTGTGTGTGCATGGATGTAAATGAGACATTGTTCAACACGGTGGACCAGCACCTTACTAACGTGCTTTATGTTGGTTTTTCCTTTAATTTGTCACCAGTTTGTGTTTAAACCGTTTAACAAATGGAACATTTTTTGAAAACTGCTCTAAAATCCAGAGTCTGTTTTTGTAAACTTTTGTTTAAAAACCGTTCTTGTGTCTATACGATGCACAGAAATGATCCTAGAGATCGCAGAGACCCGTGTCTACAGTTTTGCTATAAGTGTATTGTCATATTTCCAACTGAACGTAAAGCAGAGAAAGTCCCTTCGGTTCAACAGAAAATGCAACAGGTGCGAGTCTTTCAGAGAGTGTTTAAGCGTTAAAACGACTGTAATACTTTATAATGTTTTTAGAGGCTGAAAATAATTTTGTTGAAGTGTTTTCAGGGTTTGTTTTTGAGCTTCAGATTCCCTTCTTTTAGTTAACTACATGATGAGTCAGAAAAGCCTGCATGAATAAAATAAAACGCGTTGTTGATATTATTATTAAACCTATGTACATGTACCTTCCTGTAAATGTCAGATTTCAACTTCTGCCTGAGCTGTTTGTTTGTCTTCGAGTGTTTGCAGAACCGTGTTCAGATCTTTAATCTCTGAAGATAAAACAGCTTCATCCACAGGTCACTCCAACCTCTGGCACTGACTGCTGAGTTTAATAAACTTTAATGGAGTCAAGGATCATTTTAAGTGGAACACAGTTAATTCTCTCAGCACTGAGTTTACATTTCCTCAAATTCCACTTCACTGTAATTTGTTTTTTGTCACGACTGCGTCATTGTTTAAATCCAAACATTACAGTGTAAAACATCCACAGAGACTTTTAAAATGAACTTGTTTCCCTGATTAAATAACGAGACATTTCTGGGGTAGTTTTACTTGTTTATTATCATTAAAAGGGGGTCAGTGAACTGTACACCATTGTGTGCTACAAAATAATACTTAAATAATACAACAATATAGACATGCAGTGTTTGTATTGCATCTCACTGAAGAAATGAACAAAGATCAACGAAAGATAGACTTATCAGTATCAACAGTCATCTGTTTATAGAAAACCTTATTTACTGTTGTTCATATTTGTATATGGTGTTACATCCAAAAAATGCAAAATCCAGCATGACCAGGGAATTGGAAAGTGGATTTCCAAGTGCATTTGACTTTTCTTTGATGCAGATTTGTCGATTCCCGGCTTAAAGTCACAGTCAAGATGTTCGTGTTGATCTTCTTCAACACCTCTAGTTATTAATGTTTATTGTCACTGAGATGTTTGTGGAAGCCTGATGAGACACTCAGTTTTAATATAAAGCATACGTGTCTTACTATTCTTTTGAAAAGAGCCTTTAAAAGAACGTTTGTGCAGAGTGTCTGTGGTGCCTGTCACTGCCTCGGTCCAGGAGCACAAGGTCAGGGACTTAAGACATGATACTCAATGTACAGGCTGTGCTGGTGAGCCATTCCTCAAAAGATTTTTTATGATCCTGCTCAGAGGACATTCTCACATATGGAGCCTTTAAAAGAGCCCTGATCTCCTATAATCCCCTCCAACATCTTAATCTGCACAGAAGTGAGGGAAATGAGCATGTGATTGCAGGGGCTGATGGGAAATCCACAGTGGCGTGTTTGTCTAGGTGACATTTTCACAGCTCCAGTCTTAGCATATGACTACTGGAGTCAGATTAAAAGTACTACACAGTTAGTGATTTCTAAGTAAAACCCACCTTAACCTGAAACAAGGTCACGTAGGGGTCAACTGTTTTGGGATCTGGGTTCGTAAGCGGCTTCGGTTTCCTGCTAGCTGCCGAATAAAAGCGGATAACGAGCGAAGTCCGAAGGTGAATGGTGCGAGATAAGTCATAAAGAAGTAATCTAGTGGCTTTTCCTCGACCTGCTTTCAAACCAAATCTGAATTAAGAGTCACAAACTGCAGTAAAAGCTGGTGTCAAACTGAGGTTAACAAGGGTTGAACATGCTGAAGCGATCTGGTGTTAAAGGCCCTTTGCCTCCACGCAGCTTTCTGCAAGTATTTTGGTTGGTTAAATAAAAACTTCCCTGGGGTCTCATGCTACCAGCTCCATGAGGTTCAGGCACAGTTGTGATTTAAACCCACACAGTGTGTAGCATTCCTGGATTAAAGTATCTAAAAATGGCTAGTCCTGTGTTCTGTAATTTCTTGACTTGTACTTACATTATATCAAATGTTTCCAGTGATGTTTACATTTGGAAAAATCCATAATTTTATGAACTAAAACTGTACATTTCATTTGGTCGTCTGTTGATGATGTTACATCCCCTTTGTTAAGCCAACATTAACATTCAACATCACTTGCAGCTATTTCACATGACTGCAATGACAATACATGTCACGAAACGCAATGTGAATGAAACTGTAAGTCATTTTATCGAGCTGGTGACATGAAATGCTCACAATGAGCTTTTGTTGTTAAAGGTAACAATGTAAAAAGTGGATGTGCAACAGCTCACATCATCTACTACTGTTTTGATTGAGAGATGTGTAGCATCTAAGCCACATGCTAACGTCAGCGTGCTAACAGGCTAGTTTGAAGGAGACGCACCATTTTATTGGATGTTTTCAGACACAGTGCAACAAAGAGTTTGGTTGCTAAGCTTTTCATGTTACATGCAGTTTCAGTTATTAGCATAATTAATAGCCAAAATCTATAAATGTCTATAATGTCGCTGCTGGTTCATGTCTTGGACCCAGTAATTGTGTTTCCTATAATTTTCTGATTGAAATGTTACCTATAGGCCTAGTGGATGAAATTCAGTTTGGTTGCTAAGAGCAGCATGTTGGGCAATTTGCGTAATTAGCGTAATAAACATGGAACCCTGGGAAAGAACCGAGGAAACATGGGACCCTTTGTCATGTTCCCATTATGTGTCATGTAAATCTGGGATATTCCAGTCGTGTTTATGTTATTTTAAACAGCTTTTGAACACATTAGCTCTAACTTTTGCATTACATTACATTTAAAAGCCATATGTGGGACAAATACACGGACCCAATCTCCCACTGCTTCTGGAAACAAAACATCATGTTCAAGAAAAACCCAACATATTGCTGCTAGAATGACAGATGTGATGAGCCTCGATAGATTTTGATAATGATTCAAATGATAAAATGAATAAAACAATGGACCCAGTCTACCCACCCCTCCATATTGTGACCCATATCCATAGAACTATACAGTACCTTAGTTGTTTTGTATAAATAACTTTTTTCTTTATCATTCTGAGAAGTTATTAATGCTGCTGTCATTGTCTGTGTCATCGCCTCTGGCTCTTTGTTATCTGCGTTTCTGTCATCTTTGTCATGCTCTGTGTCCAAGTCATGAGGAAATTCATCTCCAGCTTTGGCATGAAACACCAAAACAACAACGAATATGAGAAAAGGACACAACACTGTGACACAGCAAATGAAAGGCAGGTGGACGTCGACATATAACGCGAAAAGGACTCAATCCTTTGTTGTGGGTTTAAAGGAACCTTATGAAATCCCTCCAGCAGCTGATTTATTAAGTGTAGAGCAGCAGAGGCAATTTGTGCTGACAGTCAGACAAACAACTGTAATATCAGATGTTTTATGAACTGAAGGAGAAAAAAACACTCCCTCATTGTTTCCTCGACCCACACAAGAATCAAACCGGAGCCAGCCAACTTTAAATAAGTGCTAACTGCGTGACAGAGTTCTGACGTCAGTCTGAAACACAAACAGACTAAAGTGTAGGCGTGATTAGATATTTTTGTATTATTTAAAGTTCCCCTTCACTCCTTCACTGGTCTGATGTCAGTGACTTTTTCTGTGTTCACTTTAAATCTCAGTGTCATGTCTGCACTGCGACGTCACGGCTAGTTTGGAGCCAGTCGTGACTGATTTAGTCAGTTCCACAGAAATTTGAAGCCTTGAGCGTTCAGACATGACACTTTACAGACATGTGATGTCCAGCAGTTAAACTTAGTTAGATATAAACTACGTGAACCCGAAGATGCTTAAAATGATCATTTTTAGGTGAAAATTATCATACGCAAATCATAACCAAGACATGTAAACCACGTAAATGTAGTAATATACAGGGTTAGGAAAAGTAAGGGAAGGGAACAACATGCATGACTGGCTGGAAAGACAAAGTCATTTGAGAAGAGATGCATTCATGGACGTAGGATCAATGTTTTACTATTGATTGTGCTTCGGAAATTAATTAAAAAGACATAATAGACTGATTACAACTGTCACAAAGTGATCAAATGACCGTACATTTTGCATTATCATATATATGGTACATCGTACAGAGGGTGGAGAACATTTTAATTACTTTTAATGAGATTCTTTTTGGAGAATGGAGGGTGAATGAACAGCCCTCACCTCACCCTCCCCTTTAATAGCTGCAAAAATATCACAAAAGTTCGTTATTAGAGCCAGTGTTTGGTTTGTCCGTTCTAAAGCCCACAACGGTGTCCTTAATGCTGGACGCCACCTGCCCGAACAGCCAGCACCAGCACAATACAGGCTCCAACACAAACTTCAAGTCAGCACACGCACAAGTCTTGCACAGAGAACCTCTAAGCATTTGAAGATCCAATCATCACTTAAGCGCATGTCATGCACGAGAAGCAACAAAAACAAGTTTAGTGGTCAGAGTTGTCATATTGACATTTAAGGCATGTTGATTTGCAATGTGAACTCATCCATTGAGAAAGAGGTAGAAAATATTAAAAGTTGCTGGTAGTCTTTGAAGGAGAAAAAGTGAATACATCAGGTTGAAAAGGTAGTGAAACTTTCGCTCATCAGTCACTGTTCTTTGTGATACATTTGCAAAGACGTGATACAAAGCCAGTCTGTTAAACTTGTTGTGCTGCATCCAAAATGCCTGCAAGAAACGAAAGCTTTCTTTGCTTTGCCCCATTTTAGGCTATTAGATGAGATGTTGAGATGAGCTAGTTTATTTGCATATGGAGCATGGAACTGGCATCTGATTGAGAGTGATCGCATGTGGAGACACATTCTAATACCAGGTGTTAACGGATGCACTTAGATCTGTCCACTTTTCATCGGATCACCAAAAAGGCGTGTTCATGCCAGGTCTGAACACGGCCTAGGAATCAAACTTGCTGCTTTGACACCAGGTCTATGAATTGTCAGCTTTACCCATGAGGTCGATTTCTCACCATTTTCTGAATCACTGCTTCTGCCTGCATTACTGTAGCTTTCTGAGAGAGAGATGTGTCGTGGTAGTCATTTTTTTTACTTCTATATCTGTAAGTACATTCACAGCTTGCTTTCACTGGCTGCTTCTCTTCTGGATCTGCAGTTTTCCCAGTCCTGCCTCAAACACCTCCTCTCTCTTAGTCCATTTTCACGTTACTAACAGCCTCATGCTGTCCAAACGCCTCCAACCTTCTCCTCCGCCCCCGCAGACCAGAGCTGGCAGCTCCCACCGCCGCGGGACTGTTTTCCTCCTGCCCGAACTCCAGGTTTTTTATGATCCGCTCCCCCCTGTTGGATTTTATTTACTCTTGAAGGCTGTTTTGATGATGAACAGCCATACCAGCACTATCTGCTCTGCTGGGAGGAGGGAAGGGGGGTTCACTCTGGTTTTAGTGAAATCATCCTTCTGCTCAGCCATGATAATTTACCGACTCCAAATGTGAAATGAAATGAACTTGTTAGGATGTAACAATGCGTCAGGCACTTTGCTGAGATATTTGTTACTGTGCAGAGATTAACAAAGGTTAAACAGGGCCTTTACTGAACTCCACCCCAACATGCACACTTACGATATTAGCGTATTCCCACTGGTGCGATGTTTTTCTGGTAATTGTTAGCATTTGTCAGATCGTCAGATCTCACTGGCGCTCCTTACAAGCTGATTCCAAAGCCCATTTTACACTTGAAGTGAACTCCAGTGAAGTGAGCGGGGGCTCCCACCAAGTAGGCGTGCCGGTGACATATTCATCATATGACGTGAGAACGGAGTAAACAAAATCAGAAGCAGTGGCCATTTGACACACAATCATCGTGCACAACATCTGCTATCTTCAAACTCTCCTCTGTTTCTTTCTATAAGGCTTTCCTCTCTTTCATCAAAACTGTTGATGGATCTAAGAACGCTGAGTTTTCATACTGATCTGTAGTCTGCCATCACACATAAGCTCCTGGAAATTAGTAGAGTTTTTTTCTTAGCTGTGGTACATTCACCTGCTATTGTACATGGAGTAGCAAAGTTGTGCGTTGTGATGCATTCACTTACTATTGTAAATACAGCAGCAGAGGTGTTGTGTTTTTTTTTCTTCTGATTTTGGAACACCTTTATGCAGCACCACTTTAGACTCCAAATCACAATCACATGTTTTATTATATATTTACAGGGTTAAATTAAAAACAAAAGATGAGTTAATTCAGCTGAATTCTTGTAGACTATCATATGGGCTGGAAAGTGTATCCAATCTATTATTTTTGAGATGTGTCTTTTGATCGTATCTGATCTGGTGTCTCTCTGTCTCTCTGTCTGTCTGTCCCCTCTCTGTCTTCAGCCAGCAGGATAAAGTCCATCCTTCTAATCTGATTCTGTGATAAGCTGCAGGTCAGAGAGCAGAGGGAGGTATGAGAACAAACCAAACCTCCACACAGAGCAGCAGCAGCAGCAGCAGCAGCAGCAGCAGCAGTTTATCACGTCACACTCATGCACTGGAGCATTGTTCCATTTCCCTTAAAATGACTCCTCTCTTCCTTTTTTCCTCCTCTTCTTCTTTCTTCCCCTTTTTCATTACCCTAATTTCTTCACTATGGCTCCACCTTTTACTTCCCTTCCTCCTCCTTTCCTTCCGCATTTCCCATTTTTTTTTCTTTTTTACTCCCTGATTTCCTCATCTGTCCTTTCCTTTTCTCCCTCCCGTTCCCAACTCCTTCCCTCTTTCCCAACCTTCTGGGGTACTTTTCATTACTTTATTCCACTTTCTCGGTTAACCCAGAAACATGTCTGGCCCACCATGGTGATGGATGTCGCAATTCCATTACAGTTTCTTTACGGGAGATCATCCTTTGAAGAAGTCTTTTACTGGACCAACACTCCACTCAACTTTATTCAAAAAGTACATTTCATACAAACATGAAGCTCAAAGCAGGAACAGTGGGGAAAAAAAGGCAATTGGCTAAATAAAATTACTACAAACTTAAATTGAACAATACAAAACAGATGAAAAAATATGGATAAATAGGTTTAAAAAAAATCATTAAAACTTAATAAAACAATTTAAACACCAGGGATGAAAACAGTGTAAGAACCAATGATTAAAATGTAAAAACTAAGGTTATCACATGACTCTAAATTAAAAGCCTGCATTAAAATGATACATCTTCAATTTCAGAAGATGTATCAAGGAGAGCTTGCATTTCTATTGAATGAACACAGTGTTTGACGGTTTAGGGGCAGAAAAACATATGAAGTGAGGAGAAAGGCTTTTTAAAGCTATAGAAGCAACTACAAGAATGTTAAAACCACTTCTAAAAAAATATAGGTAGACAGTGCATTGCCTTCAGCAGTGGAGTAATGTGATCCAGTTAAGACTGTCTACAGTGTTCTGATCTAGCTGTAGTTTTCTCATGGATTTTTTAGGTAATCCAGTAAAAAGGGAATTAGAGTCGTCTAAACACTCAGCGATAAAATCATGAGAGTGTTTCAGCACCTTACGGAGTAAAAAAAGTTCCTGCAGCCGTCTCGAACTTTTAAACCCTCTGTGCAGTGTTGGAACAGACTGTGTTACTACATCCTCTGAAGCATTATTTGGGCAACATTGCACCGCAGGAAATACTATATTGCTGTCATAATTGTGTAAAAGAAGGCAAAAGAAGACAGACCATTACAACTCTCAAAAGCGTAGGTCTTTCCTCTGGAGAAAATTGAGATGTTCTAAAACTTTTGATCCAAAGGGTACGGTCGTGGTCGAATAGTCAAGAAATGTGCATTCGATGTATTTTCCTAAACACTTTTCCCTGACCTCAGTGGAAAAGTGCCTATTCAAAAAGATAACTGCGGTGCTAAGAGAACCCAACTGCGCTTACACTCGGCTACATAATTATGTAATTATGGTGTGTCGCTTTAGATCAGGGATACTCAACTTAAAGCCCACAAGTCAAATCAGGCCTACAATACATGGTGCAGGCTGGCCCGCAGACCATCACAATGAAAACACATTGATTTACACTCTGTCAAATGGAACCGAAGCACTCAGAACAAAAGTGCAGTTGCAGCTACTAAATGCAGTACGATATCTGATTTATCTACATTTATGCCAAGTGTTAATCCTTCTACCAAGTTAATTTCATCAGGTGTGATGTATAGTATTCGTGTGTGCTTTTGTGCTAGGAGTCGGTCATTAGTTCACATTAGCTAACTTCATTTCTAAGATAACAACAGCCTCAGCTACGTCCATGATAACGGTCTGTACTCTGACATACTTCTACAGCTCCTCTCTTCTGCTCCTCTACAGCAGCAACAGTCTGCAAAATAAAATAATGTTCTAGGGAAAATAGAGGATTACACTGCTAACTAGGTTTGGAAATAACTTTGTGTCGCTTGTCAGTTAATGCTGATTTGACTGTGCAGAGACTGTCACTGCCTGATCTGCCATGACTTTTAACTTTCTATTTCACACCTAACAAAAATCAAAAGATAACAGAGGATTTCAGAAAATCCCAGAAAATTGTCTCAATGCACCGCTCCGAAAGTAGCATTTTTTTTCCACACATGCGTAAAATCAGGTTTTCAGTACAGATCGTGACAGGAACCTATAGGTACAATAAGAACATGAACTATATGTGCTCTCTTCCTCTTCTATCCCCATACACTTCCTCTCTTTCTTACCTGCCCCCTAATACCCTTCTCCTTCACCTCTTTCCCCCTTTCTTTCCTTCTTTACTTCTTTACTTCCTTACCTCCTTTCACTCACTCTGTTCTCCCTCTTTTATGCAACTTTTATCCATTTTGCCATGCTTTTCTCCTTCCCTTCTTCACTCTCACACACACACACACACAGACACACACACACACACACACACACAGACACACACAGACACACACAGACACACACACAC